>VYXH01011835.1:142808-269563 GCA_013397275.1 Burhinus bistriatus | reverse complement strand
TGGGGCTTGCTTCAGAGAATGGATAGGTCATGTCATTTGGGGGTGATGGCAGTGAAATGTGTTCTCTTTCCCTGAAAAAATGCTCAAAATCCAGCCCCCACCAAGGCTGGAGGAGTTTTGTCACTGGTGTCAATAAAGCCAGGATTTTATTTCATGCTAGTAAATCTCTTGTCCTACATGCAAGTGTAGAAAAACCTGGGAAAAAGTTTTCCTGGTAGGAAGAGCAGCTCTACTGGATTCAGTGGAGTTTCCCATGCTAGTTGCACCAGCAACAAACTCAGCGGTTCATATTGATGGTGTGGAAGCAAATTTCCTTCACTTTACTACTACTCAAGATTAGTGTATAAAGCGGCAAATTACTCCTCCGTACAGTGTAGTGGGACTTGACTAAATCACACAAGCTATGACCTCTGCTTTATAAACAAATTACAAGATAATAAGCTATGAACACCAAATAAATATTTATTTGCTGCAGTAAGGCACGGAGCAGTCAGTTTTGTGCCAAAAGCATCCATGGACTTCATAACCAGCAACCAGAAAACATCTCTAAACTAGATTTTTGTTTAACCGCAATCCAAAATATCTGAGTACAAGTATGATTTACTTCTTGACTTATTTCTCGGAGCATTTGTTTGGGGGGGAGGGGTTATCCTTCTTTTGGTTAATTTAACAACTAGTGTATCGCTGTCAACATTAGGGACAAATCCAACCAGCAGCTGTAGAATTCATTCCACATTGATTATTCAAACCTATAAGAGACTAAATTTGGACAGTTTAGTGGGAAACATACATCGAGCAGACAGGACATTCTTGATTTGCTGATCAAAGCCTGTGCATGCAGATACATTTTGCCATCATTACTAATCCTGTTCTTTATTTTAAACCTAACCTCAGAGTTAATTTTAGTCTTATGTGAGCCCCTTCCAGAAGATCAATGGCATGACAAAATCTGGAAGTGATAAATTACCAAAAGCACCAGATATGGTAACTCTGCTGTTTTAAAGATGTACAGATGTAACGTAACTTTTCAGTTTCCTCTCTGCAGGCAGAAGAGAGGGTCTGGATAGCTATTTTATGCTTGTAATTAATGTGTACCTGGAATCATTTGTACTCCAAAGATCAATGATTTCTTTTGCCGACAAAATAAGGCTAATAACAAATTTAAGTATTGGCTGAAAAATTGTAACGGTCAGACACTGTTTGTGCGTACACACAGTGTATATGGGTATAAGGCCAGATACAGTTTGTGTCAGCCTGTGTGCATGCACACACACACTCACACACACACTCAAACACGCGCATGTCGTTCAAGCAGCTGATCTGTTCAAGCCAATGCTATTATTCTCACAAGTAAGGGAGGGGTTTAAGGCTTATAAAAGATGATACTCTTCCTTTGGTTGTGTGCAAAACAGCCCCCGGTAGCTGTATGCACACATACCCACGTGTGTCAGCGTTTACGTTGCCAACCTCACTGATCCCAGGCATCCTGCTGAGTAAGAGTTGCATGTTTATTACAGACAAACCCCTATTGACTGTACCTTCAGGTGAATATAGGCAAGGAAAGTAGGAAGTAGTGTGTTGGGGTTTGTTTGGGTTTTTTTGAGGAAAAACAGTTATATGGAACTAGAGAACTGGTGGGTCCCATACCACACCAGAAAAAGTACCATTACAAATAGCAGTAACCTAAGCCTTATGAAGCGTTTTGTAGACCTCCAAGAACCTCTTGCGTGACCATGACTCCCATTTTACAGGTGGGGAAGCTGAGGCAAAGAGACGTGAATTCACTTACCTAAGGTCACCCAGCAGGTGAATGGCAACACTAGGAACAAAATCCATATTGTCTGCGTCCCGGTCCACCCTTAGATTCCCTAATGTAAGAAGTGCAGTGGTTAAGCAATGACCCATCTGACAACCTTCATAAGGAAGATTAATCTGTATAATAAATTTGTAAAATGTATGCATACATTTTTGTCATGAGTATCCCAGAAATAGCAGCTTTGCAGAGAAAGATTATTTTTTTTTACGCCTGCACTACAGAACTGCAAGATAAATTATCCACTGATCTCCCTCTTCAGCAAAATACTTAAGTGCGCACTTATCTTTAGTGACATACTTAAATGCTTTGCTGAATCCAAAGCCTCAGCACTAAGGCTCAGAGGACCCTGACTAGTAGACATTCAAGAATTTAGCTTCTATACAGGCATGCAAAAATGAGACATTTTCAAACGTTTTCAGTGCTCAGCAATTCTGGTTGCAACAACGATTTGCAGGGAAGTTTGATGTGCAGATCTTCTATGTTTGTATCATCAATTTACTTTGAATCAGGAGTGCACTATTGAAGCCAATGCTACAATGCATTGGCCAAATTCCCCCCTCCCCAAATTCCTTGGGTATTGCAAAGCGATCACTGGGCACACAAACTGGATTCCTCTTGAATGAAACTAATTGCAAGATGTACCCCTGGAGTGCACTTTTCAGACCCTAATGGGTTTTCAGTCCATGGGGTCTGACTAAATTTGGTTCAGAGTAAAACATGAGAATGGAGGGAGGGTGGAAGTTAGGCCTTCTTCACCAGGTTTTCCTTTTTACAGATCTGTTCCTGTAGTTTTGGACTATTTGCCCATTTGACCAAAGCCCTAGATGTCTAGAGAGCAGCACAGCTCTTTTGAACCATTAGAGGTGAGGGGAACAAAATAAGCGCCCTTGTGACTGAACCTTTACTGTTGTCTCCTGGACAAATACTGACTTTTTCAGTGTAAGGCTTTTTAAAAATGTGTTCAGATGTTTGGAATTAGTAAGTGTTAATTCTTTCAAACAACCTTCCAAATCATTACGTTATATGTATGAACTTCCTGTGTCTCCCCCTTTTGCTTTTTTAATGTTCTGGGGAAAAGCTAGCCAGAAGTACTACATGGCAATGTTTGAGCCTTGTACATGAGAGATGACTTCTGAAGCCGATGATGTAGTGAGCTGCATCCCATGTGTTGCAAGCAAACCTAACTTCAGTTTGACCTCCCGTCAGTCACTGGTTCCACGTCCTGTACCAGCAGATGCAGGGGACCATGTGATTGCTTCCTTAGTCCTCAGGGCAGCTACACAACGGCTGGTGCAGAATAAGTGAACAAACCACAGATAATATTGATGTGTTCAGACACCAATACACAGATGTTTTATGGATATGTACTTGTCACTATTCTGCTTATTACTCTCATGATGTAGTAGTGATAAATTAAGCTTTTTTTTCTCTTTGCTTCCTGGCTTTGCAAAGGGATGAAATATCTCCAGGTCCCGTTACTCTCAGCGATGCGTGAAAGCTGATTAATAACCATATGGACAGACTGTGCTCTATGGTTTGGGAGGAGGGAAAAAATGGTACCTTACTATGGAAGTCAGCAGTGTTCTTTGCTGAGTGAACACCCAGTCCAAATCAGGACATAAGAACGTGCTGAATTTCAGTCAAGTGTCTAGATCTTAAAGTTAGATCTATATACTATAACTGCAGTTAAATGCTAGCCTAAATATTTTTCAGAATAGAGAACTCAAGCATATTTTGCTATGTCCTTCTAATTTGAGATCTAAGGCATTATTCAGTCTGAGAAAGAAGTGCGATCTCTAGCGTTAGAGTTAATGCCACAGTCATTATATCTACAGTGTAGGTATCAGTCAACTCTTTGTTAACCTGAAATTTTTTTATGAAAATAATGCTAGAAGACTACAACTTTTAGTTATGCCAGTTCTTAACAGTAATGTCGAGTAAGTTATCCTTCATCATAGGTGTGACCAAAACCAATACTCTTTCTGTGGCTTTATCAGGATGCCAATAGAGACACAATGCCGGACAGTTCTCTGGGTGGACTCCGATGTCAAGTACATGCAAGGGTTCATTTCTTGGCCATGCTTTTCCATAGGAGTCTCCAAAGAGAGGCACACATTGCCTCCTCCTGTACACTCACTACAGGGCACATATATCCTTGGGACTGCTTGGTGAATCAAAATGTGTCACTGACTCAGCAACAGCCTACATAGCATTAGGATTTAGCATATGGCTGACCAGCTCCATTCATGGAAATAAACAGCTGAAAGATCATGACAACAAATTGCTTAGTAGTAGAGATGGAAGCCACTCTACGTACACCCATCTTGTGTACACAAACCTTGATGCCGTTTGCTGGAAGCTGTGTAAATCTTGTACTGGGTTCAGCACCACCAGGTCAGGTGAAGGTGACAATAAAGGGTTTAAGTGCTCAAACTGCGGAGTAGAATTAGCAGTTCTGTCTCAGGCTTCCTGTGCAGTACAGGGGGGACATAGGCACCTCCAAAAAGAGTCTGACACAGCCAATGCAATCTTATTGCCCCTTGGAAATGTCCTTCAGGAATGATGAAAAGCAGTAGACCCTCCAACTTCTTTCAGTGCTAAACAGCTTTCACTCTTAAAAAAATAATAAGAAAGAGAGAACATTGCAGGTACTATCTTCCTCCTCCTGCTTTACAAAACTGGTTAAAAACCTGCCCAGAAAGTGCAAGATCCAGGGTTGACTCCAGAGACAGTGAAGTAACCCACCAACTCACCTTCTCACCAGATGAGGAACCATGTCCCTCTGCTCGCTCCAACACCTGTCCCAATGTAGCAGCAGTTCCATGTGTATACAGAAGTGACCTGCAATTATCTTTGTTGATTCAGGAATATGGACTGGCTTCATGTCTTCCATGTGTTGAGCACCTCATCCCTAGCCTAGGTGGTGCTTTTTTTTTTTCTTTTTTGAAGTGCTGCAGTGCCTACTTCCCAGGACAAACTTGCTGGGTTAAATCCCTCAAGGAACTGAAGACCCTTTAGGCTGAGACATACACAAAACACTAAGCTGCACTGATCAGGGGAGGTGGGTATGGTACTCTCCACCAATTAGTCAACTATTGAATAGGGCTGTAGTGATGGCAACTTTGAATATAAGCAATTACATTTTGCTGAAAGAGTATTGCTAGCACTTAGAAAGAGTGCTTATCAATGAAATGACTGAAAGATAATTGTGGCTTTGAAAGTTAATGTAGGTGTTTGTCCTTCACCAAGCATTTGACACATTTTGACTCAGCATGGCATTATTTTAGGCTTGCACTGTTAAGACACAATAGTGTGCGCTGGTTCTCTGATAATACTTTATTTCAGCTTTGTGTGACAAGTTCAGGCAATTTCAGGAATGGATTTCAACTGGTGTCTTACGAATGATGTCCTTTTACATTTCACTATGTTAGGTCAGGCTACATATTCATAACAGCACTGTCTGACCTTAAAACCTCTGATGCGGCTATTCCCTACCCTCGGTGCTAGTATTTGACTCAGCAGTTCATTTTTCGTCCCAGACTTGTACAAGCATCATTTCCTTTTAACTTCTTGGCTCAATTATTGGAGAAGGGTGGAGAGTTTTTGGCTTCTTTGCCATTGTTTGGCCATGTTCAAGTTGATAAAGATCAGTTCTGCCGGGCAAGTTATCAATAGCTCACATGCTAAAGCTTGAGAATATTGAGCAACTTTTTCCAGGCTTACCCTGAGATTCAGTTAAAAAGACTATACATAAAAACCTCAATTGCACATACAAAGGGGAAAGTTTCTTTGATGAAAGCCAGGAATTTAGATCAAAACACAGTTTATTTTCCCAAGGTTGACAGTGAAAGGATAGAAAAAAAATGCTGTTTTATTAAGACCAGAAATCCATTTCTTGATCTTAAAAGACTGGGGTTTTTGCGAGGGAGGGAAGCTGTGCTGTAATGACAAGATCAGAGAATTCATTTCTTTTTTTTTTTTTTCTTTTTATGCAGAAACACTTCATAGGAAGAGAAAAAGGAATAGCAAATTAATATAAAAGAAGCCGGGTACAGTATATAGTCAGTCAAATGTAAACGCTCCAGATCTTAATCTAAATCCTGTGAGCTCTACCCATACAAGTGGTCCATTGATTTCAGCCGTATAATTCTTAATGTAAGCAGACTTTAGCTCCTACTCACTAATAGGAATTTTCTATTTCTGGCAAAAGAAGTGAAGTAGTGGACCCCAAATGGGAAAGCAGAGTACAACTGCACCGTTAATGAAACGTTTACCTTGATGTTTGTGACCTTCTGCGTGCTTGAGGGATTAATAAACACACAGGCTATTTGACTTCAAGGTAATCTAGAGGGGATCCGCTACTTAATCTGTTTTCTAAAGCGAATCTATTTTGGGCACTGAATTTTAATTCACCTATAGTGGTGGTAAGCGTAACCTGTCTTTATTAGGCTTCCCTATGACCCCCATTGTGAAAGACTTTCAGACAGGCCAGAGCAGGGACGGTCCCTTTTGCTGGTGGGTGATTACAGCACCTGTCGGAGCCCAGCCATAAGTATTCAAGGAAGTCCTAGAGATAGGGTCCGATTTCTTTAACAGTGTCTCCAAATATACATTTAAGAGGCTTCCTCCTGTCTTGAAATTTAAGACCCTAAATAACCAGTGGAAAAAAGCATAGTCTTCATGACTTTATGCTCGCCTGGTTTATTTTTATTTTGTAAGTGATTCTGTGTTGACTTTTTTTTTCCAAGCCTGTAACTTTTCAGACAGAAATATAATTGATGACGGCTATGCTGCTACAGCTTGGTAGTATTTTTTCAAGAAGGAGTTAAAGACATATATGATGTAAGGAAGTGCTGTTCCAACTTCAGCTTTGGCCAACAGATGGTGAAACAAACATGATCAGCAGATGAGCAGGATGATAGCAGCAGGGAAAATATGAATAATAGTAAGAAAACACAAATATTAAGTCCATTACTCTAAGAGGCCCCAATTCAGCAAAGTATTCAAGCATGGCTTTCAGAGTCATTGACTTGCAACGCGCTTGCTGGGTTGGCCTTAAACAAACATTATCCATTTTATGCCCTTAAGGTCAAACGCCTCATAAATGACATAAACCACTGTCATTAACTTTCCTGTATTTCTGAGAAAGCTGTTGCATAAAATGGTTAATGTGATTGTCAACAAAAAGCAGTTAGGTAGCAATATATTCTGCCTGCCTGCATGTTTGTCCATTGTTTATCTCAAGAATACCAGAGCACCCTCCATGCCAGCTAGCTGCTCCAAAACCCAGAGCTTAGGTTAGAAGATTTTACAGCCAGGTAACCTAAATATGCAGAAGTTGTCAGAATCAACTGATGTTGTAACGAATTTCTGAGTCCAGGGTGGAGTCTTGGCGCTGTTAAATTAACATACACTTTTGCCACAGACTTAATCTCAGTCAAGCTTTAGCCCTAGACACACATGCTCACACATACATATATCTATGTACACAAATGTATGAATAATACATTTTTGCAATGGTATTGAGAAGACCTTTTAAAGCAGATGTCTGATTATATAAATATAAATTATAAATATAGTCAGACATCTGTTTAAAAAATTATAAATACATTCAGACATCTGTTTTAAGAATGTCTTTCCAATATTTTTGCAAACATAACTAAGCGACAGAAGCGATTCAGGGATGCAGTCATGACATGGATGGGGGATGAGGAGGGGCTGCCCAGACATCAGCTGTTCCGCTCACCCGTGACCATATGAAGCGAACGGTGGCCCAAAAGCCCCTTCTCCAACCCCCCCCCCCCCAGGGTAATATGACAGAGTGTCTCATTCAGCAAGCCCAGGCTGCCAAAATAAGATCCTGACACAGACAGCACCTTCTGTGAGGACATTGCAAATAGCAGAAAACATCCCTGGTACCTTAAGTGTATTTGAATCTTACTTTACACAGAGGAAATACTGCAAAGAGATGTTGAGCAAGGTGATGCAGTAAGTCCGTGACACAGCCAGAAGCACAGGGCATTTCTGTTGATGCTGAGCTCTATGTTTTAGCCAGGCGCACCCCTTATGAGGTCTTACACCAGCAAGTGGTGGCTCTGCTAACGGTTTCCATGCTTCTTTGCAGATGTATTGTGAGAGGTTTATATGTATCCTGAGAATACTTGGAACCACACTCTTTGGGGTGTCCCTCCTGCTGGGAATCACCGCTGCTTACATTGTGGGCTACCAGTTCATCCAAACAGACAACTACTACTTCTCCTTTGGACTCTATGGTGCTATCCTGGCATCACATCTCATCATCCAAAGCCTGTTTGCCTTCCTAGAGCACAGGAAAATGAAGCGGTCGCTAGAGACTCCAATCAAGCTGAACAAAACAGTTGCCCTTTGTATTGCTGCCTATCAAGAGGATCCTGACTACTTAAGAAAATGTTTACTTTCTGTGAAAAGATTGACCTACCCTGGAATTAAAGTTGTTATGGTCATTGATGGGAACTCAGAAGACGACGTTTACATGATGGACATTTTTACTGAAATCATGGGTAGGGACAAATCTGCCACTTACATCTGGAGTAATAACTTCCACGACAAAGGTCCAGGTGAGACGGAGGAGTCTCACAGAGAGAGCATGCAACACGTATCTCAGCTGGTCCTGTCCAACAAAAGTGTTTGCATCATGCAGAAATGGGGTGGAAAAAGAGAAGTAATGTACACAGCATTCAAAGCACTGGGGAGAAGCGTGGATTATGTACAGGTAGGTATTAGAGCGCCAGGTCAGTGCCAATTCAAACACACTTTGAAAGAAAGCAGCTTTTGTATATTTTGTGCAGCATGTTAGAGGCCATCCTAGTCCCTGATGAACACAGTGCTCCTTTCAGTCTGTTTGGAAACAGCTTGACCGTTAAGAGCATATTTTGCTACCTTTTAAAATGGTCAGTCTATCTGTGAATATGTTAAATGTGTGCACCAGCTACTGGAGAAATCTAAAATCCTTCCTCAGACTCCAGTACTGCCCCCTCATCCAAATGGGTTTGCTTGAGACAAAGCCAGTGGGCTCCTGAAGACCCTTTTACTGCTCCTGTAGGTCAAGATCTCGGGTAAGGTTTTATTTTGTGAGGTTGATAGTGGCCCCGTATGCAAGCAGACAGACAGGCATTTGGTGGCACTAGGGAATATCTCACAGCAGTGGTGGAGTCTGTAAAAAAGATGGGGATATTTTAAAGGCTTCGAAGGCTGTGCGGAGTATTCAATAAAAGGGTCAATGTACAGCCTTGAAAGAAAGATTTCTTCAGCTAAAGCCTGAAGGAGCTTTTGCTTCATCACTTACAGCTGCATTACCTCACTCACCGCGACTTGGCCTTTAAAGCCCTTATGACACTATTCACTTAAAAATGAATTAGGCTGGGTCCTCTCTCCCTGTTTCCAAAGCAGCAGAGACACATTTCTTTCCAGCTGCCTTGGATCCCATGAAAGATTTTCTATGTTTTTGCCTTACACATGGAAGCACTCCTCGCTCCTGCAAACATCCCTGATGACTGTGGGAAGGGGAAGAGGTCGTACGTGGAGGAAGGCGGGTGGGATCAGGGTCTCTGGGTGGACACTGAGGATCCTTCCTTATCGATCAAGGCCAGTAAGGCTTATTTGGCTAATCCCACTGAATATGAGTTAATCTTCCTATTTAACTACCCTCGGCCCTTCCCACCTTTTCCCAACCTCAGAGCATCCAGTGGTCTCCTCCAGTGGATCAGCAGCTCCCCGCGAGATGCTCTCTGCTGGCTCAGGGCAGCTGTGTGGCTGAGCCATATGTCTTTTTGGGGTCCATACCCAGCCTTGTGCTGGCATGTATGTGCACACTCTGCATGGCACAGCACCCATGGACACAGTGTCCCAGGGATGTGGAGAGGCTGCCAGTAGCTGGACTGAGAGCAGCAAGTCCTCCACACGCAGGAGGGACAGAAACTGAAGAGTGCTGGGAACCGCTCCGTTATTGGAGCTGGGAGTGTAAGGGAAAGATTTAAAACCCATCCCCTACCATTTCCAAAATTGAAACTGATTTATTCTCTGAAAACAATGGGCTTAAGCTCTCCATTGTCTGCATGTTGGTTGTGTGCTATGGGACTATGATGGGATAAAAATGCTCGTTTTCTTTATTAGCATGGTTTTATAATCACTTCACACAGAAGTATCAGATTGCAGAGAGAGAAGGCAGAGAGGAAACAGATTCATTGCAACTTTCCTCCCTCTGTCCAGCTCTTGTATTTGTTCAGGGAACCTAGAAAAAGTGTTTCTATTTCAACAGTCATAGCATAAAGTGGGAAAATGGAAGAGAGATTTCTGGTCTTTCAGTCAATTAACACTCCTGGCCTGGCTCAGAAGTCCTGATGCATGGGTCAGGGACTGCAACGCTGCTGTAAGCAGCCACCAAATGCTGCAGTAATGATTGATTCTGAAATCACACCTACAGTTATATCTATATTAGAAATGCAGCACCTTGGTGGCCCTGGCTACGACACAGTCATGACACAATGCAGCTCAAATGTGGCTCTGTTTTGTGAATGAATGAAGGTTGAGGTATTTCAAATGGTTCTTTGGGGGTACCCACAGTAAATTACTTTAAAGAGGCCCAGCATTTTAAGGGCTGAATAGTCTGCATCGATGATCAAGCACTTAAAAAAGTGGACCAGTCAGCACCATCACCCACCCTTGAAACGGTGTGCCTTATGGTTCTTAAAAGGTGACTCGGGGTTATGGACAGGCAATCATAAGCAGTCAGACCAATGCAGATAACAAGCTGTTGCTCATTAGTGGCATCTCATTAAATACCTGAACCTGCTGTGAAGGCTTATTTGTCTCCTGGAGGAGGTTAGAAGGGTGCAAGCCATCAGGTAGAGGGGTTAAACTGGCAGATATCATTAGCACAGAGCTGGTCAGGGCAGCCAGGGTGCAATTCACCTTGGCTTGGTGGAGGTACCTGTGTGGACAGTCCAGTGCAGCCTGAACTTCTCAGAGCAGCTTGGATAAACTGCCACAGATTATAATGAGTATCTGAACAGCTCGCTTAAGGCTGAGTGTCCCTTTCATGCAACTCTGTGACCCAAGGCAGTAATTTCTAGGTCACTCAGCCCTTATGTGGAAAGATGGCAAATTGGCTCTTGGGCTGTGCTGGGCTACCCCTGGTTTGACAGACCTTGGTGTGTTTTATTTGGGTTCCAAAGTGTCTGCCTTTCTCTGGGCGTGTCCTCTTTTCACCTGCAAAAGCCTCATCCAGATGGAAAATGATGGCTTGTCAGGTTTGCCCCAGAAACCCAGGCACATCCACTGTGCTGACATGCCCAGGACGCATGCTGGTAAATTGTAAATAAATCCACTGTTTTCAGGATTCCTCATCTCATATAAATTGTGCTGCTCATGGGCAGATCTTTCTGCTGTAGATAAATGCATCTGACAGGGTGGGGGCGGCTTAGCCACATCAAGTGACAGGCGCCAGAGGGAAAGCAGAGGGGCTGGGGAGGGACCACCACTCATGGTCACAAGAAATGGGATCAGTATTGCTGCCTGAGCCCTGAGTACTCAGCAAACTACAGGTTTCCTGTGCAAAACACTCAGAAACGGGTCTGTGCAGGAAGTCCCAGGCAGAAATATAGGCATCCTTTCCTCTCTTCAGCAGAATTGTTTTGCTCCCTTTTTATCACCAAGTGCTGTCACTGATGACAGCTTTCCACCAAAGCAGGAGGCAGCTCTTGGCCAGGTTACAAATGTGCTCCTCAGGATGAGTCCATAGAGGAGAAGAGGTGGATGCATCGAGTTAGCAGGAGCTGGAGATGCTTGTGGCTTTTCTCCTGATGGAAATCTGAGAGCTTTGATCAGCTTTCTCCTCTCGGCCCCCTCCAAGTGAGCGTGGAGGGGAGCATGTTGGCACACACTCAGCTGCATCCCGGGTTACCTCCCTGCTCGAGTCTGGTCCATAACAGAGCCCCAAAACGCTCTCCTCCCCCTTCACAGACCAGACATGAAGGTTTCTGCTGTCCTGGAGTGAGGGGGCTTAGGCTGAATTGAAAGGTTGGATGACAGGACACCAAAAATTAGGATACCCAATATGAAACCCCACCAGAATCTCACTTCATAGGTTATTCATACCAACTTTTGCCCCTACCATCCCCATCTGAAGTCACAGGATTGCAATGTGAGGATAAACTGGAAACAGTAGGAGAATTTGTAGGGCGGGATCCAGCTGGCCAGAGGGGTGTTTCTGGGACAGCCTCCTCTGCTCCAGTTTCTGGGCGTCTGCAAAATGAGTTTACCCACGAAGGGGGCACTGCTTGCAGCAGCAGCAGCTGCGACAAGGAGACACCCGCTTGTTTTAAACAGGCTGCAGCCCATGTCATTCGCCTCTGAGCAAACGAAAGCGATGCCAGCTGCCTCCCAGACTGGCCAGCCTGTCTGAGTTCTCCTCCTACTCTCTGGGGGAAAGCCAATTCCTAATGTACACAGTGTGTAGTTGACTAGGAGTGTTTGTGTGGCTGAAATGCCTTGTGTGTGTCATCTATTTCTGCCCTGCTCTCATGGAGTACTGCACTTCAGGACTCGCTCCTTCTGGCCTTACATATTTATTATAAGAATGCCAAAGGAAAATAGCAAATAATTTCTATATATCAAATGTCAAATCCCTGCACTACTAATAAGACACTGTGCATCTAAAATTAAAAATGAGTTTGTTCTGGAATCCAAAATACACATCTTACATGAATTTCTAAAGCCTTCTGTGAGTGAAAGAACTATTAGGTTTCTTTCCAGACTCCTAGCTGACTTCTTCCTTTTCTTTTTTATAACAAGTGTCTGGAATTTAGCTCCTCACTTCCTCCCTCATATGGCAGTGGGAAACGTTTGACCAGGGTGCTGCAACCCTGCAGCCGATGCAGGGAAACCCTATGTCAGGGCTCAGCAGGAATCTGCACACACCCACAAACATTGTCTTGCTCTGCAGCGCTCCATCTCTGAGAGCGTATCTCCTATTCAAAGAAGCCAGCCCAGTGTGCCAGTAAAACCAATAGCACTGATACAGAAGAGAGGATTGTTTGCGTGCACAGCACTAATGAGCACTCTGTTTCGTTCAGCACCACTCTTTGCCGCCTGATACAAATGGCCTTTAACGGAAGTATCAATGCAGACTCCAAAGTGAGATCTAACTGCATGCAGGAGAATATGCGTACAGTTACTAGAATCACTCACGTGTTTTTTATTTTCTTCTCTAGTGTACTCCTTAACCCATTTTTGTTCCTGTTTTGTCTTATTTGTAGGTCTGTGATTCAGATACCATGCTTGATCCAGCCTCATCAGTGGAGATGGTAAAGGTTTTAGAAGAAGATCCAATGGTTGGAGGAGTTGGTGGTGATGTGCAGGTGAGTACGACAATTTTCAGATTAACTATTGGCACTGTAACAGATTTCCCTGACTGGAATAGTTTTGAATGTATTGTCATACCATTATAGAGGCTCTTATGAGACCTTAACCTTTCTGCCTGTTGAACAGAAACCTTTATTCTGAGATATGAGCACTGTATGGTTTTAACACTCATAGAAAGGAAACAGAAATTATTCTCCCCCATATATGTGAAAAGGGAGGCACTGGCATTTGTCAGGATTGTTGTGGCATCTTTGAGTTTCTGGATATAACTGCTTGCTCAGGGTACCGAAGAAAAGCTATAGGGGAGCAGGCAACAGAGAACAGTCTCCCAAAGCCAAGTCCAGCACCCCAAGCACTTCAATTATGCTACCACTGGCAGCCAAGATTGTTAGGAATAAAAGCCTTTTTGAAATGCAGTGCACTATGCACTCTGTGGATTGTTGGGCTTCCTCTGCATCTCTCTCAGGCAGGACAATGAAAAGCCCCCAAGTCAGCCCAGATCCACTTTTGTTAGGATTTCCACCATTGCCGAGTTTGGCTGACAACTACAGCAAAAGGCTGTTCATTGCATTTCATACAATTGCTTCTGCTGCAATTTATAAAGAAAAATGCCTATGAATATTTCAATTGGCCTTGGGATCGGTTCCCCATACTCAGCTGGGCTTTTATGTGAGATGGAGGAGAAAGGGCCATCTATATGGGCAAACACTTACTAATGAACGCCCCAGTAGTCAGAAGAATTTCAGGCATGTGGCTCTTAACTCCAGAAATTAAGATTCCCACAGAAGCCCGAATATCTTTGCGGCTCTGGGCTGACCACGAACCAGGCATCACACTCGCCCTGCACATGTGAGATGCCAGGTACACGGGAGTACAACTGGAAGGAGACAGTATGGGCTCAGCTATGAATGACAGTGAAGGTTCATAAGTATCTGCAGAGAGAGAGAGAAGGACATGTGTCCTTTGGGAAGAAAGGTGACAGAATTAAGGCTCTGGGCTTTGGTTTTTTTTTCCTAATTCACTTTCCAGCATACACCAAACACATTTGAGCCAGGCCTGAGCCTATCCCTGAGCCCTGCTGCTTCTAAAATGTTCTGGAATTAAGTTGAAACAGAGACAAGCTGGGCCTTTGGCCTTCAAACCTAACAGAAATTAGGGCCATTGGAGCAAAATGCTATTTTTTTCTAGTTGCAGAATACTGCTTTCTAGATGTAGGAGGCCACAGGTTCCCCTGAAAATGCCCACACTGAAAAGATACCAGTGCAGTGCTGGCACAGCCACCCTGCTACACACTTCATTGCCACATTCACCAGCACATGGTGTGTGCTGAGAAGATGGATGTGAAGACATGGACTTGGGCGTCTGATTGTGCTCATGCCTCCATTGAGTGTTCAGACTCGTAGACTATGCCTATGTTGTATTTTAAGTGTAGGCTTGAGCTTCAGGTGAGCTTTGGGGCATACAGAAGAGAAAGACCCAGACCTTTATGCAGGCCAAAGCATGACTCTACTGAAGTATCACAATATGTCTTGGGGCAACATAACACGGCTGGTACTGCAGAGACATATCAGAACAGTTTTTTCTTCAGAGGGCCTAATGTCAGATATGGGGACATAGTCCAGGGTCAAACCTCTAGGGCAAGCCTTAGGATACCAAAAATATAGGCCAAAGACCATGTGCTCAGCATTTCTCATACTCTGAAATAGCTTTAGGAGGGCTGGAAGAAGTCCTGTGAGTCCCAAAGATGTGGTTGGGGGGAGAAAGAAGAAGAAAGCAACATCTGGGACTCCACCTTCTCCTCTCAGGAGAGGTTGGGACCAGCAGGTCTTTAGCTGGGGGTGAAAGGAAAGGAAGAATGAGCCAGAAAAAAAGTTTCTTGGTGTAGAAGAGGAAAGGTTGCAAGGAAAAAGAAAATATTTTGGTGGAACAGACTTTTGAAGGCTTCATCTTGCCATTCCTGTCAATTTCCTGGGCTGTACAGGTAACTCCCGGATTTGTCATGAGTTGAACACAGGAGCTAAGTTCCCCGTATATTTCGGCTAATGGTGCTCTAGTCTCTGCAAATTCCTTACTGATCCAATGTGTGTATTTTCTTTCTCAAGAGCTCATCTAAAATGAAAACTTTCTGTATTTTGCAGATTTTGAACAAATACGATTCCTGGATATCTTTTCTGAGCAGCGTGAGATACTGGATGGCATTTAACATAGAAAGAGCCTGTCAGTCCTATTTCGGCTGTGTACAGTGCATCAGTGGACCTCTGGGAATGTACAGAAACTCTTTACTCCATGAATTTGTGGAAGATTGGTACAATCAAGAATTTATGGGCTCCCAGTGCAGCTTTGGCGATGACAGGCATCTAACTAACAGAGTGCTAAGTCTGGGCTATGCAACAAAATACACAGCTAGATCCAAGTGCCTTACCGAAACACCGATAGAGTATCTCAGGTGGCTGAATCAGCAGACTCGCTGGAGTAAATCGTACTTTAGAGAGTGGCTTTATAATGCGATGTGGTTCCACAAGCACCATTTGTGGATGACCTATGAAGCTGTAATCACTGGATTCTTTCCTTTCTTCCTCATTGCCACAGTCATTCAGCTCTTCTACAGGGGAAAAATCTGGAACATCCTCCTCTTCTTGTTGACAGTTCAGTTAGTGGGCCTGATAAAGTCTTCCTTTGCCAGCATCCTTAGGGGCAACATTGTCATGGTTTTCATGTCACTCTACTCAGTGTTGTACATGTCAAGTTTACTTCCAGCAAAGATGTTTGCGATTGCCACGATAAACAAAGCAGGGTGGGGCACGTCAGGAAGAAAAACCATTGTAGTCAATTTTATAGGACTCATTCCAGTCTCCATTTGGTTTACAATCCTCCTAGGTGGCGTAATTTTCACTATCTACAAGGAATCAAAAAAGCCATTTTCTGAGTCAAAACAGACCGTTCTCATCATTGGCACGATACTCTATGCATGTTACTGGGTTATGCTTTTGACTTTGTACTTGGTTCTTATCACCAAATGTGGCAGGCGGAAGAAAGAGCAACACTATGACATGGTGCTAGACGTATGATGTTTCCATGGGAAGCTACCCAGAGAGTTGTAAAGCAACCCAACAACCTTGTAGTATCTGTGGCATCAGACGAACGTTGCCAAGGGAAATGGATCATTGCTGCTGGGAATAGGACATTTATATTCCTCTGGGTTCATTTTCATCCTGCCAAAGTAAGAAAAAAAAACAATAAAAAATATTTTTTTTTTTCCAAGGGGGAGAAATCACAAACCACATATTTTCAACCTGTTCGCAAGAAAATGGGATAACTTCTATGTTTATGCACTTTTTTATTGTGCATATGCCTGACAGTGTTACGTTCTATATACCTCACTGGTCATGCTTATGTGTGTGGACAGGAAGGAAAGGAGTTTGGAGAATCGAGAAAAGGATCTTACAACCCCTTGCAACCTAATTTATGAACTTCTCTTTTTTATAGTTGTGTTTATAGGAAGGGTCTTTTGTGTTAGGCTGCCAAATGTAATGCCAAAGGTAAATTTTAAAAGGCCATTGGCTGAGCTGTATTTTTATATTATTGTATTATTTGTGTGTGTGTATTTTTAAGCCAACTTTTTTTTAAATCACTTATTTTATATTTTACTATCTGCCAAAAAAAGCTGCCTCCCCAACATTTTGTTCTTTAGCCTTTTTAAATACATTTAGTAAAAAAACTCATACTTCCTCCTGCAAAATTTCTGCTGAATTGATTTTGTTCACAACAGAAAGAATAAAAGGTCTCTCTGCATTTTTGCAACTGATGAATGGTTATTTCTGTGAAAAAGCATTTAAATGTGCTCTTTGAAGACATTTATTAACAAAGGCCCAACATTGTCAGTTTTTGAATATAAGCATATTTGTGCGTGAAAAAGGCCAAAGGGGTAGATATGTGCAATTTGGGGTTTTGTTTCAGATAACATTGTAAAAGGGAAATTTGCTTCTCTGCTGAGAGCATCATATCCCTGGCAGGCGCAATAGCCATATGGCAGGGCAGGCCTTGATGCCATTGGAGAAGACATTGCTATTGGAAAGCTCCCACTGGTTTTACATGGGATTTGAAGAGCCAAAAGCTTCTGATCTGTAGACATATTGGACACCCAAAACTACTATTGACTTCACTGATGGTCGTAGTTGTTCATAATCTGCTAGTACCAAGCAGATAGTTCAGATTTTTGAGTTTAAAAAAAATACATGAAAGAAAAATGTGGGTGTCTTACTATAAAACTTCTGCAGTGCCCTTCACAGAGTTTACAGAAAATACAAACATCAGCTTCTCTGATATCCAATGTAATACAGACCCCAGTACTGAGCCCAATAATTTGTATTTGACTAAAGCATATCTACCAGAAAAGAAGCCAATTTTTTATCAGAAAACATCAAGTCTTAGCAAATCCATCACTTTCTTGGTGCCTAGTAATCAGTCTTGGACATTTATTTTGGACCATGGTTTTGAGAAATAATATTCAGGACTAAATTCTGCAATCCTTTGCCAGCCAAAGGAGTGGGGCATTGAGCCCTAATATACCTTATAAAGAGCAACAGAAAGCCAGCTGCATACAGATACATGTCCTTTTTAGATTCTGGTATTAAAAGCACTGTGGTAAAGCAGAAATCAGCATATGATGCTTAAAGAACTTAGAAGCATTTTCAGCTTCTCTTTTTTTATGCAGACATGAATAGATTCTGCTGTAGAATGAACTGCACACACACTACCTTATTTGTCTGATTATCTTGAGGTACATGATTGCTTGAAAGTCATACTAATATTATGTTAATGATTGGAGAGTTGATTCATGTTGATTACAAAATAGAACAGTATTAAAAAAAAAAGCAAAAGAAACAGTAAAAATGAAAAAAAAACTTGACTATGCCTTTTAACTATTTATGATGTAAGTTAAAGCTTGGGTTAACATTCAAATGTCAAATAAATCCTCTCATTCTATAAAAAGATTGAATTAATTGCCTGTATTTATTCTAGCAATTATTCAATGTACTTCCAATATAGGTTGTATAGTATAATTGTTACTTTCATAAATAAAATATTTTTGATAAGATTATGACTAATTCATGGTATTTCTGATCAGCATGTCTGCTTTGAAGCCTTTGAAGGACGTTGTTCTACTGTCAGTGGCCTGATTTCAGAGTACAAATTTGCCATCGCGTAGCAGAGCACCCGGAGGAGGCAGGGACTGGTTCCTGCTCTGAGAGGCAGAATAAGGAACCACAGGTCCCCTGGGCGCTGGGACCTGGTGCCCTGATGGCACAGTATATGGGTACTGCTTGGTGTCTCTGCCTGCCTCTGCCAGCCGCTGCTAGAGGTATTCGGACAAAACACTTCCTTCCATTTTTCCTCAGCTTCCTGATTTGTAAAACGGGAATAGCAATCCAACCTCCTTTTGGGAAGGGCTTTGAAGTTTATTGCTGAAGTACTTTACATGAGAGCTGATATTTTGCAGCCCTCCTGTCCATGGGAAGTTACTACCCTCCATAGCTGACAAAGCAGAGGAGAACATCTACATGGCCTTCTGCCCTTGTTCCTTCTGTTTCCGAAGCCCACTTTGCCCTAGCACAGCTGAAGGGCATATGTGTATTTCATATCACTGAGAGTTATGGGCAGCAGCCACTGACAGAGGGGCAGAGTGAGCAGGGGGCAAAGTGACATCTCACACACCTCTCCAACCATGACAGGTTCATCACAGGTCAATTACTTCTCAGCACAAGTTACCCTGTGTCTGGATACTGTGCCCAGTTTCAGGTCCCCCAGTACAAGAAACTGGAGCAAGTTCAGGGTAGGGCCAGAGTGAATGTTTGGGCTGGAGCAGAGGAGTTGAGAGAGCTGGGCTGGTTCAGCTGGAGAAGGGATGGCTTTGAGGGGAGAACACCCGAAGTCACCTCCAATACCTCTAGGGAGGTCATCAAGAAGATGGAGCCAGGCTCTTCACAGTGCTGCCTGGTGGGAAGATGAAAGACTCCAGGTTTAATTTGAAAGAGAAGAGGTTCAGATTGGGTATAAATAGGGACTTCTTTTTCCCCACGAGAAGCAGTCAGGCACTGAAGCAGGTTGCCAGGAGAGACAGTGCAGCCTCCATCCTGGGAGAGTTTCAAGACTATTGTAGATAAAGTCCTGAGACGCCTGGTCTGACCTCAGAGCTGCCCCTGCTTTGAGCAGGAGGTTGGGCTAGAGACCTCCGAGGCCCCTTCCAACACGAATTCTCCTGTCATCCTTTCTCAAGCAGGTGCTGACAGTCAGCTTCCTAATGACAGCTCCCACCCGCACAGAAGCTCATTCCCATCTCTGTTCCCCACACATCCGCCCTGACCCCGGGCACAAATAGCTCATCAGCACCTGGTACTGAGTACCCAGAAAAATCAGAGCCCTTCCTGTGCCTCCGTGCCCCCACCGTGTTTATGGCTGTGTAAAAAAAAGTTTCAGCAGAAAACAACAATACAAAACAGTTCCTAATCAAAATGTTCTTAGACAAATTAATTCCTTCAATAACATTTCCTCTGCTCATTTTCATCTCAAAATTATTTTTTTGTATTTCCAACAACTTTTGGGTTTTGGGAAAAAAAAAAAATGTGTTTTTCATTAGTAACAAATATAATTGTGAGATATTTGTCAAAAGAATAAAACATTTTAAAAGAAAAATTCATGCTTTGTTTTGAACTTTTAAAAAAACATATTTTTCAGCCATCTCTGATAGACAGATGGTACTGAACACTGTAAGAAACTCCCACAAACTATAAATTCTACAGAAAAGTTAAAAGGCAAGCTTTCAGAAAAATGCAATGAACTGACAATTTTTCAGGTTATAACCCATTTCCAAAGTGCAGTAATTTGGGTTTGAGAATATCTGTTTGCAGAGACCAGGTGTGAAGCAAAACCTGCAGGAATGAGAGGTGCAGGAGGGAGGAAGGAGCCCTCCTGTTCTGCCTGCTAACAAGCTTTGGTTTGGCCAAGAATCAGGTTTCTTTCAATGGGAAATGCATGAATATTTAGCAGAACTTTTCTAGGAGGCGGAAAAAATCCTGTCAGACATGTACTGCCAAACATGTCCCGATGCACAAGCTGTTGTGAATCTGTCTTAAAAAATTTGGTCTGAATTTTATTCTTACCGAGAGATAAGATGGTAAAGAGGAGACAAAATATACTGAAAGCTGTTGATGAGGTTTGGTATTACTGAGGCTTTATTGGAAATGCCACTTTTCTCCAGAGTTAACGCCATTAACTTAAACATAGTGCAATTTTCTTCCCAACTTTCACTTGGCCTAAGTTTGCTGCTTCAGTTGCAGATCTTATGGACGGATGAGTGCCCCAAATTGTTGCTACTTCTTCCAGCTATGGTATTTTGTGTAATAAGGGATTCTGTCTCTCCCCCCCAAAAAAAAACCCTTGAATTTTCTTCTAGAATAGCCCTAAAATTTCTATAAGTTACCATGACTGCACAGAGGAAAACAGTCCTGTACTTACATTTACACTAAATAAATGAGAGACCCAGGCCACGTGTCTGAGCTTTGGTACATGCTAATCCCCTGTACTGTTCAAGCGTAAGCATGGTCCATGGCATGTTTTTGCCATGGGCCAGATAGTGCTGCCCAAAAAATGTTGGACACGGGTAGGAGAAATGCATAGAGCAGGAACCAGACTGGTTTGGGGGATTTTAGAGCTTAGGTGTGATCTCTGTCATCAGCTGGTCTCAAGATTGAAGAACAGTCCCTGTCTTTTGTTTGTTTTTTGTTTTTTTTACTAGATTAAATATAAGCTGTCAATACCCCACCAAGGAGAACAACACATGGTCAGCTCACCCTTTATGGGACAGCATGCACATGAGATCTTACTCTCAAGACAACAGTAGATGTCATTAGTTCTGCAGCTCTTGAAAACACCTTCCTTCCTTCCTTCCTTCCTTCCTTCCTTCCTTCCTTCCTTCCTTCCTTCCTTCCTTCCTTCCCTTCTTCCTTTCTTTCCCCCCAGTTAAGAAACTCCACATGTTTTCTAGTTCCTTCAGTCATGTCCAGGAAGCAAGAACCAGCACGACCCAGGAATCAAAGACTACTGTAGTCACAGTGCCCAGGGTCAAGGACTCATTGCCTTAATATTTCCGTTGCTTCTTTTACAGCATCCCTGCCGGGCTGCCTTTCTCCTGGTAGCAATCTACTTCCATTGCTCCAGGTATGACACACCCTGTAGAAATGAAATGGTTATGCGACAACCTTTTTTGGCTGCTGCTCGCAAGGCTCACTAAGAACAGGGAGCACAAAGGACTTGCTTGTGATCAGTGCGGCTTTATACTGCTCAAGAGAGTGATGTCTGGAATTTAACATTATCAGTCACATTATTAGGCATTAAAGAACCCACACAAAGAGCATGCATAAGAGTGACACCTAGCAAGTGAATCACAGGAAATTAGATTTTGTTAAGTTCCTCTTCCCATGTAATTATTTATTTTACAGCTTCCAGGAGGGAAATAATCACTTTTAACTATGCCTTGGCCCTACACCCCTTTGGGGACACATAAAACACTGTAGCCATGAAGAACTGAGGTGGATGTGACTGAAAAAAAGATTAAATGGGCAGCTTGTTCTAAGTTAATTACAAGATTGAAGCCTGTATCTGCTCCCCAGAAGTGCTCTTAAGTTTTCCGTACAGATTCTCTTTAATGAATGTAACTTATGGGCTGCATCCATCCAGTGAGTTGATGCTGAGGACCACAGGTGACTTCTGTCTGCTCTCAGTCTTCAGTGCATTTCACAGAAATTGCACAGCATCTTGCCAGCATGAATTGGTGCTGGCCTGGTTTCTGCCAGCATCCATGATACCTGGATAACCACAACAGTAGTGTGAGATGTATTAGAAGATACCTCAGTATCGAAAGAAAGTCTGTGAAGACCATAGGAGAGAGCTCCTCCGAGAAAAATGAATCACTTGATAACACAGATAAAAAAGCAGCATTTCATAGCACACAAAATTCTATCTTGACAGATAAGCTGTGAGAGAAGACACAACCCACGAGACTACAGAAAGAAGAGAAAAGCAGAAACAGCAAATCTGGGAACATGAAGATATAGAAAAAAGGTAAACTGTCTTTTTTTATACAGAGAGCTTATCTATGTGGAAGCTTAACTTGCATTCAGACTTCAAAAGACATCCTCAGATACATACTGGGATTAATTTCAGTGACTTTCGATACATACAGCAGATACTGCTACCTCTATAGATATTACTGAGTTTCTTTTGTAGCCAATGGAGAGAAAGAGCCCTGACCAGGGACAGCTTGCCTGACGATGACTGTTTCACACTTACACTGTGGAGTGATGGACTTCCTTCCTTACAAGTGCCTGTTTCTCTTTGCAGACTATGGAGGGAGGCTCAGCGACCAGCTCAGGTCATCGGCTCATAGTGTAATTTATAGAATCATAGAATGGTTAGAGTTGGAAGGGACCTTAAAGATTATCTGGTTCCAACCCCTCCTGTCCTTGGCAGGGACACCTTCCACTAGACCAGGTTGCTTAAAGCCCCATCCAACTTGGCCTTGATCACTTCCAGGGATCGGGCATCCACAACTTCCCCGGCCAGCTTGTTCCAGTGTCTCACCACCCTGACAGTAAAGAATTTCTTCCCAATATCTAATCTAAACCTACCCTCTTTCAGTTTAAAACTGTTACCCCTTGTCCTGTCAGTACAACCCCTGATAAAGAGTCCCTCCTCATCTTTCCTGTAGGCCCCCTTTAAGTACTGGAAGGCTGAAATAAGGTCTCCCCGGAGCCTTCTCTTCTCCAGGCTGAACAACCCCAACTCTGTGGTGGGGTCTCACCAGAGCAGAGTAGAGGCGCAGAATCACCTCCCTCAACCTGCTGGCCATGCTTTTTTGGATGCAGCCCAAGATACGGTTGGCTTTCTGGGCTGCAAGTGCACATTGCTGGCGCAGTTCAGGCACAATTCAGGTTACAGGGACCTCAGGAGACCATCTAGTCCAACCTTCTGCTCAAAACAAGGACAGCTATGAAGTAAATACAACCTAAGAGAAGACACAATCACAGCATAAGCGCAGTCTTTCCTTAAATGCTGGTTTTTGTAGATGCTCACACTTGGTCAGACGAGTCCTACCTCAGCTGTCTCCAGGCAAGGAACATCAGCTTGCTCCAGAGGGTGAGCCTAGCACCCCGTGCATACACCCTGCACTTCGGCAATGGTGGACCAACACCCTGGTGTTGGGGCAAGAATCCTTGCAAAAGTCCTAGCTGCTGGCATGCCATTTCTCCCAGCCATTAGCTCAACATCTTTCACATAGCACTTCTTTCCTCAGTTCCCCACCACACACGGGTTCATACACATATATCTATATCTGTATTTATATCTACATCTATCTATATTTCTTCCTAGGTCCTAGGACTGTAATAGTCCATTTCTCATAGTGAGCCAAAATCCTGACAGATAGGACAGTTTCACATGCAATGCTGCAGACAGAGATTCTTTTTCTTTGTTATTTTTATAAACAGTTCTATGTATACTTGATCTTGTTGTCTTTAAAACGACCACCAAGGCGACTTGCTGGCAACTGTTCCTGGAGATAGGGGGAGGAGGGGAAGTGGATAGTTAATCCTCTGGCCTGCCTTCTGGATGAGCGTGTCATGTAAGGAGACTGAATGTTTGGGTGCAAAATTTCTGGTGCTTGATTCCAGCCAAGAGAAAGTTCAAACAAAACCACCTAAAAGGGTGTAGTTCTTACCACGGATATGTTGCAGGGG
Source organism: Burhinus bistriatus (assembly GCA_013397275.1). Taxonomy (NCBI): domain Eukaryota; kingdom Metazoa; phylum Chordata; class Aves; order Charadriiformes; family Burhinidae; genus Burhinus; species Burhinus bistriatus. The sequence goes on along the minus strand of VYXH01011835.1, from coordinate 245,554 downwards.
TTTAATGTAAGTCAGGTATGAGCCTGGAATTGAATCACTTTTTTTAAAAAAAATTGGTCCCAAAATGATCCATTTGAATCAATGTGGAGTTCTCTTTGGCCACTTTTATCCATTAAAATCCTCTCAAAGATAAAAGCTAAACAGATACCAGCCAAGTTTACATTAATGTAAAAACTTGTGCACTGTGAAAGCCTTGTCTACATAAGAAAGTTTATCTGATGTAACCAGAATCTTTGTGATTTCACTTATTGTAGTATACGTGTTATTTTATTTGGTTTGTTTTGATTTATGTTTCTTAGGAAATTATGCCCATAATTGTAAAATTGGAACTCCTGTTTACTAGCTTGAACAAAGAAGAAAGCTTTGCTTAAGTTGTGATAATAAATTGGTTTAATCAAACTGGCAGAGAAACATGACACTTTTATGTCGATCTATGCCAGATACATTTTAGTTGTCTTGCATGATTTACCTTAAGATAAGCCTTCAGACAGTCCATAAAGACTGCCCTGGGCAAATCCTTGCTCTGCACTAAGTGTGAGGTAGTTTAGCCCAAGGCATCAGAGTCATTAGTTACATTGCCTTTGCCACAGGGTAAGAGAGAAAACACGGACAGACAATGTGTAATGACTAAGGCAGTGTACACTCATGCCCTAAACTGCTCAAAGTAGTTTTTAAATGTACCTGTACCTTAAAGTGATCAGGACTGCCTTCTAGGTAAACGAGGGGCACATGCACTCAGACACTCAGGAGAGTTGAAGTGAACTGCCAAGATTTCAAGCTGGTTATTTAAACTGTGGGAAGCCTCCATTAAGAACGTGTTTTCAGAATAGAAGCAACTCTGCTTTGATTTAGTAACTCCCCCTGGTTTTTTAGGTAGGACTTTAACACAGTTTGCCTCTTGCACACTAAAAATCTGACTGAGATGTGCTCACACGATCACAAGTGTGCTGTAAGAGGCTGCCCTCCTGCAGCACTGGAAGGAGATGCTGAGCACCTACTGTCTACCGCAAAGCAAATTAGACTGGGAGAGTTCTTGGTGTGCTCCTGGACATCCACTGTCTCTGCCTCGCACTAGACTTTGCACAGGCCAGAGGCAAAATACCGGCCTCACGCTGCCAGCACCCATTTTCCTCAGGTTGTTCATAGCTGAACAAGGAGCAGGCTGTGGGCTGAACAACTGCATATGGCCCCGCGAAGCAACTCCAGAGCCCGATAGATGCATGGGTTGCATATAGGATGTAACCAAGCGGTGAACCAGAACATGCTGTGCGTGCAGCAAAGCCGTATTTGCCAGGAAGCACAGGTGTCGGGTGTGCAAGGGAGACATCTGGTCTTGGCAGCAGCAGAGGGAGAAGAAGATGTTTCAAAGGTAAAAGCAGCAAAAGTAAGCTGTAAGTATGCTATCTCACTGCATGGCACATCCCTTTGTGGTCAGACGAGCATTGGTCCAGCTGCTCTGCCCGGAGGTGTTGGCCCAGGGGTAAAAGGGTACGAACCCGTAGTGCATCACGCTGAGTGCAGTTGCCACAGCGCACGTTCTCGCCTCTTGGCCCACTGGAAGCAGTTTACTTCTCTTCTGCTGACAGCCCTTCTGCTTTACACATACTGCACCATGAAAGCATGCTCACAGGCAGCTGCCAGATCCATTAATTACAATCTTCACAATTATTAGTAACTAATTAATTGATGGCCATTTGGCTCAGCTCAGTTCCAGGACTAAAACACACGATGTAATCAGTTGGACAGCAGCGTTCCTTGCGAGTGTGATTAAAACACTCACATGAAGACTGAATCACCCGCATGCCCCAGGCAGCATGTGCTCCCCAGGCAGCACGGAACATCTCACACGTGCACGTATACCTGTTGGGTAGCGCCTGCTGTCCACAGCTGCCAGCCCGGCTCCTCTCTTACCTTGTCACCCATCTGATTGCTCCTTATGTTCTTAATTAAATTAAAGGAGTGTGAGGTTCTGGCCAAGTTAATCATGGCTGGGAATCAATGTTCATATTTCTCTTGCAGCTTTGAAGTCTGCCTAATCTATCCTGTTATCACTATAATATCTGAGATGTGATGAGGGCTTTGTAAGTACACAGATTAGACAGATTGCAAAGTTAATGGGGACATATGGGCGTTGTTTCTCAGCCATTATTCTTTCTGTAATTGTGGTGGAAAGAATCTGTCAGCAGAAATGCACTCTTCAGTAATACATTGCTGCAGCATGTTGGTAAATGTTGGGGAGAGTGCTGGTCTGCCAGAGCGTGTTCTGCACACACGACTGATCACTCCATACCTTTTGCTTGTTTTTTTTTAAACACCTAACCAGTGACAGAGTCATTTGGAAATATATCTGGCATTGACTTCAGCTTCCCGAGTACTGTATGCAGTTTTCTGATCAACCCAGTGTTAAAAGAAAACAAAAAGCTTATTATCTTTGTGGTTTTCTGCCTGTGTCTTTTGAACGATACACTATGTGCTAATAAGCAAAGCCCCAGGAAACTCGGCATCATTGCCCGGGACACCTGCATCCTTTTGTTTTCCAGCCACTTTCTCAAATCTCATTTGTTACATCTCTGTTTAAAACAGCAGAGCCAGGCAGGTATAAAACTAAAGTCTTAACCACCCATTGCAATTACATGTTATGTTTCATAAGATTAGGCAGGAAGCACTCCATAAATTCCAGTAGTTAACACTCATTTTAATTGAATTGCCCCCGAATTTTGAATGGAGCCGGTATTCCTCTGCTCTGAATGGTTGTGTTTCCCGAAACACGGCTGCGTAACAACAAACAGATGTTTTCCAAGGCAGACAAGGCCACATTTCTAGTGATGGTAAAGTAATGCCTCTGTTTTGTACATTTGTCAAGTACTTCTGCATCTAAAATAATTGGAAAAAACTTCTTTTTGGCTCAGCTGCATTGAATCCATTGGTATAAGCAGAAGTTTGGAAAGATAATTGCTTTATCTGGAGTGTAATGCCTATTAAATCATTTGAACCTTATTTGTCCTCTTGTCCACAGGCAGGACAAGTCATCAGGATACAAGGACACGCATTTGTCTAAGCAAAGCAAAAAAGCAGAAAATGGATCATTCCTTAGATCCATTTAGGCTGCAAAACATACTGTGCTATAGGACTGTATCATAGCAGAGCTGCCTTTACTTGTTTGTATGAAGTAAACGACTAAAATAATTTGCCTGGGACAATACTGTGTTCTAGAAGACTAGCATCTAGACTCTTTTTCCATGCCAGATACTTCAGATCGATTTTGAAATAGCTGAGGCATGCAAGATACTCCCACTGCTATACCTGCAGCCAGAGGAGATTTTCTGCTTTGCATACTCACCTGCCACAGTACCAGATCAGCCAGGTTAATGCAAACCATCTTCATCAATGGTAACTTCAGCTAAAATATTTGAATAGCGATATTCAGGCAAACAGCAATATTCAGGCGAATAGCACTCTGAGTCCCTCGTATGGCCACAGTTGTGGAGGCGACAACAGAAGCCAACAGCCAGGGATATTTACTTCTTCGAGAGTTACAGCTACATCCGGAAGACGCTGTCTGTCTTTGCCCTGATACATGTAGATTGTGATCCAGCTGGCATCGTCCTTCACTGCTGCTGCCAAACCTCTGAAAGGGAGGGGCTGCATGTTTCAAAGCCTTGTCTGCACATGTCAGTTTATTTAGTATATGCTAAGTCGTTTATTTTAATCAATTAGATCAATGAAACTCCTGGGAGTTTACTCAGGCACACCTGTTTTGGTTTTTTCTTTTAAGCCCATGTTATTTGGAATCAAAGCCAAAAAAGCCATTCTTACGCCACAGTAAGTCTATCCAAGAGTAGAAGAGGCCTCCCCCATGGATTGTCCTATGTTATTATATTCGTACAAACAGTAAAATTCAGACAAGCCACAACTCATTGCAAACAGGAACATACAAACACTAAAATGCTAGAAGGAGCAGTCTTACATTACTTACATAGAAGCAGAATACTCTAGAAAAGTAGTTTCCAACCCACAACTCTGACAGGCCTCAAAAACTGGTTGTGGTCAGAAGAAATAAGTTGAAGACAAGACCAGCAGGCAGAGCTACACTTGTAACTTCTGCAGTTTTGCTTGTAACTTCCACCCATGAGCTAAGTACAGGTTAAAGAGCACAGAATAGGTTTTTTCCATCTCTACTGGCTATCATCTCACTGTTGAATTTCTTCTTCTTAAATTCAACCCTAATCATGTTTGAGTGTTTAGCAGAAACATAGGAAACACTCCATTTAAGAAACCTTGAAGCCCTGTGAAATTTAACACACTTCTGGTAAGAATAAGGCTCCTCAGAAGTTGTTTTCCACTTAAAGATCTGAAGATGTTTGGCAATACAGATCTTGTGCATATAAATGCTCAGTGAAATCAAATTTCCTCCAAAGGAATTCTAAGATTTTAGGAACATTCTATAAAACTGAGTGAAGTGTTTCAGAGACGAGTCAACAAGCATCACCCACGCTTAATGACGGCCAGTTTGGATTCAAATTCTATGGCACCGTTACCGTGTCCTAGAGTTTGAATAAAATTTCAACCACCGTTTGACTGATCCCCAAATGCAACAAATATAAAATAGATTCCAGACAGACCTTGATTGTGTCCCTGCTGAGACACCCACTTTGAAATGCAACCAAGCTCTCATATAATTGTTGTCTATGTATTTTCACCAACCATATACTTCATAATGGTCCACCTGACCCCTTCCTTTGGATCGTAGGTCCCTAATTTGCTGGAGATATTGTTCTGTGAAATGTCTTGAAAGTCTCGTAAGATTGAGAAATAGCCTGTCTACAGCTTCCCCCTCTTCTGCTCCCACATAAAGGTAGGCAGTTGAATAGTTTGACATAATTTGTTCTTAGTAAAGACGCATTAGCTAATTTTACCACTTACTATTTTCAGTCTTCCTTGCTTTTCTCCTACCTTCCTTTTTATTATGTACTTTCTTTGCCAGTCTCCAATCCACTGGAGCCCCCCACATCATGGAGAGTCCCTAGTGGTCCATGGAAAGTTTCAGGTTAGCTCAGTGGATGCTCAAGGCCATGCTAACTTGTATACACAGCTTTTTCACCACAGTCTTTCCTTTTGGGCCAGACTGTAGACACTGGGTAGGAGACAACAGAAGGCACATGAGCTCGAGTATCTCCATTCCTATCAACCGTGCCCTCTGCTCCTTCCCCTGAGTTTTGACTAGTTGCCGAGCAATAGTCCATAGCCACCTTCCAAATTCAGGCAAATGCAAAGCACTACAACCATGTCCAAAAAGATGGAGGTGAATAATGATTTTGAGGCTTTCTCCATCTGTTCTCACACACCCCAACCAATCTTAACCTTTCCCTCTACATTTACTGTGGCAATTGAATCTTTAATCTCACCTCTTCTCCCTGACAAGACTGTTTTATTTCAGCTGTTTGAGCTGCCAGAGCTGAAAGCAGGTAGTTGCTACAGCATGGTTTGGGGTGATTCAGAGCACTTCACATCCTGTCTGAAGGCATTGTGCAGCAATGAGAAACTGAGTCTGTGCTGTTGTTAAACCTTGAATCAGTTCTATCTGTATGCTAGAAGAGAAAATGATTCCCTTCATTTTCTTTCCTAGACCAACATGGGACTCAATGAATTCAAGATGTATATATTCCAAGTCAGCAGGGACACTAGGATAATGGGAATTACCTAATTGACACATACCACCACCCACACACTTCATAAAATCCAGTCTCAAATTGACCCGTATTACATTCAGAAGTAGCCTTTTCCCAGTGTAACTACACGTAAAACTAATATCCGTTTCTGGCCCAGTGTTACACAGGTATAGGTCTAGTCTAGCGAGGTGCTAAGCCCATACACCTGCTAGCAGAGAAGGCACCGAACTAATCTACAGGTCTAAATTCAATGTGTATTTTGCCTGAGGAAATACTAATTATTATTATTACTTATATTACTTGTTTTAATAAAAACTCTTTGAAGTGCTAATTATTCTGCTGTTGCAACTTTTCTTGTTGGTATATGCAGCACGTACTGCTTTGTGATATTTCTGTCTTATCTATATACTATTTTCTAGCGAGTGGCTTACTATGAGCAATTCATTCTTTCGTTTGCTCTTTTACCTTCCTGTACCAACATTTGAGCTCAGGGTGGAAACTTCCACTTCTCTGCTGGAGGAGATCAGACAGTTGACGGAATTTTTGCCAAGGTACGCAGAAATTCTACAGGGGCTTTTTCTGCCTGCTTGGCTATTTGTAGCCTATTTGACTATACTTAAACTTTCAGTACTTATACTTTCAGTTAATATACGATCGGTACTTGCAGAAAGGGTGCTTTTTTTTAGATTTGGTGTTGAGACCAGATTTCACAAAACCCCACAAAATCTGTTAGCTGCGCTGCACGCCAGAGTGTGACATATTTCAGCAACTGTCTTTTATGCACTTCATTAAGTGTAAAAGTAACAAGCATCTCAGTGTTCTCCATAATGAAAGGATTCTTTGAGAGTTAAATACTCCTTTAGTTGTTTTTAATCAAGCTTAATATGTGTGAAATTTGTGGGAACGACAGTCCCATAGGCTAACAGCAACAACAGGTACAGCCAGAAATCCTGACTTGCATAACATATCCATAACGTGCCATCAGTTTTCTTTGCTTTTGACCTGCTCAGAAGACCTTGTTGATCAGTTTTTCTCTCACGGCCATTCCGTTGGAGTTCTCCCTGCTGTCTTTCAGCAAGGATATCTACAGGTGTCTTTTTGACATAGGCACTTAGGGAGAAGGTGTAACATACCACCTGGTTTCCTTATGCAATTTAACTCACTGTGGTACCCTGTCTACGCTTTCACAGCTGGCAAAACGGGCAAAACCGTTACACAGTCGGACAATGTCACCTGCAGTTATTTTGGTGGGCTAACTTGTCAGTTAGACAATGAGATTTCAGAAAAAATCTCCCAGCTATGCATATCTTGAAGTAAAGACACAGAGCAAGTGGGGCAGGTTTATATATTTGTTTCAACTTCACTAAAAACAATAGGCTTGAGGTGTTATTTGCCTTGTTCATTTCAAAGGGTTGTTAACTAGATGCCCAGTGCTGATAAATGTCATCACGCTATGTCCTTTTTACAGTATGTTCCAGATCAAAACCCTGGACTGCTGCACATGTACCCTTCTTGTGTCTTCTGCTTACAGAGCAATTACATCCTGGATGCATTTTAGCCATGGTAGAACCAGGCAAACTCATCTTAAGCTGCCTGTCCCAGATGAACTTGCTTCAACTTGGCTTGGGAGCACTCAAAGAGCACGGCAAAGGTGAGGAAAGGAAGAGATGGGGAGTCCCAGGAAACTGCAGCAGAGAGGAATATGAGCAGGAGCGTCCAGCAGTCTTTTCCAGTGACATGACCCAGGCAGAGTGTTCACCTCTCAATGGGCTGCACTCAACTGTGCAGCAGAATCAGTATTATACAGTAAAACAAGTTATATTTACAGCCCATTCAATGTTACAGCTGCTCTTGTAAATCTGGCTGCAGACATAATGGGCTGACGAATGTATTCCAAAGACCTTACAACAACATAGCTTGAAATTAATCATGATTGACATGTAAATCAAATGCAAAATCCATTTTAATGCTCTGAACTGTATTTCCCCCCTTTTTTTTTATCCTTTCCCATTCCATCTGTACTTCGGACTCTCTTCCTGCCTTGCCAGAGCAGTCGTTCAGACAGGGAGCCATCTTCTGTTGTTTACTCACTCGGTAACAGTGAAACATTTTCAGCTAACTCCTTCCTTGGTGAGAGATGGTTTAAAACGAAGGATTATTGGTTAGTTTAAAAATATGTAAGTACATACATGCAAAGAGAGTTATATATATTTGTATAGAATTTGTATATACGTTTTTATGTAAGAGGAAGAATAGGTATCACTTTTCCAGCTGTAAATCAATAATGTGTCTGAACATCATCAGCTTTTAAAACTTGAAATTAACTGAATTCTGCAACTTTCATTTTTTCTGGTCAGGCCCTATCTCATCCATCCCGGTGATCTCCGCTGTCTCCCATCACTGTGTCCTCTCCCCTGGCAGCTCCAGACCTGTCCACTCCGTCTCTCACCACACAGATGCTTTAGTAAAGCTCATTTGTTTCCGCACACCTGGTAAACTTTTGCTTAGATTTTAAGAACAAAAGAAAACAAAAAGTTCAGTAAGCTATTTCACTCCCAAATTCCCTAAACTCAAGGAGTGGGAAAGACATATGTTCTTAGTAAAACCACATAGTCCTGAGGGACAAGACCTGGACCTCTGGAATAGCCTTTAGCTCTCAGCAAGATGGATCTGCTCTTTCTTATCTACTCCACTGTAAAAGAGAAGCTGCAGCGAATTGCACTGCACCCGTGCAAAAGCAATGTGAAGCAGCAATGCCCCGCTGTATTCTTTCCCTCTGATTTCCAACCCATTTGAGAAAAATCTAACCATCAAGCCTCACTGAGTCGGAACCCTCCTCTTTTGTTCCTCAGCGCCAGCTTGAATGATCCCAGATTTCCCCCAGATCTTCAAACACATCCCCTGCCACTCCCTGCCCTGTACAGAAAAAGTAAGGCTGGCAACTTCAAGAGCACCGGCCACTCCTCCCGGCTCAGAGGCCGCTGTACATCTCCTCCGCTTTGATGTGGCTGACCTCCTCTGAACTGGAGAAGACTGCTGCTTCTCAACTCAGATTTCCCCCCGAGGCAATGAATTATCCTGACAACTGACTACTGACAACCGACACCTCCCCAAAGGGCTCCGTCCTACTGTGGGAACCGACACTTCAATGGGAAGCTTCGACGTATGTCCCAGGCTGGCAGTGGGGCACTTGGTGCTTGATGAATGTTTCCATTTTGCTGAGAGACAACCACAGGGCTGGAGGGTTTGAGCTGGAATCCGAAAGTTTGAAAGTGTTTCGATGTGAGGGCTTGGCGGGTCTCGTGACAAAACAGAAGCCAATTGTGAAATCTGGAAACATTCCCAAATTTCCCCAATTCATAAATGGACATTGAGATCAGTTTGATGTGTGACTTCAACATCGCGTCTCCATGGATCATTGGTTTGTGCCTCCCTTTACTTTCTCTTTTGTGCCATCCTTCCCGTGCACATCTCCACTTTCCACTTTAAGGAAATAAGACTTTATGAAATGATTATTCTTCTTTACCAGGCTCAGTCAGCAAAAATTTTACAAAAATGAGAAGTGTTGAAAACAAGTAATGGTCTCAGCTATTTCTAAATTAACTGGGTTTTTAAAATATTTTTGTCCTGGGGAATAAAAAGTGAAACTGCATAAGGAAAATTTGGAATGTTAAATTATTTTTAGTTTTATATGCTAAATCCACTCACATCCTGTTCCCAGCTGCAAACTTGCACATGCGCAACACAGCAACACGTTCAAAAAACCATTCACAATGTGTGATTTAGGGCTGGTCCATTCTGTGGACCAGGGTTTTAGTTAAGAGCATTTTTTTTGCTCTAGTATATTTTACTAGGAAACATGCAACTGAAGAAACCCACCTGGATTATTAAGGTTAGCCCATAATCATAAGTAAGTCTGTATAGCGCAGGTGGCTTGACAGATCAATCAAGCCACCACAGCCGTAAAATACTTCCCCTGGAAAGAAAAGGAGAATTAAAAGGCATCACTAGTGTCCTGGATTAGTCTGGTTAAAAGCACAAGATATTCCATAGACTTTGAGCACCAGTACATAAAACAAAAACGCCTCCCTATCTGCCATCACGGCCTGGGGATGTAGCTCCTTCTAGCCCCAGGTTTAGTGGTGAGCCTTAACCTTGCGCATGTGACCAAAACACCTGAGAGTAGAAATATTTTGGAGTGCCATTAGGAACAGCCTATATATCAGGTGTACTGGGACTAATCCACCAACTTCAGACATTTTTTTCATCAACGAATGCAAAGAACTATTAAATAGGACACATCAGAAGCTAGATCCTCCATTTGTATAAATCGGCCTTATTCAAAGATTTATGCTGATTTTCTCCAATTAAACACTTACTGAGTTTTGGATTGCATTCTACACAATATTCACATAAATTCGGAAAACTTACTATATTTTTAACAATACTTTTTGCCAGCAAACCAAAATGGGCTTGAGCTCTGCTTTTTAAAAAAATATAAATTCCTCTGCATGTCTCAACTTTGAGAGTGTCCCCTTCTTCAGTGACACTGATGGGCAGCAAGTGATTGCAGCTGATGGTATCTGCTAGCCAGAGGATATGAATGTGCTAATCTTACTTCCAATATAAACAACAGTTGGGGCAACTTTTTGCAATGTAAATGGTGTGTTGGGTGCATTTTATGACACAGCTTGTGCCTTCACAAGCACTGGTCATTGTTTGCTTTTCTTTAAAATGAAGACAAAGTATTTCACAGCCTTGTTTGGCACCAAAATAAATTAGGTCCTTTTGTGTACGGTCTAGGTGCAAGTGTGCACGTAGGCATTTGTGCTCAGTTTTTAAAGGGAATGCAGTTTTCAAGAATTCAGAGGACATTAACTGCGTGTAAGGACTTACAGGGTTTTCTTAACACTGAAGAGAATTAAATATAAAGAAAAACTATGCAGGGCTTATTTTTTTGCTCTCTAGTTTTCCAGACATGCACTAACATTGTATTTTCAGGCTTTTGTTTGTGCCAAGGAAAAATGGACATTTACCCTGCTTGTTTACTTTTAGCTTGAAAACTGAACTTTTTTTGTTCAGATGAATTTAAGAGTATTGAACTGCACAAAACAACCCCAAAACCCTCAAGTCAGAAAGACTGGATTTGCATCTTTTTTTTTTGTTTGCTTGTTTATCCATAGTAATTTTAAAAGACATTAAAAAACTGCCATTAACTGAAGTGAACTTCACATTTCCAGTGACTGAGCTCACTTGGAGATGAAAGGCTCCTCCTGGCCGTTACTCAGCACTTTCCCTTCACACTGCCCTGTCCCACCACTGAGGTTATTAACTTTTTACAAGCGCTGCTCACATCCTCCCTTTGATGGATGGTGCTAAGCTTGTATTTAGATTACAGGATTTCCCAGCAAGGCTGTTTTGTTATTGAGGGGGAGGGAATTTTAACACGAGATGGTTTTTCATATCAACCACTCCATTTTCCCCATAAAAATTTCCATGGGCGATCTGCTTCGGGGAGTTTCGCACCACCCCACCCCAAGGCCTTAACGCAAGGTCACGGGTGCCCCAAGCACAGGGTGCAGTGGTAGGTTTTGGACCAGTCCTCGTCTGCTTTTCGTGTCCGACTGCGAGGTGTAGGGCGGTTTTCCCCTGCAGCTTTCAGCCCTGCTCTCTTGCAGCTCCTGCCGCGACGTGGGAAACCTGGGGTGACCCATGGGAAGACTACGAGAGAGCAGAGAGGAAGGGGGCAGAGTGAAGGGAAAGAAAGCACCCTTTTGCCTCTCTGAAAGCCTCATCCTCTTTCAAAGTGGGGGCAGGGGGGAAGAGAAGGTGGAGAGGGAGGCCGGAGGGGAAGAAATTTCCCTGCCACCTCATTACTCTCTGCTCACTGTAAATTCCCAGTTGTGGCCAGCCTGGCTCCCGCCTTTCTCTCCCCTCTGGCCTCTGCACCTAAATTTCTCACAAGCTTCTTCCCAGCTGGAAATGTAAATCAAGACACAGTCAGGATTAAAAAAAGAAATCTGAGTAAGAATGCCCCATTCTCATTTTTGGATTATGTAGGAACGAACCTTGTTGGTCTTCACTGCCTCTAACTTCTGTGATTTCTAGCTGAATTTTCATGACTCATGAACCCACTTTTCTGGCTAAAGAGCTTACTGCTTTAATTTTTTTTTCCTCAGTGGAAAAAAGCTGACACCAGATGTTTCTTTAGACCCTTCCCTGTCCTGAGTGAGTAAACACCAGAGACAAACAGGCTGTTCTGTCATCGTGCTCCTGTCCAGAATACCAACAGTTTTATCATTTAGTGAAGAAAAAAAATGCATTTAAATTGCTACCAACTGCATTTCCAGCTAAAGATATGTAAGTCCTCACTCTTAAAATTAAATAAAAGTGTTTATGCATGAATAATATGACTGTTTATGAGCACTGTGGTATGATGCACGGACACAATAAAGCTCTTGTGCTGCCTGAGCCCTCGGCTCTGACGAGTGTGTCTCCTGGCCCAGGAAAGCAATGGCCCTCTCTAACAGCCACCCATCAGTATTTTTAAACCGCCTCTCCTAAAATAACATGTCAATGTTTGCCTATCTGAACTTACAGGAAGGCTGAATGAAAATTTGTGGGCACACCACTGTAAATGGATTTTGTCACGGTTTTTATGATGTCATGAGACTATTTATCGTGCTGTGCTGAGAAAGCAAGTGAGAACTGCACTTCTCCCTGCAGCCCCCTCACCTCCGAAGGGATTTTTGAACTCTCTAACATCTCTGGAAGTGGGGCGTTGAAACTGTGGACAGCAAGCTACCCCTCCTGAGGTGAAGGTGTGTGTGTTGGATCCGTTCTGTCAGCCGGTGTTCAGGCTTGCTCTGTTGCTTACAAATATATCCTGAAGTGAACCATAAAAAAAACACCACACGGACAATTTTAATTCCTTCCCTGTCAGTAATGCCGCTACATTTGTTTAGCAGCTGAGCTTGGAACTGTGGTTCTAGCTGATATATTATCTCGTGCTACTGGTAAAAATCTACTTATTTTGTATCAAGATATTTGAGAGAGAGGGAAGAGTAAAGAAGCTCTCAGGTCCCAAGATGTTTTTGTACTGAGACCACTAGATCTGCAAGTTACAGGTCTTTTAAACTGTTTTCAATTAAGCACACATAAAATATTAGATCACTGCGTGGTTAGTTAATATTGTGTAATATCACCTTTCATGTAGAAAAATGTTGGTTCCTTCCACCTCAGTCTGCTTAACGAGCAATTCAGAGAACAAGTCTTGGGAGTAGGAGTTTTCTCACCTTACCATAATTGTTTAAAATGAGGTCTCACTCTAGCCTGCTTTCTGCAGTCAGAGAACAGAGTTAGGTACCTTCCGGGAGCTATTCATCCATTCAAAAATAGACGCCTAGTTTTACATTGACATTGAAACACAGGTAGACTCCTCTCCAGCATGATCCTGGGGTGCCCCAGGGCAAGACCTAACCGTGTGAGTGTTTTTGACTCTAGGCCATAAAACACATTTATGCATGTGTGCATTTTGTAACAGAAAGTGCACCCAGTTGTTTGCATCACAATTTCCAGAGCAGTGTCTTCACCCCACAACCCCAGGCGTTTTGGTTGTAGCACTGGGATGGGTGGTGTGTGTTTGCAGATGGTGGGGCGGGATTTCAGGGTACAAAGCCCTCTGATATAGGTCTAGGGACATATGGGAGGACAGTGCTATCTCATCTATACTGCCAACGGGAAACAGCCCCTGGAGTAAACCCTCCCAGAACTCTCAAGGGAGACCAGTCACCTTGTGCTGAGATAGATCCTGAGTGAGAACTAATTAATGCACATGCACTGTGGGTGATGGGGGAGAAGGGGGCTGGGACAAGGGAGGCAGCAGAGGAACTAAAATAACTGGGAAGTCTGTTTGGAAACTGCTGTTTCAGTGTTGCCAAGATCATTAATGTAATCTTAAATCTGATTTCTCCGTTGGTCCCCAGCAGCCGGTGCAATGCGGTCCATCCTGTGGAAACCACGTACCTGAGTGTGTTTCCTAGCTAGTGTGTGCCTAAATAACTTGCAGAAGGAAGTGGCAGGCATGGGGAGAAGGATGGCTTCTTGGACGAAGATATTTGTAAAACATTAAGATAGAACACGATAGTCTTCAGGGCTACAGCAGGGCTGGGTTTTTGTGGCGGGGTGTCAAAAGCTGTTCCTGGTATTGTTTTGGTTTCCTTCTGAGCTTGCAGAATCGCCCCACTTCCTTCAGTACAGCAAACCATCCAGATGGATCGGGGTGATAAGTGGTGAGAAATTTCTTTGTAATTTAGCCACATATGGAAAACATGCTTTGGAAAATGTATTCATTTGTCTTCTTAAAGGTGAATGTAGAGATTTTCTAGTCTGAGGCATATTTCTGAGTCTTTAGTTCAATTTCCCAGTATATATCTATGTCTTGATTCCATCAGAGTTAAATTTAAGAATATATTTGGGTTGCAGTCAGGAAAAAATATGCTTTATCCCTGCTTGTTTCACATGTCTGCACCATTAGTTCGCAGCAGACGTGTAAGAAGGTGACTTTTTTGTTGTCTTCTTCCAGTCAGGATTCTATAACAATGACAGACTGAGAAGCGAAGACTAATTCCTGTCCACTTCGGCAGGATGAGCCACATCTATGCTCCAACATACACATCCAGACCACCTTATTGCAGCCAGCTGGCACTGAATCACCTAATACACTTTACTGCTGAAGGAACCAGGCTCTGACAGACTGGAAAGCTCCACAGTCTAAAATAATCTTTCTACTTTTGAAGGATGGCAGCATTTATGTGGATGATCTGGATGTGGCCTGCAGCTCCGATTCTACAGTTGATCTCTACACAGAGAGCCATTAAACATTAGTTTAACTTTGGATAGAGATGCAAATTCTTTAAATTTTAGTTTCCTAAAATGAGCATTTAGAAAGAGCATATTATTATTACCTGATGTTGCAGAAATGCAATGGGTGGCAGCCTAGTCCATAGGCAAAATGAATAATCACACTCTAAAGTAGATGAAAGCGTATAAAGCTGTAGCCTGCCAAGCCTGCATTTCTAACAGCAAGACCCCTTATACAAAGGTTCAAAGATCTTTTAGTCACAACTCTAACCAATGAATATCAAGAGGTCAAGTATTTTCATCAGTTTCCTTGCACTTCTTTGTAACCTAGCACTGTATTTCTTATTAATTTGTCTAAAGTGCCTGTTATGACACGATACATTGCTATCAGTGCGATCAACTTACAGACCTCATACGCCTCATCACCCAGAAAACCACTGCAGGCCCTCTTTCCACTACTCTGCATGACTCCGTTTTAAATCCCATCTGAAAGACGTCACCTCCATGACTGGTGTCCTCTCTGGCCCTATAAGGACTAGTTTAGAGGAGAGACTTTTCTCCTACCAATGGAGTCACCAGTTGTAAAGCACTGACTGTCAGATGCAAGCCACTCACTTTCTCTAGAATCCAACAAAATGCCCATGCAGTGAGCAATTTCACATAAATATGAGCAATCAATTCAATATTCAGTAAATTCAAGATTCATTCAATAAATATGCTTTATTAAATTACTGTATAATCAAAAATATGTATATATTTTGGGAAGAAAAGTTAGTTTCCTTGCTAACTCAAACTCTGTGGCTGTGCAGTACCTTTTCTAGGGGTGAGTTTCAGAGCACCGGAGAAAAGTCAATGCTCTCTAGCTCATGAGATATTAGTGAGGGTGGAAGTGTCGCCCAGGCACAATTGCTGTGGAAACTCATGCTGTTGCTCCGTCCTTTGTCATTTTGGGAGATGCTGGTTCTTACAAAGAGTCGTCTTCTTGTTGAAGGCTGACTAGGCTTTTTGAGCACTCTCGGATGGTCACACTAGCACACAACACGGTGCCGCACACAGTGCATAAACACAAAGTATGGCCGCAGGCCTCACATAATGAAGGGGTGGGAATATCTTTCCATGGGCTGTAGGATCCCTATTTTATAGATACAAACCTTCTGGTCTGAGGATAGTCTGAGGCATTTTGTGGGTTCTTGCACACTGAAACAAAAGAGAGTTGATGTGTCTCTCAGAAAACGAATACACTCAGGAGCATTCAGGATAAAATTGCTGGTCTCCAGCATAATCAGTTTCAATGTTGGCAGTTTCTAGAACAGATTTAGTTTAAATATGCAAAGTTAGAGACTATAAATCAACTTCATGATATTTACATATTTTCCTTGTGAGGTTGACAAAGTTTGTGTGTTTTTTACTTTGTCTTGCCTTCTCTTGGTTATCCTTAATTTTCCAGATGCAGTTGACACCCTAGTTAACTAAGGTACTTCAGATTCCTACCATGAAGACACCATGTTACAGAACTTCTAATTGTAAGGTTTTAGATCTGGGAGGGTATTAGAAATACGGTCCACACATGCATTGTTTTCCCTCAAGATGTCTGAGGTTACATTAATTAATCAAGCATCTAGGACAGGATAGGAAGCATTAATCATTTGTCTCTGCACATCCCTGGGATTATTCCAAAACCTCCTTTCTTTTCTCTGTCAACATAAATGAAACAAAGAGAGAAGAGAAAAGATTAACATATGGTCAGAGATAAAGAGCATGTCCTTTTCTCCAGGAGCATACATCAAAGATTTGCAGAGATAGGACTGATTCATTAGCAATGCTCTTAGCCAACTATAGAGTCAAGGATGTGAGTCAGTCACAAGCCATGTGATTTTAAACCTCCATAAATGATTTTTAAAGATGATACAATAAATTTATATCTTCCTTGCTCTGCTCCCCCATTCAATATTCTGCTATAAAATATTCCTTTTGTAGCAATTCCTTTTGCCCTTATCTCCAAGACACCAGGAATAGCCGTGGATGCAAAAACCTGAAAATCCTTGAGCAGAGCCCAGGAATCAAACTCAAAAAGTCATATCATGAGCCAGGTTGGAAGCAGGTGTCTTGTCAAATCAGTCTCCTCATGGTTTATGTTCATGGTGTTGGTGATGTAAGGGAACTGATAACGTTATGATGCTCTTGACATGCATTGCCTGTTCATGTCAGGCACAGATGGCATTTTGCAGAAGAAACACAGCAAGCTAAGGATAAGATGGGCAGTTCCTAGAAAGATCAAACTGAATGCCAGCTGCACGGAGCATTTTTAATCTAAAATGAATAGAAACATACTCAGTTCTCAGCTAGGTGAGAGAAGCCCAGGTAAACCAGCAGGGCTCATCCAAACTGTTAGTGGTACTTGATTTCCAGGAAAGTGGTGGAAGCTCTTTTATTTCATTCCATATTTCTTCTCTTGATATTCTCTATTTCCAACTAATTCTTAGTTTACCCTTTCAAACTATAGGCAACAAATCAGTTTTTCCATGCTTTAGGGGGTTTACAATACCATGACAAAAAATCTAAGCTATCTGATCTTCTTTTTTTAAATTTGAATGACACCATCAGCAGGAGTTTTCTTTCTATTGTACTGTCCTGACGAGCTAATCTACCCTGAAATTATCTTGGTCTCTAGAATTGCATGGTCAAGTTAGTCATAGACCAGAAAGATCAGTCAAGGCCACAGCGGAGACGTGCAACGTACGTAAGTTGTGATACGTCAGTTCTATATCTTACTTATAGTAAGCAAAATTTCATATCAAGCTTCTCTCCCAGGAATGCACAGAAAGGACAACAAAAGAAACGAGTTGGGGACAAAAGATTCTCTTTTGCTCTCTGTGGGACTATAAGGAATTAGAAAACTAAATATTAGATTATTAAAAGGAGCAACAGGCTTTGAAGGAACAGAGAATCCTATGATCAAAAGGCTGCATCATATCCAAAGCTAAAGAGTTTTTCCGTTTATGCTTTTTAAGTTAAGCCACTTGGATTTGCTTTTGTAAATGATGCCCTATGGCCCTGAAGGATAAAAACATGTGGGAAAAGACTAACCGCCTGAGACTTTTGCTCTCCTATGGAATTGCTGCACCCTTGTGCAGGAAAGTCAACCATTCCTCATTCTGGTAGTGCAATCATGGGGCCACGCTCTTGGTTTCAGCTGTCCCCTGAGGTATCCAGTCCATATCAGCAGTCAGTTTACTCTTGCAAATGAAAAAAAGAGGGTGATTCCACTAGTAAAGACCCAAAATCCACACTGAAGTGACAACATGCCAAACTGCACAGATGCAAGTGAACGTATGCATAGTTTCAGTATTGCTTCAGAAAGATACCATGTAGCTCATTACCTATCTTTCCCACAAAAGAAACTGCACTGAAAAATAGAAAATGAACAGGTAGTTTTAAATGGAACTGATAATTTTTATGTTACTTGTAAGTAAAAAGCCAGATCACGCTGGCAACAACATGGATTTTTCTTCATTTGATTCACAAATCTACAGGAGAAGGGAAGTGTTTATCACCTCCCATAACAAATACTGAGCATTCAGCATAAAATACAAATCTCCATTTAAATCTTTTGTGCCTAGTGAATTCTTTTCAGTATGACACACAGATAGAGAGGAAATTTTAGTTAGTATTGGTTTGGAACAAAAAAATTAGCCATTTTTTTAGTAAGTAATTTTGGAAACAACCCCAGCTTTGCAGAAATCTCTGTCCTGCCTCATCCTGTTTTACAGAGTTCCCTTTCTGTGCGGATCCTGGCAGAAGTCAGCTTGTTAATTCCCAGTGACAAGAATTAGTCAGATATAATGGTTTTTATGGAACTGCTAAAACATTTGACTCCGTCAATCGGCCAAGAATATGTTTATGCTTAACCAAACGGCCTGCTTAGAAAATTCCCAAGGAATAACCTATGCACTGAAACACCTTTTGCAAAAAGAGCCAGTGTCTTTTGCCTCAGTTTTGGGAAGCTTCACGTAAAGGCAGTGACTACATGCATGTGCCTGTATGCATGCTTAAGATCTAGGAGACCACACCAGCAGATGGAGGGGCTTTAAGGGAGAAGGAGGCAGAACTGAGATGTCTAAGTCTAAAACTGGAGTCCACAAAACTTGGTCTAGCCCTGCAAGGGGTAAAAAGGGCCACAACCACAACCCCAGTAAAGTCCACCAGGTGCTTCCAGCGCTTGATAGCCTGGTCTGCTGCCATCCCTCCACAGCTGAGCATTTTGGTGCCTTTCTCATGCCTGCAGCCCTTTGGGACTTGCAAACTGGATGCTCCTCCACCCATGTCCCCTGGGGTTCCAGCCTAGTCCGTGTCTTCTGCAAAAGCTGCATGTGTATTGGCAGCACTGATTTCTGCCTGAAGCACAGCAGGGCCCCGGATAAAGTCCTGCATCTGGAAGGGAAGCAGAACTGTTGCTTTTATCTAATAGTTTGGAGGTTTAAAGCATTTACCCAGGAAGCTGAAGCTTGAGGCTTTTTCCCTCCTCAGCCAAAGGCAGTTCCAGCTCAGATCTGCAACCTCCCACAGGAGCACGGGGAAGAAACACCCTCCTCTCATTCTGTCAAAACTGGTGTGGCTGAGAAAGCCAGGGTCAAAGGGACAAGAAGAGAGTAAGCCACAAATAGTGTGACATTGTCCTTGTGCCAAGGAAGCATGTGCTACAGTCTCCCTTCCTGTACTGCATGCTAAAAATCTCAAAGAATTTTAATACTCTTAAATTAGAACCCCAGATAAGGAGGTTACCCCCACCATCTACCTACTGCCTTTCTGCGGTCTCAACTACTTATCGACACCATTCCTTTTAGACAGAAGACTCCAGGTAAGAACTTCTGAGTTTACAGGGCACTTGCTAGAATTTGAGTTAGCAAATCAAAAACAAATTCCTGGAAAGAATTCATTTTCTCATGAGCTCTAGGGAAANAAAAAGAAGAAGAAGAAAGGAACTGAACAGAGTATAAACCAGGCAACCTTACACCTTCTTGTCTTTAAACTCAGGTATTAATCAGTTATTTTCTTATTTATTCAAAATTTGTTAAAATAAGGGGTGCTCTTGAGCATCTTAAAGAGTGAGGTGACTGAATTCTATCTTCCCATATGAAGGATACAAACAAATTCTTTTATGTGCAAAAGAAAGAGAAAATGTGCATCCACAAATTGTTTTTCATTATAAGTGCTTCAGCTGATGGCTTCTAAATGACTGATTGTACTTGCAAACAAATTTCCTCCCATTACAATGGAAAGAGATTAGTTATTAGAATTTGGTTTGTATTAATATAAAGTACCTCTGTGGTGTTTTCTAAAGTAAATTGAATATACTTTTGATGTTGTATGGAGAGTTAGAAGACTGTTTCCACCTGTCCATTTCTCTAATAGACTGAGAAAGACATTAAAACATCAGTATCAGTCATAAAGGTAAGGAAACAGCAACAGGCAATAGTGAAGTTTCTATAAAAAAATCAGTTTTCTGATCTATATCTCTTTTTAATCAATGGAAGAATTATGTAAAAGCCAATCAGACTTTAAAAGTGAACCAAAGGGCATCTGTATGAAGATTTTCAAGAGCAAGTAGCATTTTTGGCAGCTTGGCTCAGTTTGAAAGTTAATTTCATGTTGATCACTTTGCAGTTTCGGAAATCTTTTTCTACTTTCACTCATCTATTTCAGTTATATAGCTAACTTGACTACAAGAAGTAAAAGGAAAAGTAGCCCTTTCTATGAAATCTCGTTCTGTAGCCTGAAGCGGTTACAGTAGTGATTTTCTCAAAAAAAGATATTTTTACTTCACAGGGAAATGGGATTGCGCTAATGACCTTTATGAGGAAAAGAGTGACTCCAAAATCCCAAAGGACCCTACTGCATGTGGGGGTTTTTTGAAGGGGGAAGTTCATAAATAGTTCTTCCATATTATATAAATACATCTATATGTGTGGTTTTAATTCTTTATTTTTTAAAACTCAGATCGAGTACTGTAGTCCTTAGTCCTACAATATTCAGCCTGGAAAAATATTTTCAAAATTTATACTCAGAAAATGAATAATCTGGATTTTCATCTCTAAAGTATAATTTATACATGGAAATTACAGGAAATCTGTGGAAAAAAATGCAATATTCAGAAACTGAGTAATGTCACAGTAGATCCAATTACAAAATAAACTTTTCCTTGAAACTAGAAGATCTCAACTACGCATTTGATAAAAACTTAAATCATATTCTCCAGGGAGGAAAACAGACTGAAAAGAAGCATATGGAGGTCAGCCTGGGTGTGACATCCATTACCACATTGATCTAAGCCACATTAGTCATTTCAATGTATATTTTTTTTTTACTTATATCATATCATCATTTTGAGAGTTTGACTTCATTGTGGGAAAGGAAAGGTAAGAGGAAAAGGAAGAGGGAAGGGAAAGGACTGCAGAATACACACTATCTCTGGGAAGATGGCAAGATGGAGGAATAGGACACAGCATGCAAATAAACTGTTCACAGCTCATGGGACCTCAAAGGCACAGTGCTTAACCCGGCAGGTGTGCTGTTGCCTTGTAGGTTGCTCTCAAGGATCCTGAGCTTACACAGCATCGTTGGATATTTTTTAAATTTAATTTTTATCCTTCTAATGCGATACCTAAGTGATGCCCATCTCTTATTCTCCGCTTCCTCCCATTCTCTGCATAGAAAGGAGCAGCCCATTCCCAACCTGGACAGAGAAAGGATGACTTCACTGAAAGATTTGTTAAGTGTCCATGAAGAGAAGGTATCTGCTTTGCATGACAGCTCAGAGAAATTGCTCAAAGGACAAGAAAAACAGAAGAAAGCACAATGATGTGGCATTGGTATGCTGTCATTGGAATGGGTGGCGATATGGGAAAGAGGTAACCCGCCAGAATCATCTGCAGTGGTGCACAAACTGGAACAAAAAGAATTGTGGGAGGATTTAAATACCTTTGCCAAGGAGCATGTTTGCACCTCTGCCTTCATCTATAGATCTGTCAAGAAAGAATAACAATAGCTTTAAATCACAACCCACAAAAACACCACCAGTCTATGGGGTGCTGTAGGCAAACTGAATTTTGCCACCCCACTGTAAGAGTCCTGATCAGCACCTCCAGAGATAAACTGAGGGGCCCTTGGAAAGCAAGTCCTGCAGTTCCTCCTGCTTTGGTCACATTCCTGGGCAGGAGGACACAACGATGGGACTTTGTACTGTCCCAAGCAATTCCAAGCAGAACTGGGCCTCCTTGGGCTCCCCACTTCAGTTGCAAATAAGAAGGTGCATTTGGCAAGTGGAGACTGATCACACTAATGACCTGAAATAATACTTTTGGCTTTAACCCTCCCTTTCCTGAATTTGCTTCACCCATCTGTGGTGCTTCATTGTTAATCAGCAAGAACCTTTTGTAGTGGAACGCTGTCTTCTTCTACGCCTTCATGCAGCATTAAGCAATTGTAATGTTAATAATAATAATAATCCTGTATGGGAAGGGCTAAACTGCTGCCAGCAAGTGACTCCTCCAGAACAGCTGCACTGTTCAGATCTGGGGTGGCCTGAGCACTCTTTTGGTTTTCACAAAAGGGGCAATTAAGCAACTTCTATGGAAGCAAATCTTGGAAACAACCGAGGCCACTGCCCAAGGCAACTGGGCCAATGTGCCAAAGCTGGAGCA
Source organism: Burhinus bistriatus (assembly GCA_013397275.1). NCBI lineage: Eukaryota > Metazoa > Chordata > Aves > Charadriiformes > Burhinidae > Burhinus > Burhinus bistriatus. Next base: position 223,323 of record VYXH01011835.1, on the reverse strand, counting down.
AAGCACAGTGTATTACCTGTGCTTCCCTATAGGAAAGCCCCAGAGTATGAGTATGGGTTTGCGGGGACAATAGAACCATGAGAAGCAGCTGCGAGGGATGCAAAAAGGACAGGCAGAGCTTTACTTCTGCCTCCTCTGAAGCGGTATTTTGGGGATTTCTGAGCAAGGAATTACTGACGCTTCTCAATACCCCTGGGGGAAACATGTTCTTGTGCCCACTCATTGGAAGTAAACTAGATGACAGTAAAGATGACGCCTTGTTCATGATACCAAGTTTCCTCCTAAAGAGGAAAAAACAAAAAGAGTCCTGAAAGGTCCTGAAAATTAGTCAGATGTTGATGACACAGGGGGAGGAAAGACTCTGAGAGGGCTGTAGGAGTTAATGAATTAATCTGTGAATGCTTTAAGATCTTGCTGTAATGTTTGGGGGGAATCGTAGAACGCTTGCTCTGTATGTATTGCAACTCCCTAAATAAAGACCACAGTGCCAGGGCTTGGATTTCACAAATTAATCCGCAGGGACCTTCAAGCCAGACACATGGCTCTGAGGCAGCAAGGAAAATAGTTCTTTGCTGTTTTTCAAATCTATCTGATTAGGTGGATTTCTATCATATGAGCAACTTTACAGCAAAAGAACAGTTGCTTATTTGGAAAGCAGCAACAAGCAAAGCTTAGAGAAACTCTGTTAGAAAAAAGGTAGTGTCTGTCTGTGATCACCAAGTGGACTAAATCTGTGCTGATTTGGGTTCTGTTTCCCACAGTGGAAGAGTGGGAAAGTGTTCTTCCCTTGCTCTTGGGATAGAAATTGTATCGGATGAATCAGCCTCTTACAAGAGCTTTTTGGACAGAATGCAGGAAAATCTTCATATGATTTGAATTTTGTTAACTTGCAAGTGTTATTGTTTTACTTTGTTGGCAAACAGAACATCATTAATAATAGGATCTGCCAAATGCTACTACTTTATGGGACTTATGACAGTTGAATCTATGCGTCAATAGCTTACAGCCTCACACCTGTTAGCAGCACTGATCCTGCCCGGCAGGAGGGACCTTGCACATGGGTGCAGAGTATCATCAGCTTCCACACCAGCCAAGCCAGACCTAGGGCTCTCAGCACTTTCCAGGACTGACTCTTATGTTTCTGTCCTTTCCAGCAGAACCCTGGGCTATTTAAAAGAGCCAATAAACAAAACGAAACAGAAGCCAACAAGAAAAAAGCCCAGTATTTGCTGAAAATGCTGAGCAACGTCTGCACCGATTCCATTAATGTGCCCTTGAAATTTCCTGCGTGTCCTGCTGTGCAAATTCCCAAAGACAATGGCTTTATTTCTCCAAATATTAGGGAATACTTTCTTTGGCTTTGCTCCAAAGGCATCATCATTCCTCATGCCCTGCGTTTCAGAGCAGCGTTTGAAAAGGACATGCCTGGGGAACATTTCACTTACCCACTCCGAAATTTGAGTTCATACCAGATCCTGAGGATCAGGTGAATTTAGCAGGGTTTTCCCATTTTCTCTGTAAACACTGCGTGTAACATTGCTTACTGATCACTAGCTGTTGCGAGCATTCTTATTCTTACTTGCTGGGGGCTGTACAAGATGGTCATGTGAAATTGTTTTTCCCAGGTTGTGGGCAGGCTTTGGGGTTCCGACACGATATCTTGAATTTCAACCTATGAATTGAAATCACAGCATCAGGCAGGGCTGAGAGCTGCTGGGCTCAGTAAGCTGTGATCCATCCCAACTGCAGGCCCTCTCCGCTATCTAGGGATTGAATGTCCAGACCTCATTTATAGGCAGCAAATGAAGTTGTTCCAGCACTTAACAAGGAAAAACAACCCATTACCATGCTGCTTGTGCCATGCAAGCTGCTGCTGTCGTCTTATTTTAAGTTTGTCATTCTTGGCTATCAGCAAAAGAACAGGAGTGCAGCACACAGAGAAGAATAAACTCTGTGACTGCAAGTTCTGGGCAAAGCTGTATGTATTAAAAAATGTAAGAAGTACCACAGCCAGTCAAATCAAAGGCCTGTCTAGCCAAGTATCCTGTCTCTGACAGTGATTATTAGCAGATACTGAAACAAAAGTATGAGAATTAAGGCGTATAGAATCCTTTTACTGCCTTCCAGCCTCCAAAAATCAACAGCTTAGAGATTTCCTGAGACTGAAATTACATCCAGAGCATAGTATCAAATAGTCAACAAAAGCACCCATCCTCCATTAATGTGTCAGTCCCTTTTGGACTTTATTTAATTAATTTATTTGGCCACAGTGTAACTACAGGCCACACAAAAACGTTTTCCTTTTTTGCCTACTTTAAACTGTGCCTGACAATTTTATTGTGTGCCCCCTAAGATTTTATGTTCTGAGAGACTGTAAACTATCAGTCCCTGTTCATTTTCCCTGCACCACTCTGGTTTTACAGAACTGTGCCATAGTCTACCTCCACTATCATTTTTTCAAACTGAGAAAGAGTATGATTTAATCAGCAGAATGGAGAGACACAATAAAGAGGAAAAGAGATTTGTGGTAGGAGTGGTTGTGGAGGAGGGAGGAGGTCCTGGAGGCAGATCTTGCTCCAGACATCTTCTCACCCACTCTGTAGACTCGTGAAGTTGAAGAACAGGTACGGTATCCTGGCAGCAAGAGAGCATCAGGCTCTGGTGTCAGCGGAAGAAAAGCCAAGGACCACCCCCGCTATGAGACTGTGATGTTCTTCCTCAGGACCACCAAGATATGGAGGCTGGATGGCAACTGTCACCTAAGGGTGGTAGGAGAACTCATCTGCCAAGTGGCTCTTAAAGGCAGGCAGAAAAGAAAGGGAGGAGGCATCATCTTCTCTGATGCATACAATGCCTGAGTTGAGGGTCTGAAGGAAGTTGGGCAGCTGGGTGGCTGAGGACAGGGAAGCATTTTCTGGGTGATTTCACAGGGAAATCTTAAAAACCACTGACCAGGAAGATGAGGTTGATGATGCTTTTTATCAGCAAAGAGGACAATCATTTAAACACTGTATTTGGTGTCAGTGGGGGGATTTGAACTGCTGGGCAGGAAAGGAAGTTGATCATGGGCTGTGTGCAAATTCAGAGAAGGGGCTGGGTAAACTGTTTTGACACAGAAAGGGAAAGGAATTTAATGGGAGTAAAGATTCAACTTGGTCTGATTGTAAGGCATAGAGAAAGATGGAAGATGAGTCAGGCCAAGGACATCCTGAAAAGACAGAGTTCACAATCCTTAAAAAAATGAGGGAGAGGATCAGATAGAAAATGCAAAGTTTCAAAAAGGAAGCCCAGTAAACTCTATTGAGTCCATAGCTGAGATTTCACAGGGCAGCAAATGGAGCAAAAGGAGATGGGGAAAGGAGTAAGGCAGAAAGCTCCTGCCTGCAAGTTGGCAGTTGCTCCCAGGAACAATAGTAATAATACGAGCACAAATTGTCCCAAAGCAGAGAAAGGGTAGGAAAGTCAGCAAGAGATCATCTTCACTGACATTTAGTTTTACTGACTTTAATAGGTTTTATTACTGCTATAGATAAAATTAGGCCTTTATAGGAAAACCTCTTTTCCCTCTTACTCTCAGCTCAGGTCTGGTTCTGAGTCATAAACTCATAAACTTGCAACTTCAGCTTCAGTCCCTTTCGTGAAGAGCCGTGTTAAAATAGAAGGTCATTAAACACAAGTGTATGTGCAGGAGATAAAAAACCAGCAAGAAGCACATTCCCAGAGATACAAGCCTGTGCAGGTTGATGTAATGGTCTTATGGCTTTGCAGAGAAGAAAGGTGCAAAAGGAACAGATGTCCAAATGGAATTGTTTAAAAACTTGTGTGCAAGATGGAGAGATGTTTCTTTCCCACCACATGGATAGGAGAGGCCATGAAAGGAGTGATGCCAGATTTACATGTGAGCATGATAAACCCAAGAAAACCAGTGAGCCGTGGTCTGAGGCAGCCACCCTGGTGCCCCTTCCCTGTGTTATCAGAGCTGCCTCCAGAACAAGCAGAGCGAGGGCGTAATGCCCCAGGTCTGCTGGCCAGGAACAGCCTGTTCTATGGTGTCACACTAAAAACCCTGCCTGCAAGACAATCCATCACTGATAATTTTGCAGATTGTTCATGGAAACGACTCCCTTGCTCACAGATTTCAAATAAAAAACATCATGAATGTGATCTGGCAGCCAGAGCACATGTTTTCATTAATTAAGATGTTAGTCATGGAACCATCAAGATCACTGCCAGACAAATATGTAAACATACTCAGGACATCCAGGACTAGTAAACTTTGCACTTTGTAGGAATACTCTTTCCATGATTCTTTGTCATGTCTTATATATCTAACATGGCTTCAACAACAAGCACGTCCCTATGATAACTTGCATCATTGTTTGTTTTTACATAAAAGATACTGTCTAAATAGCTGCTTGCCTTAACTTCAGTATATCGCCTGCTAAGAACAGAGTGCTTGATTTGACAATCAAGAACAGATGATACCCCAGCCTGGAAAAAGCATTATAAAAAGGAACCGCAGCCTCATGATGTCTAGCCCTAAGTCCTGTAAGTTTGTGTAGGACGTCTTGATAACAGAAGGGCAGTGAGGGATGTTTTCTCACTCACAAGTTTTCTCACTGCTCCCCCGCCCCGCTCTGTGCCACATGAACAAAACGTTGTCCTTTCATTCAGTGTCACTCCTTGAGCTGGGATTGGGAATGGTTTAACTAAAAGCCCCAGTCTGAGCATTCCTGTTCCCAATGCCGGTTCTCCCACCCACCTCTGCCATGAGCAATTATGATCTGTAGAGAAATGCTAAAAGTTTTGAGATATGCTCTGTAAATGAGTGAGATTTGTGAGATGTCTGTTCTCCTAGTACATGTGACTTATGATCCCTATGCTTGATTTTCCAGAAAATGTTTTTTAACATCTATCTTAAGGTCATGGTACCTGGAGACCACTGGAGGCTGCGATGCAGTTAGCCATTATATTTGTAGAAGTTGTGGTCTCTTTCCTTTAGCCATTTTCTCTGCTAAAACCTATCAAAACTACCTTCCCTACAATTTCTATATCAAAACATTTGACTCCACCTCATTGTGGCAAGGAGAAAGCAGAAGGCCTGGACTGTCCTCTCTTATCTACAGCTGTGCAGCAAACACCTCTTGGTAGAGAAAGTTGTATCTTTGCCCTGCTCTGCTTCCTGGCAGGGCTGGACAAGCCAGGGGAGAGAAGAGCAAGAGCTGGGCAGGGGCTGCCTGAGCCAGTGTAGATTCTCGATTAGCCTGTGGTCCCTGTCTTTATTAGAATGACACGTCCAGCCAAGATACATAAAAACTTACACATGGTTGAAGGACAGCATGGAAACAATAACGCTTATTTGATTTTAAAATAATTTAAAAATTCGATTTCATTTCATATTGAAAAGAAATTGAGATGTGGAAAGCATGAGAGCTCAGACAAGCCCCCAGAACAACTGCCAGCTCTATCAGAGCTGGGTCTAACTGACCTAACTCCTGCCTAAAGCAACAGTGCCCTTCTTGCCTGCTGTGAGAATTTACAAAATGCAGAAAAAGTCTTCCTGTTGCTCATCTGCTGTTGGCCACCTAGGAATACAGGCCCTGAAGCTTAGGCCTGTTTTAGAGATGTCCTTCCTGTGTCTCCTGAGCCACTTGCAAGGTGACTGTTCTCCTTTTTCTCATACATTTTTGCTCAGTAACTCACAAATGTCAGCGCTTCCTGCAGTTTCCAGAAGTTCTTATTTCTCAACTAAGAAATATTCCACCGACAAATCCTGGCCAGCACTATCCTGGATTAGGTTTTCATTTATGTGACCTACTTCAGGCCTGCATGGGTGAACACCATGTAAGTACTTGATTTATGGAAGAAATACACAAACCTGCTCAGATAAAACAAGACTCACTCAGTAAGGTCTGTGCTATTTTAAGTTCAAGGTCTAAATTCACCTCCAGATGAATATGGCTGGAGTCGGCAGAAATGTCACCGATGAACGAGCCCCATCCTCTGCCTGGGATGCAGCTAAGCCCCCCATTCAGGCACTTTCACCAGTGATCAGCATCATTCTTCTGAGGTTCTTCAAAACAAAATAATGTCTTAGGAAATTGTCTATGATAAATTTCACTCCTATTGGGTCCTAAAACAAGGTACTTGGCAGAGGGAGAAAGAGGTGGAAGAGCTGGAGCGCTGTATAAAATGTCATAGCTTTGAAGAGCAGGACATCCAGCTCAGTTTTGTGGCCACCATGTATTTGCAGGATGCACCCGCACAGTGATGCAGATCTGGATGGCTCTGGTGTCCTCAGGTGGGGTGGACAGGGCAGGATGCTGATGTTTGTCACCATGGGGATGCAGCACCCGTAGCGATGCATCGCACCACTGACTTGTCCTAATGCCCTCAGACCTGAGTGACAAGCACAGAGACATGCCAATACACTGCTCATCGACCTCCGGAAGGCTTTGTTGGCTCCCATACTTGGAAACCAGCTGAGCATGAAGTTAAGACAAATTCCCAGTTTAAGCTGTTGAGCATTAAGAAATGACAAAGTAGTTTCCTAGACACATTTGCCTGCTTTTGGGCTTTTTTCCTTACAGCAAAATGAGAAGAGCCAGTAAGCATTTTTAATTTGACACGTTCTTCCTATCTTTTCAGTTCACTGCGGTTATAAAATCAGAAATTAACTAAGCGGGAGACCGTACCTCACAGTCAGAAATGAGCTGATCACATCGATTAGGACAAGCAAGCCTAGTATCCAGCAAAGCACTCACACATTTTTCCTCTACCTGATTTCTTGTGCCCACTTGTTCACAAGGCTGTTTTTGTTTCTGACTGTAGGCAATGTCTCTCACAAAAGGCAGAAGCAAAAAAGAAAAATAAACATCACCTCAAGCCGTTACCAGAACAATTTACTATTTAATCATGTTCATTTCTCAAATATTCTCCTTGTGTATTACAGAGCTGTCTGGAGGCAAAAAGTCTATAGATAAAAACATTTTTCAAAGGTTAGAATAAATGGATCAATAAATGAGCAGGAGGGAAACACGGGTCTGCTTGTGCTTGCAGTCACTGGTTGTAAAACAATTCTGAAGTGTTCAATTAACTAATAAAAGCACATTTAGCACCCTTCACTCTCCATCATTGCCCATATTCTTCAGCTTTGAGATCCTGATTTAAGGCTGTGCAAAAATCCCACTGCAGAAGAGCCAAGACCTGTTGTGTCACTAAGCCAGGGGTGTCTTTGCTTTAAATTGTGGTTTTAGAGGAGGACCTTCAGCATAAGGCTGTCTCCGTAGAGTTTCCCTCTTGAACCCTGACAGGCCTGTCCTCTAAGTTCACTCACCTCATTTCTCTGCCAATAATATGATAAGAACAATAAATAGTAAGGCTAAAAGAGGCACCTCAGTTTGCTGAATGTGCATTTTATCATTTAAATTAAAAGCTTAACTTGTAGTCAGAAATGGCTTAAGTATTTAGCCAAAGTAATACTTCAAAAATTACTTCTTCCTTAAACCTATGAGGTAATTCATAAGATATTGTCATTTGGGAACCAGAATAAATATTATGGAAGGCAAAAGATGTCAAATCTTGTAGGCAATGGAATAACCTAAAATTAATTCCAGTAATGAATTTTGATAGAATGGTTTCTAACATGTCTCTTTGGAGTGATAAACAACCTGACTTCAAAACTGACTCAAAATCCAATATTCAATACATTTATGAGTAACCCCATGGTAAACTGACAGCCAGTTTCTTTCAGTCCTGGAGCCTGCCTCAGCATAGCTGTTTGTGGTAAACTTTTCAGTTCTTTCTTAGCAGGATTGCTGGAAAATTGCCAGTTACAGCAATCTCTGGCAGTTGTGAAGTGCAGCTGTGGCTATCTGCTTAGGTTGCTGTAAAACTAATTTGCATCAGGCAATCTCCAATATATACTGAATAAAACACACTCAGGTACACATTTTAAAAGTGCTATGGTGATCTGATCCCTGCACTGCTTTCCTGCACCACATTAATCATTTTCATACATTTTTATTACCATGACAAATAATGCAAACCCAGTAATTGTGGTTTTTAACTACTTCAGAGTACACGTGCTCTTCCTGACCACGTAACAGAAAAGAGAAACAAAGAAAACAAGTCTGATCTAATTTTTGCGCAGTTAAAGCCCATAAGTCAAAATGGGTAACTGGCGTGTATCAGCTCTTTTAGTGACATGAATCCACCTCGCTGAGTATACTCAAAGAAACTGTAAATATAAAATCCCTTTCTATTTTTAAAGACTACACATGCAGTGAAGTCTTTGGAGCTTGCAAACATTCAGGGGAAAGGAGGAAATAGGAAAAAGAAAAATCCTCTTTTTGTTAGCTTCCAAATCTTCTGCCAATCTTTAGGTCATAGTACAAGTCTGAAGGTCAGCTACAGAGCAAATTGACCACTTTCACCTGTACATTTACTATAACAGATTTAAGCATCATTTAAAATGTTTCTGTCATTGTTTGACCAGGTCTACACTTTTACCAGCATAGAGATTTAGCAAAAATTGCAATTTCTTTTATGTCATACCTATACCAGAAAAAACCCTAATGCAAGTGCAAACTACATCAGCATTACAGTGTCTTTGCCAATGCTGTCAGTTCCCCATTGTCCAGGCTAATGGGAGGCTGGAAAACCAGCTACTGTAAATAGCTCTCCATAGAGTGATCTCTGTCCCTGCACCCACCTCTGGCTGGCCTCACGTTGCATGGACCCACAGTTGCACTTCTGGCAAGTTTTCACTACTGGCTGCCAAACTGCATGTGTGCACCTATCCTGCAACCAGGGCCAGCAGCTGCCTGGTCACAGCACAACCGCGTCCATCTGGTGTTGAAGCTGCACCAAGAAATCCCACTGCACTCAAGCTGGTCACGCAGAAGGCTGCTCATATACTCACGGCATGGATCTGACTGATTAATTAAAAATGTTGATTGCAAGAAGTTGGCTTATTCTCCTGGGGAACTGTTATGACTTGCACCTACACAAGGAAGGTATGCTGCTGCAGCGGGAGCTGTGTGAAGACAGCAGTAAATCACTCGACGTCCTGAATAAGGTCTTTGTTTATTTTGCCTGGATATGTTTCATTGATCTGATTCACCTGTGAGTGTTTGATCTGTCCTGACTTCATCTGGTATGGCTCTGATCTAGTCTATACTGATTGTCTTGCCCTCAGTCCATGTATAAAGATTTCGAAAGAGTTTACCATGAACACAAGGTTACTGAACTACAGCAGCTGAGAAGGAAAGAAGAGGGAATGTTAAATGCTTGTGTGCTGGTTTTGGCTGGGGTAGAGTTAATTTTCTTCATAGTAGCTAGTATGGGGCTGTGTTTTGCATTTGTGCTGGAAACAGTGTTGATAATACAGGGATGTTCCAGTGACTGCTGAGCAGAGCTTACACAGAGTCAAGGCCTGTTCCGTTGCTTATACCGCCCCACCAGCGGGGAGGCTGGGAGTCCACAAAAAGTTGGGAGGGGACACAGCTGGGACAGCTGACCCCAGCTGACCAAAGGGATATTCCATACCATATGACGTCATGCTCAGCATATAAAGCTGGGAGAAGAAGAAGGAAGGGGGGAATGTTCGGAGTCATGGCATTTTGTCTTCCCAAGAAACCATTATGTGTGATGAAGCCCTGCTTTATGGACATGGCTGAACACCAGCCTGCCGACGGGAAGTGGTGAATGAATTCCTTGTTTTGCTTTGCTTGCGTGTGCAGTTTTTGCTGTACTTATTAAACTGTCTTTATCTCAACCCACGAGTTTTCTCACTTTTGCTCTTTTGATTCTCTCCCCCATCCCACCAAGGGAAAGTGAGCAAGCGGCTGGGTGGTGCTTAGCTGCTGGCTGGGGTTAAACCACGCAGCTTGGTAGTTCACTTTGGTTGCCCCTGTTGCGGCTAGTCAATTGGTTGTTCTATCCAACTCAGCTATCCCTAGCTTCAAATACAGAGCATTTGCTTTGTTCTGTATGACTTTTTTTAGATTATCTTAATTCACAACATCTGTTTTACATCTGACAGTGAAACATTGCTCCAAGAAAGAGAAGGGAAGCACACTGGTGCAGGATAGTTTGATGAGGTAGTATTTCTGTCAAGATGTTCTTTACAAAAAAGATAAGTATTTTTTGTTCTAAAGCAATATTTTGATGACCTATGCTATCACAGAGGGAGCTCAGGGAAACTATTAATACATACAGCTTTCCAGGACCTGCATCTATACAAACATACAATTTAGTCTATAGAGATGGTGCACAGACCACCGTGCACCAACAGAGGCTGGAAGTCCTCAGTGAGATATGTCTACCGTATTTGTTATCCAATGTCAGGGATAACATGTGAGCTATGATATTCAGAGGTGCAAAAGTTGGAATCACCAGGATGTAAGGTAGTTAACTCCCTCTCTTTCTTACAAATTCACCTCATACTAGTAGGGGATGAATTCAGTTGCCAAAAAAGAAGTGCCACAAGGTATTTTTTGTGGCCTTCAGCTGCTTCTCCAGAAAGGCACAGATCCTGCATTGGGTCTACCATTTTTATACCGGACACACTACAACATCTCACATGGCACTACATGTTTAGGCATATGAAGTGATCCTTCGATATTAATCCAGGTTCTACAGAAACGCAGAAGTTCAGCACTGAAATGATAAGTTCCTGAGGGGAAAAAAAAGATCTAGGGATTGCAATATTGAGCATAGCAACACTCCAAATTTAGGCAGCTCTTTGAAGATTTATTCCAGGCAACTTTGGGAATGTAACCAAATCATGTAGATTTCAAGGCTGTTTCCCCAAATTCTCTCTGTAATTAATGGAAAGAGGCAAGACACCTTCAGAGACTGACAACGACCTTACATGTAGACCACTCATGTAGCCTCTCTGAACTGTACAGTCATTACTTTGACAATGCCACTGTCAAAGGAGTAAAATTAGGTGGGACAGATCTAGGCCCTGGTTGTACACTGTAATGCACAACCATGAGCTGGGGACCCTGACTCCCTTTTGTGGGGTAAGATAGTCTATAAAAGCCAGCAAATTGAGTGGAAACCTCTTTGAGCAAGCCAAGAGGAATGCAAGAAATGTAAAGGTAGTTTGCATACTGTCATGGGAGCAGCATTCACAGCCTCATACTCTTCTCTGGAGTTAGGCACTTGCCTAAAGGTCTAAGGGCATTTCAGCTGTAATTATTAATCCTTCTTATCTGAGGGCTCCAAACAGCTGGTTATATGCTGAAGTTTATCATGGCCTTAAAGACGATGTACTGACTAAGCTAGAAAAAGTAAATAGATGAAAGATCTGATGAAAGTTATCACCGACAGTCCAGTGGATCGAGTAACTATGAGAAGACAGACCTTGAGAGTTCTCCCAGGCCTTGTTTGAAGAGAATAATTGTTATTGCTCTGGTTTGTTTTGTTAAGACAGGAAAAATTAATCCAGTTACTGTCAAGAGATGTAATCAATTAATTCAGATATATACAAAGGGGCCACCATTTTAAAAATAGCATCTTCTATATTTCAAGTGTGTGTCAATGACTTTTCCTTTTAGTGAAAAGCTCACCAGCACTGAACTTTCAATTGAGAAAAATGGACAGTGAGAAAGCACACATTATTAGTGGCACTTGCCGCCAATGTGTCAATATATCAGTGGTGTCCCAGAAGGTCTTCCTTTACCTGCCTCCTGTAGGTACAGCTACTGGTAGTGGTGAAATCCAGCGCTTTTCCTGTTCTTAGACTGAGCTCTGTGCATTCAGTAGCTCTGACCAAGTTCAGACACCAGCTGCACCTCCTTTCTGAGAATTGTGTGAAAACCAGGGACAAAGCAAACCAAAATATTGTTTAAGTTAACCACAGGATTAAACTATGTAGATAAAAAAGCATGGTAAAAAACCCAGCGTGCATTCTACATCCCTTTATGGTTGTCCCAGCTCGCTCAGACACCCAGTTATATGACCAAAAGGAGTGTTATTCCCACAAACAACTTTACAGCCTCTCTTGTAGGAGTTCCCTTTTTAAGCTACTGCACTTCTTTTGATCTCTGTTGGGTGTAGGCTTTCTCCTGTCTTGCCACTGTCTTTTAAAGTTCTGAGGCACACTGCAAAGTAGCAGTCTGGTTTCAGCTGTTCTGTTTTGTTCCCTATATATTTTTTGTCCCCTTTCTAAGTTCTATGAGACTGAGACAAGAAGTGAATTCTGAAAGTCCTACAGTATTCCTGTATCATCACAAAGGAACGTGTCCCCTGCCTTTTTAGAGTCAATACATGAGACTTTTTCCCACAAAATACATCTATTTCGGATATTATATTATCTTTGTGGATTTCTCATGCAAATATGAACAGATGAGACCATAAGCTCATCCTGTCTTCTGAGAGAGAGGGGCACCAACAGAAGACAAAGATGGGCGCTATGCCAGTGCACAGTAGACACAGTAGCACTGTAGGCAATTAGATTTCAGCAGATGATAAAGTGCTATGACACAAACTTCTTAACTTCATTAAATGAACATTTCCTTTCTGTTCGTGTTCGAGTCTGTGTGTGTTCTACTCAATAATGTCTAAGCTTCCCAAACCATTCCAGAGATAATGAAGATAAATAGTGTTACACTTAATTAATAAAGCATGGCATTTAATTTAAACAATCTTAAATTCAACTACCACATAAAACCAGCTAAAAGAGCAATTGTAAAGATGGTGACATTCAGAGCTGAACTTTCCTTATTTATGCCCCAGTTATTAGACATTTATATATTTCTTACTATTAAATGGAGGACTCTGATATGACAGATCTTCCCAAAATACATTCTCATTTTTTTTGCAAAATTATGGTGATCTTGCATATCAACAAATTCTAGGGGGGGGGATGGACTACACTGGTATCAACCACTGATAGGCAATAAATCATCATTTAACCCTTATTCATTCATTTAAACACCAGTATTGCTCACTCTCTACTAAAGTATGCAAACTGTTTTTTTATTGACAGCATCCGAAGTGGTGTGTAAAAGATTAATATAAGACAGCTAATACCACGTATTTATACCAATTAGAAATCAGTGACAGACTGGTGTTATGACAACCAGCTTCTAATCAAGTGAAACAAAGATGTGTACAGTTATCTCTGCACACAACACTGTGATAAATCTTGGTTGGGTTTTCCTCATACAGTGTTAATAATACTGCTCTGTATTACTGTCTAAGACAGCAATCCTCCCTTTAACATTTTTAATGGATTACAATTGCTTTTAGGGATTTAAATTTAAAGAAAGCGTTTTTCAGGAGTATCTTGACCGCAGTTTTCAGCTTGAAATTGGCAAATCCTTGTCATAGTTTCTACTGTCTCGACCAGTATGGTAGTCACACTAATGGTCTGTAGTTGGAGCTATTTTTAGCATAATTTCATAAATAAACACAATCTGGATAATTATACAGTGTGTACGCGGCCTGGGAGGAGCGATGATTATCTGTGTGGTCTTCCAAATATGTGTTCCACTTGTAAGCCAATTCAATTGTATCTAACAACAGGGTAGAGAATTAAACTTTTCTGAGTCCGTATGGGTTTCAAAAAACTGGTATCTGCATAGAGGAGAGAGACTATCAGTACTGCAGTGGGGGGCTCTCCTCCTGTTTGGTATCAGAGACTTTTATGAACACTTGAGAAGAGTGTTCATAAAAAGAACTTTTATGAACACTTGAGCTCTTAAGACGTTAGAAACCAGGCAAAAAACCAACCATAAGACACAAATTCAGGGGATGCCAAGCTTCATAAATTTCAGTGATCATGGAACAAGTTCTTGCATTGCCAATAAACCACTTGGTTCGAGTCTGTGAGTTCCTCATGCCAGGTCCCACTGTGCAGGTTGGAATATCCTGATTTCAAGGAATTTTTCCATTTCTCTGATTTCTCTGATTTTAAGCATTCCTGCTAATGCAATTACTCATGAATCAGCCAGTTACCTCTGGAAAAGAGTCTCTGGTAGGCCAATCTACCTGAATTTAATAATGCCACTTTGGATTATTCCACTGTTCCAAGAAACCAGACAGGGGAAAAACTACAAATCATTCTGCATTGGAAGGAAATGTCAAAGCAAGATTTGCCTGCAAATGTCAGACTTCACAAAGACTGTCTCTACGCCTACAATAGTGAAAGTTTTTCGTTTGCAAACAAAACCTATTAGAGATCAATTCCAATCTACAGAAATCTGATTAAGGCTTCTCGTTTTGCAATTCACTCAGCCTAAATTGCCATCCAAGGGGAATTTCACTTGAATGAAGACTGCAAGATTGAAATGGACATTCAGATGCTTGATCTGACTGTATTTGATTTCATTCCAAGTGTTTCCCCATTGCTGGCTCCTACACACAACTTTTATATTATGCCATAAATACTGTCATCAAATTAATCATTCTATGCTGTATATAGGTCAGCTGGAAAAAGATTATCACTATACATGACATAATGTTGTATGAAGAGGTGGAGCAAAGAAAACTCAGTAGGAAACATGGCTGATAATCTACTTAGTAGAATATTTTTCATTTTTTTTATTCAGGCTCTCATCAGAGGCAAATTCGACCTCAAAGGAAAATAAAGGGATTTCAGTAGGAATTAGGCAACAAATAATTTAGCATCGCTGAAGGCACGCATTCTCTTTTGATAGCTGAGAAGGCATGACAAAGAGACATGAGCATCCCTTCCGTGGAGTTGCTTCTTTGTGTCTGTGTATTTTCCCGAAGATATCCCCAATTAGCTTGAGTCCAAATTAATTCCTTTTTTGATGAGTACCTGAGATTGGGCAAAGCTCTCAATAGGAGCAGTTCTGCTCAGCAAAACAAAGGTGCCTGAATTGCTGTAATCTGCCTGCCAGGGAGGACAATGGCCAGGAAAAATGCAGCACCCTGAATGTTATCATATGCTAATAACAGGCTTCAAATGCTTTAGAAACACTGACAATACACTTTGCTTAAACGCTTCTTCTAAAGCCTGTATGACGTCATTTTTACTGCTATTGCAACCTTGGCTTGGCGATGCAGGGATGCCAGACCTTGATAAAATCGTAGGGTGATTCTGCTGTGCAGGCAAACCCTTTGTAATGCATCGCCTGAGAAGAGCTGGGGGTGATGCTCACCCCCAGAAGAAACGTGATTGTCCTATACCATTTGAGTCCCATCTAAGCCCTAAAAAGAGTAGCCTCTTGTCCCACAGGAAATTTCATACCCTGTGCTGTTTAACCTAGTTCTTCTTCCCATGGAGGCTTGTAAATGGGCCCTTTATTCCACCTACAAACCTTAAAAACCTTTTTCATAAGGCTATCTCTGCCGAAGACACAGTGATCTCATTGTTGTGGCAAACACTGAACAGACCATCCTTGCAATGAGACTTCCACTTCAGAGCTCTACACTACCCCTAGAACAGGCTTTAGCAGAATTAATTTCATTTCGTATATCCTTATTTTGTTTGTTTATTTGTTTTGCCAATAGACCGCAAAGATGCCTTCTCTATGAAGCTGTGGAGATTTGTCGGCAGCAGCTTGGTCCACATGGATTTTACAATGACAGTCATTGTGTTCATATATTTCAAAGAGAAACTCTGGGACCACCACTGAGCTGAGATTTGCGGAGTATGGGAAAAGCAGTTCCCTGGGCTTGCAAGTTCCTCATCCAGTGCCAGGAAGCCTGGAAGCCATGATGTCCCCAGGATGGAGGCTGAGATGCCATATAGTGATACTAGCCCAACCCTGCATTTTGAGGAAGCCCAGTCTGTACATAAGATTGCACTGGAGCTGTGCACCTTGACAATGAGCCAAGTGAGCTGTCAAGAAACCAAGTAATTTTCTGATGGCAGCTGATTTCCTGGCAGGATGGGTTTCCTCAGAACTCTGCATGGGTTTCATCAGTTTGCCAAAACCCGCCCATTTCACAAAACATTTTGATTTCAACAAATCAGTGGTTTCCAAAAAGCTAGGGAAAAAACAGAAAGAAAAAAAAAAAAAAAAAAAAAAAAAAAAAAAAAGAAAAAAGAGCTGTTTAAAGACAAAGTTCCCAACCAATTCAAATGATTTCACTCAGTTTTCCCAAAGCTATAAATCAGTGCAATTGCTGTGTTTCAAAACAGGAGCCCCCAGTTGTGTTTGCCAGTTTGGAACAGTCTTACATACCAAGTCCTGAGATGGCTGACAGCACCACATTGTGCAAATGTCCTGATCAAACGATAGCAGTATGCCTGGATATAGCCTCCCGCTCTCTTGTGAAGATCCTCCCAGAGTCCCCAGCACGATGTCCATGGGCCTATTCCCCAGGAGAATGAATGGCTACGGCATCACTCTTACCACAGAGTCCTTAATTCAAAATAGAAATTGCAGGCTCTGGAGCACAGAATGTAGTCACTGCCTTTCTGTGTCCTGCTATCTTAGAGTGTAATTTAAACGGGACAGGTAACAAACAGCAAATGCATCCGGGTATGTCCAGCAGTCACTAACGACCAGAAGACAAACAGCCCTGCCAGGGACACCATCTGGCTCCTTGCCTGGGCTAGGTCAGTGTCACAGCAACTTCTTTAGGTAACAAGAATTCCAATTGAAAGCACCAGTAAAGCCAGCCTAGAGCATTCTTAACCAGCTTTGCACAGCGTGCCTTTTCCAACGATTCCTCCCATTCATTCTCAAATTGAGCTTCTTGGGCTTGGTGCCCCTTGTTGGATGATTGACCAAAAGGTCTTATGCAGACTAAATGAGAGACCCTGGCACTTGACAGGATGCATGCCACAAATAATCATGCAAACCTCAATCTCCAAAAGTGTTTAGGTGGCTGTGAGTTAGGCATATCGGGATTGCTGTGCAAGATCTATGTGTAAGTGGCATTCTCCAGTTGTGATTGCTTTACACTAATCGGCATGCTTTGCCCGCATCCAGAGGCACAGCTGGCTTTTTGTTCAGAGGAAGCCCCTGCTTCCAGGTAGTGTAGATTTCCACCAGGTTCAGACCTGAGGGTAGGCGATCCTCTCCTCTGTGCCATGCATGGTGGCATCATCCCTGTAGTGTGCAGGGAGATATATAGCAGAAAGCAGGTGAAAGCCACTGCACTGCACTTTGAATAACCAAATCAGAGTCTGTGCTAGAATACTGGGAACATGCTGCTCTTCTACTCAGGCAACATGGTCCCTGCAGCCACTCATTTCCCAACCTGGATCTCATCCAGGTATACGTCCCTGGTGCTCCTTGGCTGCACAGCAGGGCTGGGGCCTCAGGAGCTGGCAAAGCTGGTGGATTCAGGGAGCTTGTGAGCTCAGAGGGGGCATCAGTATTTAAGCAAGAAATAATACATTGTTAATTAAAGCAACAAGCTGGGACAGGACATAAGCAAGAGGAAGGCAGCTAGGGGACCACCAAAAGATGTGGGAATGAAGATGTGATCACATAAGTGTTACTGCAGTATAAGTCTCCAGCAGTTCACCAGTTACATCAAAGTTAGGGGCTGGGTGGATAGGCCACTTGTTATAGCAAAACAACAGACTTTGTAGAGTTATAAACTGCCCATGCAGGCAAGCCTTTAATGTTTCAACAAGAAAAACAGGAATTGCAGTCACTCAAACTGAGCCAGAGCCTCACATATCAGTAACATGTTTCTGCTGCTGCTGGAAGTCTCACAGCTCCCTTAAATAAGTTTCCTCCACGCAGCAGAATTAGATCTGTAATTTCTGCAAAATTCCTGAGTGCTCAGATTGGGGCTGGCAAAGGTTTCTGTTTATTTGATAAAATTCAACAGAATACTATAAGAATACTGGGGAAACCTAGCAGCGCTACCTTAGAGCTAACAAATACAGTACATCCCAAATAACCACCCTGAAACCACAAAGGCTCCTTTTTACGATGACTGTTTCTAATAATGTCTGAGTCCCTTGGTTCACATCTTTTCAGTCTTTTGCAATCAATGTGGCACTTAGACTGTGCAAGGCACTGGGATTGCAAACAGGCAAGCTCTGCTCTGCGCTGCACGAAACGTGGACCTCTGCAAGGAGAAATGCCACCAGGTAGCAAAGCCATGAAACAGCAGAGGTAATCCATCAGCTGGTTTAAAAACAAGCTCCTCACTGTGTCGCTAGCCTACTTTCAACCCCAAAAGAATGTGGGGATGTTTACAGACTTCGTGTCCTTAAAGCCAGCGCAGCTGCAATTTCAGCTTGGCTGGCAAAACACTCCCAGCAAGGGCCGAAGTGGCCAACGTGCTACTCCGGACAGTGAGCCTGTCCCTCAACGCAGTTTGTGAGCTTCATGTGTGCAGCAGTTTGGAAATGTTACGTGGGCACCGGCAGAAAAAGCATATCTCAGGGGGAAGCCAAAGATGGAAGGAGAAGCTGGGAGGACCGAAGGCTGAGCATGCAGTTGGAGGGAAGCGCCTGGCCCTGTCCAGATGGCTCCTTTGGGGGAAGTTTCTTGAGGAGGGAGACATGAGCCCAATTGCTGAGCATCTGTGCCCTCTAGTGGCTAATAAAGGAGTGGAAACAGAGGAGGTCACTCCTGTCCCCACCTTCATCAGCGACAGGGGTGGTAGAGCCATGCCCATCCTCTGCAGAAGAGGCACCACAGGGACTGACAGGGGGTAACAGACCTAGCCAGATGGGCAAGGCAGGTAAAATGCCCCAACTGCCTCTTGTGACAGGGAGCTGTATGGTAGCGCTCTCTCCGAATAACTGTGTCCCCACTGGAACTGATGAGGCAGGAAAAAAGACCCACTTGGGAGACTTGGAGGCCCCTTCTCCACAGTCCTCTCTCCCGCCAAAAGCATAGCGCTGAGCTAATGGCCCTGTAACTTTGTTTTGGTTTCTCGAGCAGTCTTGAGTTACCTAATATCTGGCTGGCTTCCCTCAATGGCTTTCCAGCAAAGTTATTCTCAAACAGTTTTCATTAGATACCAAATACTATCACAAAGTTCCTCCTGAAACCCCTGTTAATAGTATCAAAGGCCTTGAAGCTAATCTTGCCTTTCTTTCCTGTAATTTTTCTTCCTGCCTGCATTGATAATCTTCTTTAACTTACTTGGACAGGAGATACACACACATAAGGTTATGTGTAAGAGCATAAGACCTTTTGAATGTCTCTTCAGCATCTGCCTTGTAGGACTGGTTTTGTGGCAAAGACAGAGCAGCTCCCAGAGCCCTTCGGCAGGTGGAGGAAATGCGAGTAACCTGTCCTTAGGCTGGTGTCACGCCCACTTCTGCGTACATCCAGCCAACGCAAACAGTGAGAAGACTAGGATAGGTGGTTCATCTATTGCTTTACCATCCTTCTTGTCCTTTAAATGATTTGCACCTCTGGGGGAGCTAAGAAGTTTATGCTTAAGCCATAGAAGAACCAGGGACAACCTAAGATCTGATATTCCTGTATTTCATTGTGCCGACCATATATGTTGTGATAATTGGGCACGCTAAAGATTTCAACCCATATCCACAAGATATCATTTCAGGGCCCAGAAATGGCTGCTTAAGTCTGTACCACAGTCACTGAACTGATTTCAGAAGGCATCAGTAATTTCAGTGATTTCTCTTTTTCTGAAGACCTTGGAGCACTAGTGTTACAAAGCAGATTTAGCTCTGCATGGCTCCCCAGAGTTCTCCATGCTCCAGTCAAATATGAAGCACATATTTCAGGCTCAAATTGGAATGAGACACTTCTGGCCTACCCAAATTCATCTGAGCAGAGACCATATTAGTCAAAACTTATACTCTCCTGGCAGTCACTATTCTGTCTCTTTTCTATTTTGGGGGGGGATTTTTTACTTGACAAACATGCTGGCATCAGTGTCACAAAATGATGCTATAGATTAGGTGGAGGAAGAAGTCTATCTCACGACTGCCTTGATAACTCATTTTTAGCTTTTATTTGAATGGGGCTTAAAAATCAGAAAAGAAACTGAATTTGTTTTAGGGAGTATCAGTTTTCCTGTGACTGTATGAAGGGAAACAAGCCATTAATAAAATTTTGCTTAGCAGCACATCTAAAGAATTTTATCAGTGCAGACCAATCATTTGCTATTCTTTTTTCTGTAATAAGGATGTGTCAAGCACACATATGCCTACCTTTCAAGAAACTGTTTATGCTGTAAATATGATTAAATCAGGGAACTGTATTTTAAGCAGTGATGCTCAGATTATGGTACAAACCCTTTTGATCTTGTTATTGTCGTGTATTAGTGCATTAAAGCCACATTAGATATGTATGTTAGGAGTTCCTACCTGCATACAGAATGCTACAACAGTCTCTCAGCAGAAATGTAAATTGATATTGTCATGCAATGAGAAAAACATCCTAGCTTTTTTGTTACGATATAAACAAGGCATTAGATTTACTTGTGAGCATGGCATCCCATAAGCATATGTAAGACAGATTTATGATTCAAACATTCATAAATTTTAACATGAATAAGAACTTGCTCAAACATTAACATCACCAAGTATTTTGCCATTTGTTAGCTTTCTCTTGCTGTTTCAAAAACCTGCCAGGAGTGGAAGTAGAGCATGCTGTGTGTAGAAGAAATTAGCCTGGCCCATGAGCGGTATAGCAGAATGCAACCATCATTGAGGTGGCTCCAGAGCCTGCAAAAAGAGAATATGGACAGCAAATGATCAGCTGCCTATGGGAAGGGAATTGAAACTAATACCACTTTAATCAAGCCATTTATCTGACAGGCAGATAATACTGGATAAAGATCTTTGTAGCAGGATTCATTCAATCTGTCAAGCAGTGGGAGCCGGGGGAGTATAAATTCCTAAATAATCAATCCATGTAAAGAAATCTACTGTTTTACTGATGGAATTCTGTCAGTGAAAAGACAAGACTTGGGCTTAGCTGTAAAGCTTCATCCCCTACTTCTAAAGCACTTGTGACTCAAATCGTTTTCAGTCTGTGTCCAGAGCAGCATCCCCTCTGTGGCCTGCCAACTTCTTATTCAAACAGGACCTGGGTGCCCTGGGCCCAAGGCCATGCCTTCAAAGGCATTTAGATGACTGAAAATGCAGATAACTGCTCACTGGGGCACCACCGGTTAGAAGCTCTTAGAAATATGTTGGCTTTAGGGCCTAATTTGTTTTGCACTCTTCTAGGTGCATGTCTGAATCCCCTCTGGCTTCACTGCCTTTCTTCTCCTCCTGGATCAGCAGTAGTCCTGGTCTGTCCGGGTGGAGAAGTGAGAAGAGGCAATAATCACTGCCTGAAAGTGTTCACACTGGCTTCCCAGTGTTGAAGGAACAGGAGGAAATGCACAATTAATGCAGGCGGTAGTTCCCTGACCTTTGCAGACAGTCACCTACAGTTACAGCCTTTTCTCACTGACAACATTGAAGGGACAGGGATGCTCCTGACTACTCCCCACAACCTCTGCCAGACCTTTGCAGGATCTCACTGGGGCTCATAATGCACAGTTTGAGAAAAATACTATTATAAACACATGGAAGTGACATATAGAGTGACTTGGTTATAGAAATTGAGAAGAAATTTGCACAGCAGTCCCCCTACATTTCAACATCATCCAGAAAAGATCAGATTTTTGGCATTTTGGGCTTCGTAGTGAATTCAAATATCGAGGCCTAATTCTTCTTTCATGCCTCTATAATTCAGAAGTAACATGAGAGGAGAAGCTTACCACTGAATCTCAGATGAAAGGTATTTGTAACTGCTACAACTTCCAATTATAAAAGAAAATATTTTAATTATGATGCAATGCAGTGGGAGTTAAAGAAGCTTACATTTCTGTTTATTTTATACAGTGCCCAATCCTTTTCTTTTTTTTTTTAATTCCAAGGCAACTCTCCCATCGACTTCATTATGAGCACAGTGTGATATGCCTGAGCTAACATGGGAAAGCACAACAGATCCATGTGGTGGATATTAAGATAGGGCATTTATACAAGGATAAAACCTAAATCTGTGATCACACAGAGGTAAAGCAGGACTGCGTCCAGTTAAGTCAGGGATAGTTCACTGGTACAAAGTCAGTGCAACTCTATGTATTACTTTAAAAAGCAAGTGAAGTAACCATTTTTCTACACTCACTAATTTGTTACTAATCATAACTTTAGGCCCCTGAGCAGACTCATTTGCTGCAAAACACGCACCTGTATGCCTAATGGCAGGGTACTAGCCAGCTGTGGTCCAAAACCCATTTGGACATCTTAGCTTCCAGCAGCACCTATACTCGCAAACCCTGACTCTTGGTGGCCTTGCTGCCACAGGCAAAGTTCTGGACTAGCAAGGCCACAGGGTTTCAGTGCTATAAAACTGACCCGTGATGGTTAGCCCATAATTTTCCAGAGTGCCCACCGTATGCTTACCAGAACCAAAGTTATTCTTCATAACTATGCAAAGGACTTGGTGTATTTGTTCGTTGTGCATTACAGTTTTGAAGGCATTCTGCAAGGAAAGTCTTGCATATGTGAGAAGTATTTGGTTAATATGAACATCTGTAAATCAAAAACTTTGAGAGTCAGATTCCCCAGCAGATAGGATATAGTTTGCAGCAATGACCAAATGATTTAGAAGCCAAAGATCTGTTTTCAAAGAGACAGGTGCTTAAACCTCATTGAAAGTCAAGAGGAAATAAATTTGTGAGTCCAATTTAAAACTAGAATTTCAATGTGTGTGAAAGTATTGCTTACTCATCCTTGAGGAATTATTTTGTTGTCAATTCAATGAAACCAACCTCTGGATTTTGGGCTGGACATCTTCACATATAAACAGAGGAGAACAAATTCTCCCTACTGTGGGCATTAGTGGCTGAAATGTTATGTTTTGGACAATGCAGGTATTCAGCATAGATAACACAGTGCTTCATCCTGACCTAAAGCTATTAAAAAGGTCTTTCACTCATATGAATAGGGAGAGTTTCACTGATGTCAGTGCAATTTCTCTGTGATGTGGAGTAGACAAGGCTCTGGCACTATGGCTGTATTAGCATCCATACCTCAGTGGTCAGTTCAGGGTTTGTGGGAGGAGAAGGAGTTTATGAGCTCTGATGGCATTCCCCCTGGAGATTAAAGCACCCACACCAGCAACCAAACCACTAAAACTTTCTTAAGGAGAGTTTTGCTGCAGAGCTTTGCCTTTCGGTGGTCTGTGGTTTCTCCTGAAGCAGCACACACTGCAGATGGGGCTGCTTGCAAGAGACCGTGACACGGCCTGCATGGGAAGGGACTTGTGGGGATCTCCTGCCACCACCCCACTGGGTGGAATTAAATCCCCATTGACAGCAGGTTTGTTCACTGCTCCACCAGCTCCAACCAACACCTGTGAAAAGGCACCACCTCTCAGCCATTGCTGGATGTGCTGCATAGGAAGGAGATGGAAGGAGATGGTTACCAGAGCGGTGCCAGAGCAGATGCACTGGGAAATAAGCAGAGGAGGGATTGAGCAAGTGACTCAAGCTTGAATCACTATGACTGTGTTTGTATTCAGTTCCTGGGAAGACAGTGTTTAGCCTTAAAGGTACTGGGAAGGATAGACAACTCCTGTGTTTCTCATAGGAACACGAAGAACAAAAAAAAAGTAGGAACTCTTTGAGACTTAGAACCAATAACACTTCTCCAGGGCTTGGTATTGGGGCCAGTTCTCTTTAAAATCTTTATCAACAACCTGGATGACAGCATTGAGTGCACCCTCAGTAAGTTCGCAGACGACACCAAGTTGAGTGGGAATGTCGATCTGATTGAGGGTAGGATGGCCCTACAGAGAGACCTGTACAGGCTGGATCGATGGGCCGAGGCCAATGGTATGAGGTTCAGCAAGGCCAGATGCTGGGTCCTACATGTGGGTTACAACAACCCCCTGCAATGCTACAGCCTTGGGGAAGAGTGGCTGGAAAACTGCTCAGCAGAAAAAGGACCTGGGGGTGTTGGTCCACAGCTGGCTGAATATGAGCCGGCAGTGTGCCCAGGTGGCCAAGAAGGCCAATAGCATCCTGGCTTGTATCAGAAATAGTGTGGCCAGCAGGACTAGGGAAGTGATCATCTGCCTGTACTGGCCACTGGTGAGGCCCCACCTCACTACATGAGGGACATTGAGGTGCTGGAGTGTGTCCAAAGAATGGCAATGAAGCTGGTGAAGGGTCTAGAGCACAAGTCTTATGAGGAGTGGCTGAGGGAACTGGGGTTGTTTAGCCTGGAGAAAAGGAGGCTTGGGGGAGACCTTATGGCTCTCTACAACTGTCTGAAAGGTAATTGTAGAGAGGTGGGGCTTGATCTTTCCTCCTAAGTAACAGACAATAGAATAAGAGGAAATGGTCTCAAGTTGCTCTGGGGGAGGTTTATATTGGATATTAGGAAAAATTTCTTCACTGAAGGGGTTGTCAAACATTGGAACAGGCTGCCCAGAGAAGTGGTTGAGTCACCATCCCTGGAGGTATTTAAAAGATGTCTAGATGTGACACTTAGGGACATGGTTTGGTGGTAAACTTGGTAGTATTAGGTTTACGGTTGGACCCAATGATCTTAAGGGTCTTTTCCAACCTAAATAATTCTATGATTCTATGACATCATACAGTTTTGCTTCTTGATGGTGATCTCTCTGTGAATCCTTCAGTGTCTAGCAAAGGGTGATCCATTTTGAGTCATTTTTCTATTTACATCGAAGCCTCTGAAGGACCCAGAACTCCTAGAGGTGCCCATTTTCCTAATTTGGGACTTTCCCTTCTTCCAGTAGAAGAGATCTGAGGAGGCAATGCGGCTGTTTATTGGCGTGGCCAACTGCCTTCCTTCCTTGACTTGAAGTTTAGTGCATCCTCTGTCCTTCCCTGCTTAGGCAACTTGAGTTTATTCTAATTAGATCTCTGCTACATTTATTTCTGTAACAACAACATCAGTACCTGACTCTGAGGAGCTTACTTCCAATGTGTTAATTGTCCTGTAATGCTTAGATTAAAGACATTAAAAATACATAAATTATTGTTTTTCCTTTGTTTGCATCCTACATTCACATGAGCAAGGATTTGCAAAAATTGCACAGTTTTGCATTTCCTCTTCCCTCATGGTGACACCAACCCTTGAATTCTCATGACCCCTTCACAATCCAGAGATCTAAATTTCAATGCTGAAGTACCCCAAAAACCTGCTCTCGGGTCTCCACAAGCGCTGTCATTCAGCCTTTTTCAGGAATGTCAGTCCCTCACGTCTTTCACACCCCGCTGTCATGTGCCAACGTGATTGACGCTGCTGGGAATGATCTGCCCACTCCTAAATGTGGTCTTGGGCTGTCGGTGCTGCAGACATGCAGACAGGAGGAACACAGACCCTTGAAGAGTGTCAGATGGCCATCTGCCAGCCAAGGCACAATATGGTGGCTACTGCCAAGCCAGCTGGGTCCTTGCTCTTCCAGCTGGTACAAAAGTTGCCAGGCAGCCTCCACTCCAAGAATATTCAAGCATTTGAGGCTATAATCTATGCCATGTGTTTCTCTGTTTTTACTGCATAGTCAAAAATAATGTATTCAGATATGCTAAATTACATTTTTAATTTTCCACAAACAGTTCATTGTGAAACTGAGTTCTGGCATTAACCAGAAAATGCGGTACTATGCTCATTGTGTATATTATTATAATGGTCCTTTTTTGTTTAATCTAAATATTGTAGCTCATTTATCTTCTTGGATGTCACAACCAGCTCTAGGCTGCATAGTTCTGCTGCTGTCTAGCAGTTAAATAATTATTACTTAAACATTTTATAAATAATTAGTGAATAACTAATTTTTTTGCTGGATGATATCCACACCCTTGTGTCCAAAAGAATCCCTCATATTCTTTTTTTTTTTTTTTATGGCATCTTGAGGNGATGATATCCACACCCTTGTGTCCAAAAGAATCCCTCATATTCTTTTTTTTTTTTTTAGTGCATCTTGAGAGTCTGTAGCATGCTGATCATTGCCTTTATAAACAAATAGGGCTGAAGAGAATTTATTCTGAGCAATTCAGTATCACTCAGTTCTTGAAAGAATTGATAATGGCCCCTTTTTCATAAATGAGACATTGTCAGTAAAGAAAAAATGGGACTAGAACCCAGGAGATTTAGTTTGAAATTCAGAGATCTTTGCCACTTGAGCTCAATGAGAATTTCATACTGCTAGCAATGGTATGGGGCTTCTAAAGTATCTTTCGTCTGTAATCAGACATTAGATGGTAACTAGGTATGTCCATATGTACCTTTATTTCTAAGCCTTTCCTTTGAGAGCAAAACCTGCTTCAGTTTGCACAGATTTCAAAGGGTATCAGCATCATTTTCATTTCCATTTCCCTCTGAGTCTTTAAGTTTCACTCTACTCTCTGTGGCTTTTTTTGGTCCAAGCTCAAAAATCAAAAGTAAATGAGCAAGTGCAGTTTTATTTTCTGTTGTGCACTAACTTCCAGGAATTCTCTTCCTCCATTAGATCTATCACCTGGCTACCTAAGAATCTGTCTTTTTTCTTTCTGGAAAAAAAGAATCTTTTACTTTCCTGTGCTTTTCTACCATATACGTCACATTCTGCAACCATTCCACAACAGAAATAATTCTCACTAATGTCCACACACTTAAATTGAACAGTCACAAATAAATAATTTCAGAAAAGCTATTTAATCTACACCCCAGTGGAATACGATTTCCAAACTCCTTTTAAGACAAGCAAAGAAAAAAAACCGGCTTTATCTTTCCTGAAATTTTATTTTAATTGAAGTTTATCACATTCTTTATACTGACTTCCAAATGCCTCACCCTTTTTTCATCAGAAGGGGCAATTCCTACAGATGTGTGAAATGTTTCATTTGAACTACAAAAGCTTGGAAGCAGACTTGCTGTGAATTAATCCTGCACTTGCAAATCATCAGTGAATCGCTAAACTCCTCTGTCTGCTGAGTTGTCTGCAAGCTTGTGTCTGCTGTCACTCGGCAGGTGTTACTGGCTCTTGTCCTTGGGGACTTCCATGGCTGTTCTGGGGCACTTCCAGGGAAAATGTGGTTCACCACTCAGAGGTCAGTCATGGTCTTTTGTGGTTTTGGGACACCTGTGCCTTGTGCTGGAACAGAAACTTCATGCAAACCTTTTTGATTCCCCATGAAACTTAAACGTGTCACATTTCCTTGTAGCTTGAACAGTAAACTGGAGGTGGGCCAACCCCAAACCTTCTGGGGCCTGTGTGCACAAGTATGTGAGTTCTGATGATTGCAAAGTTACTTCAAAACAAAAGTAATATTGAAACGATGTTAAAGCTAACATGACATACCAAACTGTGACCTGAAGGAGCTAAGGTCCAAACATATATTCTCTTCTGCAGGTACAGGGATATAAACCTCAGCAGAGGGGCCAGGCTGGGGACAATAACATCTGAAACCACCACAGCAAGAGTTGGCCACCAACATTGCACAAGAGACCTTGCCCCTGCGATGAAGCTGGGCAGTTGTGCAGAAGTGAGGGGCAACAGGAAAAACTAAATGTGTTTGTTGATGGCGTGGGATATACTTCATGTGGAAGAACACTTGATATTTCTTACAATGCCTTGTGAACCTCCAGACCTGCTTGCAGCAGCAGTCACCATCCAGTAGCAATAAGCTGTGGCAGCAAGTACCCCACCACCTGCATTATTTAGGTGATCTGGCTGGACAGCCTCAGCAGTCCCTGGCATTTAATACTTATTAATCACTTGAAATAATCAAAATGCCAATATTGCAACATGGTAAAATAAAATTATGTTATCGTTATAATTCTTATCACAGTCTATCTTTAAAACTGCTAACCCATCTGTTCAGACATCTTAGAGATTTGACAAATGGGCTCCAGCAAATCTTGCTGAGGCAGTTGAAAGTGATACCTCCATCAGGGTAGGAGTCAGCCACAGATCAAAATGTCTGGATGTCTAAATCGAAGCATGTAAGCACCCATTATCATCAACAGAGACGAAGGCCTTAAATCAATTGCTCAGACACAGGCACCAGGCGCCATTTGAGATATCCTATGGGTACCATCTCATCTCCAGCTGCCACCCCAAAGAGTATGAGTGTCTCATAGGCCCTGGGTTGTATCTGCCAGTCTCTGAGCTGTATCCATGGCCCTGTGGCTGCCTCCGATATCCTGGGCGTCTCAAATGCATATAGGCAACTGAATGCATCCCCAGCCAATACACCAGAGGAGCCTGGAGAGCAGTTTGGAAGAATTATGTGGTTTTATTGACAAAGCTATGACATGAGGAGGAGACAGGACACACCTCAGCGAGTGCCAGCAGCTCCTCTGACCAGAGCAAGTATCAAACCCGGCAGCCTCATCTCCTTTCTCCACCTCTACCCCTGGTAATTCAAGAGTGTTAGATTTGGGTTAAATGCCTCTTAACTCAGCTTAGCTGGAGCAAAAGAAGCCACAGCTGTGAAGAGACCCTGTAAATAGTGAATGGGTTAGCAGCATCCAGCAACCCTGCTAACTTGAGCTGTAGCATATACCTCCCAATGGGCCAGTTAACTTGCGTGCAAGAATATTTCCACATTGAATGGAAGGGCTTTGTGGATGGAATTCAAATTAAGAGCAATACATCAGTTATTTCTGCAGCAAAGACAAGTCGTTAATATGTAAGGGTGATTTCATTTTAAACTAGATTTAAAAATGCCTCAATGAAAAGAGTTAACTCCCTCTTTAGGTAAAATTCACATAAGCTTTTAATTGCTATCCTGTAAAGATAACTAGTTTAGTTATCGTTTACTATTCACTTACCATCTCAATAGCTGCTTCATAGCTGGTAAATTTAATCAGATGTTTCTGTGAAGCAGTCTCATGCCGCTGCAAATGGCTACAGATCAGAATGGACTCCTTTAGAACATGCATTTGCTTTAAATGTATCTACGTTGTGCTTTTACACTGAGTTACATTTGGGTTCTTGTTCTGGAAATACTTTATTTCAGATTTTGTGCTGATGCACTATGGATAATCAAGGACTTCTTAAACACACAGGTATCGTGACGGTCAGTTGTCCCTCACACCTCTCCAGACTTCTTGTCTTTGATAGTAAAGAATGTTGGCAGGTCTAAGGAAACACAGGTTCCGAACACAGCAATTCCTGCGCTTTACAGTGAAATCACGGTCCTGATCTGACATAGATGCAGGAAACTGGAGCATCTGATCCTAACAGTCCAGTAATTTTGATTAAGAACTGATCTTGCAAAACTTATAGACATACTTTTTTCCAAAGTCTGTTCCCCACAACTACTTCAAAACTTTACTTTAGAAATACCTGTGAGTTTCTGCTACATCAAGGTTGAAATGCTAAAGTGTCCATGCTGTGGTTTTTATTAAATGCTAAGATATGACATTTTAGTTATAGCTCTCTGACCCAGTAAAAGATCCATGCAAACACTGGGCTGCTTGATATAGACAGAACCAGCAGTACATTTGAGCTGTACAGTTATTAAAAGCATTTCTCTAGACATTCCCTTTCCTTCTTGGATTGTTCTTGGCATTTCTCAAATATTTATGAATATTTATGAAGGCACTTACTTGTATATTAAATGAAGTCTGTGAGTAAAAGTCATCAATTTCTCTGGAAATAGTTGCTTTTTGTGAAAACTTTGTTAGCTCTTCAACACAAGTGCTCCTGAGGGACTAGAAAGTTTAAGTACAGCGTTGTAGAGTACATCCTATAGAATGTATGTAAGCCTTTAATCAGCATAACCGCAATGCAGCAGATTGAATAACCATCTGAAGAAACTCAGGGAGCATTGTGCTTTAGTCTGCCCCAGAAAGCTGTTCTGTAACAGCTTTGCAAGTGTGTTCTCAGCTACCAAATCTATGCTAAATCGGTCACTGAACAGACTTACACCAGTTAGTAGAGGACTCTTTTTTTGATTAACTAACAGATCTTCATAAATTCAAGGCTACGTGGAGAAAACACACTGATTTATTGGTCCAATACAGCTTACCCTGAAAGCAAAAGGAGTTTCACATTGGACTTCAAAGGAAGCAAAGCTGGACCCTAAAACTATAAAAAGGATAATAAACACTAATAAAACATAATACTTATTAAAGCAGCATGAATTCTGCTCCCAAAAAGTACACATTTACTTGCTTTTATACCATTTGTGCAACTTAATACTAATGAAAATGAAATATGGCTGGTCACTGAGGTCACATCTGAATACTGTGCATGTCAATCTATCAGAAATGATACTATGAAATACATTTGCATTAAGTGTTCATAGAATCAACCTGAACTCCAAATAAACTAGTAAAACTGCTACATCTCTACTTATTTGCAAACTGATGAAAAGCAAAATTTACCAGCATGCTTTGCAACAAAATGCAGGATTGCATACTCAGTTCTAATATTGGTGTACACTACAAAGCCGTACATAAATTTACAGATCGTGTAAAATTGACATTAATATAAATGGAAGTGGAAATAGGCCAAGATTGAAAAATCTGGTTTTATGTTTTGTTGGACTGAATACTTCATAAATTGCCTATTAACAATAGCTCACTTAGCTCTCCTAAGTGGTTTGATAACATAAGACCATTTTTTCTGGGTTTTGCCTTAGTATTCTGAGTTATTCATGACTGGTGCAGCAGAGATCAATGGGAGTCTATCATAGCAAAGACTAAATGAAGCATAAGCTGGAGGTGTCCTGATTTAGCTCTGTAGGAGACTAATTACATTCCTCTTTTTTAAAACCACTGGAGAAAGGTCTCGCATGTTGGCAATCTACTTTCCCAGTGAAGTCTGGCGTATCAACACCATTCTTTTGCTGTTTACAAGGAAATTGAGCAAAGGAAAATGATTTTCAATTTCAGCCTCCAGCCAGCTGTGCTATCAGGCAACGAAGCACGATGCTAAGTGCAGAACAGCAGCTTGTCTGATAGATGGTAAGTAATTAAGTAGCTTCGGTCCAGAAAAGGTTTTATGTTGTCCTTGGGCTTTGGACAATAAGATTGCTTTTCCTAAGCTGTCTTCCTGTAAGAAAAAAAATACCAAAAAACAACATTCACCCTACTTGTATTTATGGTGAAAAGATGAGGCTCTCCCAGCTCTATAGAGCAGGGAGCCTCCAGGTGTAGACCAGATAAAGGATGTTTCATTCCATTTCCTTCTCTTGTGCCTTCATGAAAGGAAACCCAGACATTGCCTTTAGCAATACTGCTGCAGGATGTTGACCCTGAAAGCATATCCCAAATTAGACAAGCCTATTATTCCTGTGTAATGCTTGAATTCAAACAGCAAGGACAACTTTACTTTCCATTCCTTATAAATAAGACAGAAATATCTCACCTCTACACATTCATGGCAAAGATCCTTAAATATATAAAGTTACAACTGAAATAAATTCTTGAAGAGGTAATATTTCCTTTTATTCCCTCTGTTTTATGTGACAATGAGAATAAAACAAATAATATATTTAGAAGTGAGCACAGCATTTGCTGAAGACTAGACATGAAAGATCCTTCGTCTACATGAAACAAAGGACTAATAAAAACCCTTTGGGAAAGGAAACTTCCTGATATTAAAGCTGAATAGATTTAACTGAAAATTCATTATGACCTTCTAATGCACAGTCATTTGAGATACTTGCACAGCCCTATCCCCAGAGAATCTTTGTGTCTCACTGGTTTTACACTCTGGATTTACCACCCCTTCTAAATAGGACACTGTTCAATTCCTCATTTTGCAGATCCAGAAATGAAGGTCCGATGTGACCTTTGCAGGTCACTGAAAATCTAGGACACTGTAGAAAACAGAACTCACATTTTGTCTCAAGTGAAAAAATCATCCTGTGTTAAGTCTTCCTTGTTAAAAAAAAATATGAAGGAAAGGTTTATAAGTTATCACTCATGAGATTGTACTAACATGGAAGCAAAAGAAAGCCTCAAGGCTAGAATACTGGTTGAGGGAATATGGAAAGTATTAGTGATGGAAAAAAAATTGATGGAATGCTAAATTAGTGTGCAGGCTTTCATGTGGTACGGTTGTGCCTCTACACATTTGTGGATGAAAACAAAATTCAAGTTATGGTTACAGAAAAAAAGATCAAATGTTTATTCTATTGCAATTTGACCAAGAGGTGTAATTAAAACAGCTGAATCATTGGATTCACTGCAACACAAATGCTGGAAAAACTCAGTGTATAAATTGTCTTGTTTTCTGTCTTCCATTGCTTTTTTATAATGAACATCCTGTCCTCTGCTTAATACTACAAATGATGTACAATGAACCCTCACTTACCAGAAATGCCATTATTTGAATCAGGGTCATGTTCAACTTTAAATGAGGTTTGTATAACAGAACCATCTGGCTTCCCCAAGGCCACACAGCTCAGCGGGACTAAGGTGATTGGGACATACTGCTTCACTAGGAGTGATTTGTTCTTATTTTGTCCAGCTGAACTCTGTGGCCTTGCAAAATCTCCAGGAATTTTGGTTCTGTTCAAGTGGCTGTATATTTTCAGTAATTAACAGTTCAGAACTAGCGTGCATTACACATAGTTATTATTCTTTATATTTATATATGCTGACAAATATTTGTTTGCATGGCACCTTATGTTCAAAATGATATCTTAAGTGTATGTAACATTGTGTAAGTACAGACTACAGTTTATAATTTGATTGATCCTAAAATTCCCTGCTTTTGTCATACTGTCTTGAGCAACACCAAAATCCAAAGAAATTGTTTGTGAGCAGGTTGGATAAAGGCAGAAAAAAGGAATATAAAAGGAATATAAAAGGACTATAAAGATGCCATGCCAGATTTCTTTTTTTTTTTTTTTTAAGGGGGAAACTGAAAGATAAAGTACGAGACCCCTAGGAAACAGATACAGAAAACTTCTCAGTAGCTGAGGTAGACTTGGTGGAAAAGTATAACTGAGGCTGAAGGAAAGAAGCAGCATCTTTTCCTACCAGCAGGGCAGTAGGAAAAGATGTGGGTAACCAATACTGGTAAAGAGAGAAGACAGAACTGAACACTCAGTGAAGAATAAACTACTGGATGCAAATCAGAGAGTACGTGAACACTTTCACCTTCAAAGTGACGATATTTTTAACTGGGTTTTTATGCAGAAGTCACACATACTTAGCCCTAGGAGAGAGCTGAGACATCATGGAGAAAATCAATGAGGAAGCTGAAGGGAAGGAAGTGTTGAAGGTGAAGGTGGATAATATATTCATTAGAGGCAACAGTAATGAAGAAGGCAAGCTGGACAGAAACAACTGGTGGGGTACCTGAATAGCAAGAGGTGAGAAATGAAGAGAAGGCTCCATGAGAAACAGAAAAGAAAAAGCTGAGATAGATCAAAACGGGCTCATTGCTGCCAGAGCCCACATTTAGCATGGAGAAAAAGAAATTAAAGAATAAGGAAATGCTGAAGACAGTGATGTGGGGGTGAATTACATTTTCCTTCAATCAACATTCACTCACTCATTAGGGAAGAAACCAGCTGAAGGATAGAACACACAATACTTAGTTCATGTGCCTGATGCTCTTACTGTCCAAGCATTTAAATCCAGAGGACAGATACCACTAAAAAATACAGATGAATCAAAAAATAAATGCAAGTACTGTCAGAGACATAGCCATGATTAGAGAAGTAGTCATAGCTGTGTGTGCAATCAATAGATGAATCAGAGAGCAAAGGGATGATGATGTGGATCAGCAGGGGAGTATCCAGAGGAAAGCCAAGAGGGGTGGGTGGGAAGGGAAGGAGTGAGTGTGGATGGGAAAGGGAGAGGAGCACTGCTGAGGGCAGCATGCAGTGGCCAAAGAGATGGGCCTCAGCTTCAGATCCATAAAGGAATACTGTTCTGTAAAGACAAGGACAAAAGCAAGAGTGGGGACGTCATTGTGCAGCAGATGGAAAAGAAGAGTAATGGAAGTAGGTGAATGGTAGGGAATTGGATTGATCAGTGATGTGGGATGAGTGTAGGGGATGAGATGATGGGAATAAAGCAGCCAGAAATAACCCACTTGCCATATTGGTACAGTGGAAAGGAAGAAGTGAAGCCAGAAGGATGGTAGAAAGGAGACAGAAGGCACATGGACACTGATGTATGGCAAATGAAGGAAAGAAGATGATTCAGACAGGAGAGATGGGGAGCCAAATGGTCTTACTGCCGAGTTTGACCTTGGACACATCAGCAGATACTAGTTGGATTTTGAAGACTGAAAGCTGTTATACACATGAACGAAGTGAAACAAGTAAGAAGTTCATAATCAGGGTAAACTAAATTCTTCATAGAAGGATTAAAATGTGGTGGAGAGCTGCAGCTATGAAAAAAAGAATACGTGAGCCAAAGCAAACCACAAGTCAGGAATAAAACCCATCCATTTGAAGACTGTAAGTGTAGTCAGGAGAAACGACCACAGACTTTCAAGTCTGCAAAACCATTCTTCCATTCTTTTGATTATCTCAATTGCCAATTATTAGATTTTTAGTCTCTGAGTGTCTGGAATGATCAAAATCATTCTTTACTTATTGTTGCAGTGAATCTTGTGGAATGAAACTTGAGTGTATAAAATGTTGAAACATTGCTTGCTCAGAATGATTCATTAACATCACAGAATAAATAAGTGGATAACATTGCTAATTTGATTCAAAGCCC
Source organism: Burhinus bistriatus (assembly GCA_013397275.1). Lineage (NCBI taxonomy): Eukaryota > Metazoa > Chordata > Aves > Charadriiformes > Burhinidae > Burhinus > Burhinus bistriatus. The sequence goes on along the minus strand of VYXH01011835.1, from coordinate 188,738 downwards.
TTGAATATACTTCATCCATAATCTCTGACTTCAGTGAGTATAAACAACTCTTAGTGAGTGTCCCCATAGGACTGATATTAATTCACAACCAAAAACTGTTATAACTCCTACACTTGGGAGCTAAGCATTCTTTCTTCTTCACCCTGACTGTTCAGGAGCTAAAATTCAAATGTTAATCCATGAATTACCCATGCCTAAATTGAAAAATATTCTAAAGTACTTATTAAAATCTTAGGTGGCATTAACACCAACTTCACATTTCTTTCTGTTTGCTTCATAATGCTACCCTAGCTAATGGATTTACTGATGAGAAGCATCAAGAAATGCACTGCCTTGAGTGAATAGTAAAAGTATTCACAAAAAGCAGATTCTGAAACTGGAATTTCAACCATCAACCAGCATCATCCCATGTAACCTCTAAATCCATCCCAAAAGACTTGGTGCTTTAAAAGACATCCATAGTACTAGGCAGTCATTTTAAAACCTTTGTTGAATCAGGGTTTAAAATCCTTCCTGAAGATAAACTGCACTGGAACATCTCCAAGAAACTAGATGTCCAAAGCATGCTTTTAGAGTCCTCTTTTCTTTATTCTGTCAGTCACTTTTGTATTTGGGTGGAGAGTACAGGCTGTGTATTGGGAGGGGAGGTGTGAAAGCAATAACATGATAGCAGGGAATTGCTTGGGAGACATGGGAGTGAATAAAAAGTAAAGACTGAGAAGGGAGATTTATGTTTTTTTCACAACAAAGTGACAGCTGTTATGTCATGAGTCTATACTTGTCCTGATCACTTTGTTTGTGCGCGCTGTCTTTTTCCCCCACCCCGCATCTGTCTTTGTCTGTGTATGCTGTATGCTTTCTGGGCAAATCACTACCTTTCCCTGTGTCTGGAAAGAAACACAGCATCTTTTTGGCACTGGAGCAAGCTCCATAATGAAGAATGTGATTATAACTGATGAAGGATATGAATTCGTCTTTCAACTCTGCAAATTATTTACTATGATTCAGAGTCATGAATTCCTTTGGGCCAAGGCTTTCTCTCTGAAGCTGCTGCAAGAGTTACCATATATTGTTGATATGACTAAAATTCAGGGTTGGGAGAAAACTGGGGCCAAGCTTTTGAAGCACTAAGCAACTGCCCTAAAGCCAAATCCTTTAAAATGTCATAGGCTGGACATCTCAAACTGGATATTCGTCAGTTTGTAATGTTATTTAAGTTTTATCGATAATAATGATGACAAACGTTGTAATAGTATCTAATATTTATATACTGCTTATCGACCTAAAGTTTTGTCCAAATGTTTTTTCCCAAATGGGTAATCAGAGTTAGAGAGATTTATGAAGTTGTCAAATAAGGAGCTTTTCAAAAGCAGTTAGTTTTTATAACACTTCAGATCATGGTTCCTATTTGTTTGAATGTTCAACCAGCTACAGTTGTCTGCTGATGTGTGTTACAAATGCAGAAGCAACGTTGCTTCAATATTAAAGAAGCTACACTAGGGTCATGATGACAGTAGGGTTGTAATAGTATGTATCCAAAACTATGACAATAAGAAGCCCTGACAGCTGGCAGGTACCTTATCCTCAACTTTCTTGAGTGCACCAAGTCCAAGAGCAAAAACAACAGTCATGTCTCAGTAATGTGCAGCACAAGGATACCCATGCAGCAGTGGCATGTCTACCAGCTTTCTCTTAATGGTATTTGCTGCAGTGCAAGGTTCCTGAAAATATTACTGATCCCATGCACTTGATGTCTTTAATGTCTTTCATAAGTTTGACAGAAGATGGGTTAATAATTCAGTATACTCTATTCAATCCCCTGGGACAATTTGTTCTTCACCCAAAACTATTCTTCAATAAGACACACCAGGAGTTCATCCTGTGTGTTCAAATTAGCATAGAAGTATTTGTAGGATGAGGTCCACCATGTAGGTGGAAAGAAAATACCTGTATAACATATACAACATAACCTATCTCAAGGTGTGCAGAACTGATAGTAACTTATTTCATTAAGTAAAAGAAGTAGACTATCAACAGACTGTATAACAAAGTATTTCTTTTCAGAGTCTTTCCTGTAGTCTTTAAAGAAATGTTGAAAGATGACATTTGCAATGTATCTGATAATTGTCATCAGGAAATCTGTTTTCTCCTCGTATCTTTAAGTTATTGAAAAGACTTGACCCCCAAGTGAAATTGAAAAATATTTTCCTTTATCCTGTAACATTTCCAGATGGCTGGAATCTAGACTGACTCTTCTGTCGAAGTATAACAGCCAAGGATTTACACAATGCCAAGTGAACTCTTGTTCTGACTCCAAGCTTGTCTATACGATTTTGCAGGATCCACAATAATGGGAGCAATGGATTTCTGTTAGGATAACTTTGCCAGCATACACAAACGCCTTTCCTATGGTCCGTATTCCCCGTCTCATTCCCTGTTTTGCTGTCTCGTTCTAGCAGGCTCCCAATCAGTGCCTTTTTTTCATCTTTTCTCTCAGGAGCTCTGAGAGCTATGATGACTTATATCCAAAAGGGTATTCAACATTAGCAGATTTTCTTTTTTGGCTGGAAGCTGGACTTCTGTCAATACAAGCTGGATACATCTATGTCAATTATGGTGAAGATTTTCACACAATTAGGACATGCATGCGAAGTTTTAGCGTAAATACCAGATCCCTGAAGAATCAAAAGAAAAATCTCAGAACATAAATTATTCACTGCTAGGTATCAACCAAAAGGGAGGATGAGTTACAGAGGAGGGACCAAGACCAATCACACAACTGGCAAAAAATGGTTATTCTACCCTTATACCAACTATTCCACACTTACTAGTACAAAAAATGTTACATAGTATTCCCTCCCTCACTTGAACATTTACAAAATGTTTGTTATATAGACTGTAATTTTCAAACAAGCCTGAGAGGCACAGGTCCTCCTCCTCCCTTTCCTGTGTAAACAGTATTTCACTCATGCCATCCTTCACAAGAAAAGAATGAAAATAAATGTGGAAACAGTGAAAGCCATCGTGAATTTTATTCAACTGTATCTTCATCAAGCATCGGTCTTTCTACAGTGTTGTCCCCACAGTAGGTTTGAAGCAAGTGTTGATTGATTTGTCTGCTCTTCACCTTGCAAGCTGGATGATGTTAATACCAGTGGAATGTATCATGTGCTACAGTGATGTCTGTGTACCATTTGCCTGTGTTATGACCATTTATTTCTCCTGGTGACTTAAACTGAATTTCAAACATTACAAACAAATTTAAGTAAAATCATGTATATCTCCCCTGCACATTCCAGAATTTATCAGGTACAAGTTTAAAGCATTGACTGGTGAAATATTAGGAGCCTTAAAGAATAATAGTAAGCCATCAGCTGGAAAGCAAATTGGGAGCCTGTCGGGTTTATGGCAAGGGCAGACATTGATTTAAGGGAACAAAAACTCTTTGCAGTGGAGAGATAACGGGTACATAAATGGGGTTCTTCTTACATCTCTGATACCCTGTCATTGCCTGCATCCTAATTCCTGAACATGTCCTAATTCCTGAGTGTGTTTTGGAAGAAAATGGTCTCCACTGCCCAAAGCTGGCAATGGGCACTACTTGGAGGGCTGCAGAAAGGGTATGACAGCCAGGACACCTCTGCTTGCGGCCAGCAGCTAGGGGGTTCCTGGAAGCCCAGAGAAACTGAGAGGTGCCTCAATGTCCACATCACTCCCTTCCCTGCTTTCTGCCACCCACTCCTGCCTGCTACGGCCATTTGCATCCACCCGTTGCTGCCTGGGACTTTCCTGCTGAACTACTTTTCTCTGCAGGTGGAGGTGCTGGAGCTGGGAGAGGACACGCTGACCATGGCCAGGATAACATCAGTGAAGGGACCTGGGTATTTCCTCCACCCCAGGGCCTGAAGTGGTTCTCAGTTGTCCCAGTTGCTAATGGTCATATGTGATGGAGCAGCTCAGGGAACACAGAGCAGAAATTCCTACTTCATAATTTCTAGGGAGGTTGAGACATGACACAGGCATAGAGAGCTCCCTTGTGGGGCTGTGGAGAGTACGGGTGCTTTGGCTTGGATTTAGAAGAGGCCTAGCTAAAAACTAAAGTTACTGAACAAAATTGGTCCTGTTTTACCTCAAACCAGGACAGTCTCAAGAGAAGAGTCCCTCCATCGTGTGGGGTACTGAGAGGATCTCAAAAAACACCTGAACCCCCATGTAGTGGCAATTTCTCCAGAAACAGGCAGACCTTTATATACCTGGACGTCTGTGCTTCACCTCCCCACCCCGTTCCTGCACGCTGAGTCTACCGAGAGGCCAGGCTCAAGGTGCCAGGAGGGCCGAGTGCCAGCATTCCAGAGGGAAGCACCAAACCGAGCATGAGGAAGATCTTTCCTACAGCAATTCCACAGCCTGAAAGTGCCAGGGGGGGACACTATGAAGGGGAGCCCATTTTTTAATTTGCACCATTCTGCAGATGACTGTCACCACCGACAGCATTTGTGAAGCTGCCCAAATAGTCAGGTAAATAATATACCAGAAACAGAACAAAGGAAGCTAATAATTTCTGTGATTTATGTAATGGCAGCAAGGCTGTTTTCTGCAAAGCTATGAGCCAGAGTGATTAAAAGTTCATCCATGACTGAGAATACCATGCAGTACAATGTGGGGGCTTTTCCACGGAGCCCTATAAATCTCGGAGCTGGATCAGGACCGCAGGGGTGGGGTGTGAGCTAACCTCGGTGGCGCACGTCAGCCCTGCAGGAGCCGGACTGAGCCCCCACCCCCGGGCTTCAGAGCTTTTATTGCTCACCAAGGGCCAAACCTCACTTTCCTTAGAGTCAGTGGGAGTTTTGCCATCGCCTTTCTTGAAAGAAGGCTTGACACGAGCAGAGCAAACAATGGGAAAACAGGAGCCAAGCCCTGGGCTGCGGCGCCCATGGCAAGTGTCCATGGCTTTAACTGGCACCCAGTGTTGGTCTCCTAAAAGAATAACTTTCACTGTACCTGTTCTTCATATGCAAAGCACAGCTTTTATACTTGCAAACATATGTATATAAAAAATACAATATATAGATATATATGTATACATATTCCTTTTTTCTCTTTGTAGCAATGATAAAATCTGTAAGCTAGTGTTGCTAACAGTGCCTTCAGATTTTCTAAAATCTAACGCCTATCCCAAATGTCAAATCTTTATTATCATTGCCTGTTTTAAGTGAAGCATATCATTTCCCAATTGCTCTGCCTACTTCAAAGAGCCAGTGCTTGAAAATACAAAAAAAAAATAACAACAGAAACGGAAGAACGGAAATAAGATAAAAGAGAAAAAATACAGAAATACTGGTTGTTGCCAAGTGTTCCCTAAATCTCAGATGTCAGAAATTTTTAAGGTCTTAGAATAGCTGTTACCCTCAAGATTTATATAAAACGAACTAAATATATTTTGTAAAACAGGAAGAGTGGGAAAACTGTTCTACAAGTCATGTTACAACTGCTAATCTATTTTCTAAAATGTTTAATGTACTCACACAGTGTGTATATTATACATATGCATGTATTATTAAAGAGTTAAGCTAAATAATTAAGCAGTATAATTAAGACCTCATGGTTCAATTTTATATCAACATGAGTAATGGAGTCACTGAGCACAGTCCCATCACACTTTTAATAAAGTGGAAGGTGATAATATGACTTTCTGGAGAGGACAAAATTGCTGGAGAATTACTCTTTTATAATGGCTTTTTTATATTTTAATGGAAGTTAACAGAGAAATCTACAGGAAATGAATTTACGTTTGGGTTCGGAATTCAAATTGAAGTTAGGGAAAAATGCACCTACATCTGACAGTTTCTCGTCATCTTTTGAACAGTGCCCGAGCCTGGCCTCCCTGTACTTGATAAGAAGCATCAAGTCTTTAAGTGTGGCGCCAGTACAAGCTAACGCTACCCTTTGGAGTGCATACAGCTCCACGGGCCTGGGCATATGTGGGAGCTCAACTCAATGCCAGGTGCTCCTGGGTGAGAGCTGTGCCATCCAACAGGCAGCACTGTGGACATAGGACGGGGTGCTCTGCGCTTCCAGCTGGCTCCTGCCCACTGCCAAGGCAGGGTAACCCGGGCCACTCACGGAGGATGGCAAGATTAGTCACTGGGTCAGGCAGACCTGCATCATAAAGTCTTTGCACCTCAGCTGTTTATGAAATCATGGCTTCCATGTTATGGCCACCTCCATCCACATACTCTCTTTACATAGTTCTGACAACATGTTGGCATTACTTACTTCATAGCTTACCTTTTGTACCTGCATTTTTCCAGCAAGCTATAGCACCTCATTGTTGCTAGAGCATTTAGTATAATCTGAAGTCAGGTCAGGGAGCCTGCCAGACCTCTTTGCAGCAGAGCTGTGTGCTTCGGACCTGTGGTCACGGAGCTATTTGCACTTCCAACAATTGGTTTCATCAAGCTGTGTTGCAACACCGTGAAACATGCCGCATCAGGGTTGGGTTTTTTTCATTCTGCCCTCAATTTCTCTCTTCAGTCCTTCTCTACCTCTCCCAAAGAACAGCAAGACATTTGGCAAGATTTGAAATTAATTTTAAGTTTTTGGCTTTCACAATTTATGAAGAAATCCTTCTTCTGCCTAGAGTCATTCACAGGAAGGTTATATTTACTGTGGTCTTGGGATTTGTCTCAGGACTCATAAGTTGACACTCAACCTTTGTAGCTCTCCTGACCTTGCAAGTACAACCTTACACCAGGTAACAAAACACTTGACCCACTTTTCTGAGCAGCACAATAGCAGATGTAACTCGTGTGCCTTTGGGTACCTTATTCCATCTTTAATTTAGCTCTCGTTGTTGCCCCCTAGTCATTTAGTTATTCTACTGAAAGTCTAAGAATACAGGCTAATTAAAGGAAGGGAAGATGACAGTGAAATCCCCCATGCCCGGAATACTACCAGGAGCAGTGAGTGCCTTTTTGCTATTCTTCATGGTTTCCAGCAGTGGTGTTTAAGACGACTACTTATGGGGCATGACATTTCAAACTATGGGAAAGAGAAAGCAAATTCTCTAGGGCTGAATCATCGTATCTGGAAACACAACTAATGTCCAATTTACACGAACTGCATTCATAAATCTGAATTACACACTGTATAAAAAGACACTCATCCAGTATATGCTGGTAGGAACGGATAAATGAAGCAAGAAGGGGTTCCAAGTGGAAAGCTGCAACCTAGAGGGAAAAAAATGGCACATTTGTTGTTTCTGACTAGTTTCATTTTTTGTAACGGAAATGAACACAAGACCTTTATCTGAGATTACTGTCTTAGAGAGTACATTGCCAGAGGGGTCGGCTGATCACACAGACTTTGCCCACACAAGAGTTCCCACTGAAGACAAATGTTGGATCAGACAAAAATTGTGCCTTGGTTGCACAAGGCCCTGTATCTGCCAGGTAATTTTAAATGCATGTGTAACCAAAAGGGTTTTGCTTACGGAGCACTGAATACAAACCAGGAGACGTCAGCTGCTGGGAAAGGTAGGTGTCCTCGCTGCTTCTTTCCTCTTACAGGAAAATGTAATCCCTAATCCTGCCCTCTTACAAGAAAAATTAATAATGAATCCATCTTTTTTTCCTTTTCATTTGCATGAAGCCATAAATCCCACATATCCCATTTTTCTGTACTGCAGAATACCATGTTGGATATCACTAAGCACAATGGAGCATTCATACAGATTGCCTAACACTTCCATGGGATCCATACTTCTAGTAACACCTCCCTGCACTCTCTGCCCAGGAAGGTGACAATTTACTGCACGAAGAGCAAAGCCGTCCTGAAAGATCATCCATGTGTATCATCCATGAGGGAAAGTGTTTCCCATAATCCCTCATAGTCTCAGTGTACCAAGGGCCTCTTTTATATAACACCTCTAAAAATCTTCAATACTGCCATTTAATTATGCTCAGAGATTATGCCTTGATCCTGCAAGCTCAAACCCCACCACACGCACCAAGCATTTAATTCTGTTGAAGTTCCTATTGTAACCACATCTAACCGAGTATTCAGCTTTCCACTAAATCAGTGAGATGTTAGCCCAAACAGGAGTTGGAAGCCTGAATACCTGTCTGGATCTGAGCCAAGAACCTTCCCATATTGCATTAAGTAACATGACTAACATCTATCCTTAGCAGAAGGCAATGGCACACAGCATTTTTCTGAATGGTGGCCTAAAATAGCAGTACCTGTCAGAGTTTTCTCTCCATCATATCTCCGTTGTTGGTAACCAGTCTATTTCTAAGGCAAAAGGATATGAAGGATATATTTCTTCTATACAAGTGTATAGACAAACCAGAATGATACAGAGAACAGCAAAAAGAAAGATCAAAGATACCAAACAGCTTCCATACAAGAAACGGATGTATAGATAAGGATTCCTTAATCACGGAAAAAAATGGCTAAAAAGGGACATGACAGAGGACTGTAAAATCAAAAGTAGAATGAAAGAGGTGAATAGGAAATAGGGAATGACTTGTTACTGTTAATCCCAGTAGAAGATTGAGAAGGAGGACATTAACTGTTGATAATAGGTCACAAATTCAAAACAAACATGAGCAGGTAGTATTTTTTTGCACAGCTCACTGTTAAACCTCCTGCCACAAGACATTGTGGTTTACACAAGGTCGAAACACAGACAGGGGTATACCTGGAAGAAGGCAAAGACACGCTGATGGCCTAGGCAGTCTGGCAGCTGCCAGCTGGTGGAAATGGGAGCACATGCCAGGGAGGTATCACTGCATCCCTGCTCCATTTGGACACTCTTCCAAAAATGCCCACTATTGACAGTGTCAGAGACATAATATTGAGGTACAGGGACATTTTGGATGTTTGATGTGGTAAAGCTGTTCTTCTGTTCTCATGTATGTATGAAAATCACCAGAAACATCAAGGGAAACTTCTGAATCTCATCATAAGATTAGATTTGGTGTATTTGTAGCCCTGTTTTCTCTTTCCCAAAGAGTCTGCTCAAAGCTATCACCATCATCTATTTCTCCAGCAGACTTTAGCAGTTTGTCAATATCTCTTTGTGGAAAACTTTTGCCCTTTTCATTATGAATAGGTCATTAATGTTTACAAAAAGTTGGAAAAGGCTTCTTTTCAAGGGCCAAATCTGCCTACTTTTTCATTTCTGAGGTGCAAAGCTATGAGTGGTCTATTGTGGAAAACAGCTTAGAAAGGCTTTGCAAATGCAAATGAAATAAAGTAAATTTTTCCCTTATTTGTTGATAGGGATAGAGGAACAACACAAATTTGCAATTCTAAAAATTAAAAAAGGGGTGTGTGAAGTTTTTTATGGCCAGGACAGCTTCCAAAGGGAAATCGGAGCCAAAGAGGAATTTTCAAACATAATATAACTAAATCAAGGAAACAAAAAAGTTCCTTTTCACTTACACAGAAGCCTGTTGAAAGAGAAATACTTGTGGGACATGAGGAATGAAAAATGTCAGCATGCAACTGCCCAGGCTTGCCCGATTTGTAGCTCCCACCTCATGGCAATTGCTAAGAGTGTTGTAAAAGAGCCTCTTTGTCTCTGGAGAAAGTATTGCTTTCAAAGACAAGAAAAATCCACAAGCAACCTCTCACTTTGACACACAGGTCATGACATTAAAAGAATAATGTGAAGAATCACAAACCACTGGTTTCAGTTAGGAAAGCAAATGGCTTAGTAGGAGGGAGGGAGTGCTATTTAAGTTATGATCTGCTAACTCTCTGTTTACATATATCTAGCTCCTTCCTAAAAAAACCCAAAAACAACAGGCACCTAGTAAAGTCCTTCAGAATGACCCAAAACAGACAAAATCCTTTAGCTGAGTCAACAATGTCAACGGCTTGCAAAGGGGGAGGCTAGAACAATATCACTTTTAGAAAGAGGTGGAGTTATTTTGCCATCTCCACTAAGATTTGTAAAAGCAACCTTTCGTTGCAGAAGGGAGATGCCAGCATCACAAGCCAGTGCCGCAGTGATCCAGACACTGGAATGAGCACATTTCCTGGCGGGTGCTTTGGTAAGTTGGAGATCGTGGAGCAAAGCTGCCAAAGGGAAGGGGTGAGAGGCGAGAGGGCACCATGCCAGCAGACCTGGCACACAGTCCCACCTCTGACGTGGGAGGAGTTGACAGGTTTATGAATTTCGTCATTTTGCCAGAATCAACCTCAGCAACCAGTTTTGCCCGAAATGCTTAGAAAATTGTGCTTCTGGCAAGACAAAACGGTACGGTATTTCCTTGCCCAGAGCTAGGAGATGGCAAACATATCTTGATGGACACATTCGTTAACAAAACGTTGTGAGCTGCATCCTTTCCCTCTGCTGATGTGAAGATGGTAGAAATAGCACCAGGGTTGTTTTCCCTGTTTGCTACACTGCAATTAGAGAAAATTACTAAAAACTGATGACAACAGCTTCACTCTGAAAGAAACTGAAGGGAGAAGAGGGGCCCTTAATTCAGCCAAGCCCACTATGTAAACTAGAAGTGAATTTGTAAGGAAAAAGGGAACTTGTTTTTTTTAAAGACCTTGAAAGTCTGAATTTTTCAGCTTAGCTTGTGAACTGGATCTGGGACTCATACTCATGAGCAAATTCACAGGTGTGGGTCTACAGTTTGGGCTAAAATACACCCCCAATTGCACTTCTCGCTGGAACTCCCCTAGCAGGTTTGCAGTGGGTTTGGAAACTCTGGCTGCTCCTCTGGGTTACTGTAATGTAAAAAAAGCATGAAGATATCTTTGGAGTGCTGAACAACTGGGTTTTTCAAGAGCAGAAACCCCAAATGCAGCCAGCCTACAAAGTTTTAGTAAACTCTCAAGTTCTGACAAGAAAAGCAGAAAGGATGACGTTGTCTGAAGAGTTGCCAGAGGGAACAGTTGAAAAGCAGCCCTTCTCAGATATTTTTGGAATAGCAGTAGCATATGACACTGTTAAAACTCAAAGCTTTTATTATTGTTTTTGTTTTTGTTGTTGTTGTTGTTGTCACTATTATGATTTGTAAGACTGAAATTCACCTCCTGGCAGGTAGCCTGAAAAAGGCTATGAAACTACTTAGTTTTAGTCCTAAGCCCTTTGAGAGCCACAGAGGACTCCATTGTGCAGACCAAACTCACCACACACAGCCAGGGCTCCCATAATTATCTTCAGCCTATGGATATTTCTCAATCTGAGCTGCTTTTCCCAGCTGTGAATCTGAACCACGTGAAAAAAAGGAGGTGCCACTGTTCTTGGCATGCACTATAAAATTAATTAAAAATGCCAACAAGATGTATTGGGTTTGTGTGGCAAGGTTTTGGGGTTACAAGGGTGACTTCTGTGAGAAGCTGCTAGAAGCTTCCCCTATGTCATAGAATATTCCAGGTTGGGAGGGACCTTAAGGATAATCTGGTCCAACCTTTCTTGGCAAAAGCACGGTGCAGACAAGATGGCCCAGCACCCTGTCCAGCTGAATCTTAAACATATCCAATGTTGGGGAATTCAGCACTCCCCTGGGGAGATCATTCCAATGGCTGATTGTTGTCATTGTGAAAAATTGTCCTTTTGTGTCCAATCGGAATCTCCTCAGGAGCAACTTCTACCCATTACCCCTCGTCTTTTCCATGTGACTCCTTGTAAAATGCAGGTCTCCATCTTCTTTGTAGCCTTCACATACTGGAATGTGGTGATAAGGTCTCCCCTAAGCCTTCTTTTCTCAAGGCTGAACAAACCCAGTTCTCTCAGCCTTTCCTCATACAGCAGGTTTCCCAGTCCTTTGATCATCTTGGTGGCCCTTCTCTGGACCCTCTCCAGCTTGTCCACATCATTTTTGTACAGCAGGGACCAAAACTGAACACAGTATGCCAGGTGTGGCCTGACAAGCCTGAGTAGAGTAGGATAATGACTTCTTTATCTCTGCTGGTGATGCCCTTGTTGATGCAACGCAGCATCCTGTTGGCTTTCTTGGCCACAGCAGCACACTGTTCACTCATACTGAGTTTGTTGACCACCAGGACTGCCAGGTCCCTTTCCACAGAGCTTCTCCCTATCCAGGTAGATCCCAGCCTGTGCTGCACTCCTGGATTATGTTTTCCCAGGTGCAAGACCTTACATTTGTCCTTGTTGAACTTCCTAAGGTTCTTGCCAGCCCACTCTTCCAGCCTATCCAGGTCCTCCTGCAGGGTGGCTCTCTCTTCCCAAGTGTCCACTTCTTCACTCGGTTTGGTATCATCAGCAAACTTCATCAGGGTACACTTGATCCCATCATCCAGATCGCTTATGGAGATATTAAACAGCGCTGGGCCTAGTATCCATCCCTGGGGGACCCCACTTGTGACAGGCTGCCAGTTTGAAAAAGAGCTATTTACCACCACCTTCTGGGTGCAGCCTGTCAGCCAGTTCCCACCCACCACACATACCGCTTGTTTAGACCATAACACATCAGTTTCTGTAGGAGGAGGCTGTGGGGAACCATGTCAAAAGCCTTGGAGAAATCCAGGTAGACAATGTCCACTGCTTGCCCCACATCAACAGTGCAGGTTACTTTGTCATAGAAGGCAATCAGGTTTGTCAAGCACAATTTGCCCTTGGTGAATCCGTGCTGGCTTTTCCCATTCACGTGCTTCATTTGACTTGTGATAGCCCCCGGGCTATCCAATATGTCTCATAGAGCCAATGCCAGCTGGCTCCAAGACAAACCTGCCGCTGGCCAAGGCTGAGCCTATTAGCAACGGTGGTAGCACCTGTGTGGCAACATATTTAAGGGGGAAAAAAACCCCTGTGCAACTGCAGCCGAAGAGAGCAGTGGGAATATGTGAGACCAACAACTCTGCAGACTCCAAGGTCAGTGGAGAAGCAGGTGGAGGAGGTGGTCCAGGTGCTGGAAGAGAGATTCCCCTGCAGCCCATGGAGGTTAACAGTGGAGCAAATATCCACCTGCAGCCCATGGAGGACCCCATATCAGAGCAGGTGGATGCCCGAAGGAGGCTAGGACCTGTGGAGAGCTTGTGCTGGAACAGGGTCCCAGCAGGACCTCTGGATCCATGGAGAGAGGAGCCCGTGCTGGAGCAGGTTTGCTGGCAGGACTTGTGACTCTATGGGGAAAGCACACTGGAGCAGTCTGGTCTTGATGGACTGCACCCCATGGAAGGCACCCATGCTGGAGCAGTTCATGAAGAACTGCAGCCCATAGGAAGGACCCACATTGGAGAAGTTCGTGGAGAACTGTCTCCCGTGGGAAGGACCCCATGTTGGAGTAGGGGCAGAGCATGAGGATTCCTCCCCCTGAGGAGGAAGGAACGGCATAGACAAAGTGTGATGAACTGACCGCAACCCCCATTCCCTGTCCCACTGGCCTGCGGGTGGGGAAGAGGTAGAAAATTCAGGAGTGAAGTTGAGCCCAGGAAGAAATGAGGAGTGGGGGGAGGTGTTTTAAGATTTTTTTGTTTCTCATTATCTTACTCTGATTTTGACTGATAATAAAATTAAACTAATTTCCCCAAGTTGAGTCTGTTTTGCCCATGACGGTAATTGCTGACTGATTTCCCTGTCCTTAACTCAACCCACAAGCCTTTTGTTGTATTTTCTCTCCCCTGTCCAGTTGAGGAGAGGAATGATAGAGTGGCTTTGGTAGGCACCTGGTATCCAGCCAGGGCCAACTCACCACACAAAGATGGGCACCTTTCCCAGGCAATCAGCACAAGATCTCTGGACACTTCAGATTTCATGTCAGGGGAAATTATTTGGTTAATCACTGATTAACTGGCTACCTAATTTGTATGGCTATTTTGACTGGAAATTAGAGCTTCCGTGTCAGAAAAAGAATAAAAAGTTCGGTAAGTACATATATTTGAAGGTTTGAGCTCATGGAATCTGGATTTGATGCCAAAATAGGTATCGTGCATTCCTGGAAGTATTGTAGGAAAGGAACTGAGGGGGAGTCAGGAAGCCATAGATTAGTGAATCTGATCTCTGTGGTAGGCAAAATCTTTCCAAAGTTAATACGGAATGAGATCACAAAACATCTGGAGAATGTTTTGTTTCTTTGTTTTTTAAAATAAGAAAAAGTAGAAGGGGGAAAGAAAAAGGAACTTTGTCACCAGGGCTTCAGAAAGGGGAATGGTTGAAAAATTTAATGTGAATTTTTGAGGAAGTGACAAGAAAGGACTCAAAACTGAAACAGTAAAATCTTCTTCTTGACATCCTAAAAATAATGCAAACCTCACGGTACAGAAATCTGCGAGTTTCAGTAGAAAGGGAAGAAGTATGTAATAACCACAACACTGTCCAAGTATATAATAAAAAGTACCAACTTCCTGAGAGCAGAGGGGAGTTTCCAGCTTTCAGTCAAGGAGACCAAACTTTGCTCACTGAAGCTGGTCTCTGTCAAGTCTCTTCTCAGCCAGTAGGCAGTATCTCTCATGCACAGCTTAGACGTTGTGACAAGCAGGCAAAAGTAAAATATAAAATATTGCTATAAATTTCCACTGAATAAAAGAAGAAGCAGTCACAGCTTTATTGCTAACCCTCTAGTAAAGCCAATCTCCCTTTTATAGTACCATATTTCTAAGGAAACCCAGGTGGTAGCATGCAGCAGATTCTCACTCCTGCTTCATAGTAAGTTCTTAAATAGAAAGACAAGGATGATTTTAAGGAAGTAAAGGGTGTTCCAGTTGGAAACAGACAACTCTCTTTAAATGCATCCAGCTAAAAACTGACATTTTTGTTTTACGAGTACAGCAGTACGGTCTGGCCAAAGCATCAAGACCTGACTTCTCTGGCCTGGCCCATGCTCATCTTTGTGTCTTGCTACTTACTGTCGTCTCTCAGCGTTTCTGGTTTTCCACATGTATTTCAGTATTGGTTGCTTACTCCCTAAAGCAGCATGAAAACTACAGGTGACAAAGTGTTCAACAGATGGGGTAGTATAATTCTTCTGGCATTTCTGATTGACTTAATTAGGCATCCTGAGTAAGGTGTGCATTTTTTAACCTCTGGCTTTTGTACACTCCCTTTTCCTTGTAAACCCCTTGATTTAGAACAAGCCACTAGACAAAGCAGGATACTACATCTGGGCACGTGAATTGGCAGAAGAACTGGCAGGAAGGCAGAAATTACTAATTTAAACACATAATATGAGATCAGACTGGTGGCTGCAAAAGTTTGATTTACTTCAGTCTCCGCTGAGAAAATCCCAAGAGGTGCCCTGCAAGAGCTTGGCTCTGCCAGAAGAGCTTGTCATGAACAAAGCTCTTTCTCTGAGAAGAACCCCAGTGTTTCAGACAACAATGTTGTGACCAGGCTGCATTTTCAACTGGAGAGAAGGGAAAGTAAAATCATCATCTTAGCTCTGCACAACTTCCCTGAAAGCGATACAGAAGAGCAAGATGTATAGGGTATATAGACACGGCATATGTTTATGAGCCAGTGTATGATATCAGAAGATAAAAACTAGTTTGAAATTGAGGGAGGTTGGTTTCCTCTCCCCAACAGTGACTGGAGGCAGGGAGTCTTTTCATATTAGATCCAGCATCTTTCATTTGAGTTTTTCAAATTTGCTCCATAATAATAAAGGCCCAAAAGAGGCCCCAGGAAACTACAAGCCCATTAGTCTTGCTTCAGTGAGACTTCAGAAAGCAATGGAACGAGTCCTCCTAGGAACTATTACAAGCCAAATGAAGCAGGTGACTGGGAAAAGCCAACATGTATTTACCAAAGGCAAATCATGCCAGACTGACCTGACAACCTTCTACAACAAAGTGACACTTTCTGTCCACATGGGGAGAGCAGTGGATATTGTTCACCTGAGCTTCAGCAAAGCATTCAACACTGTTTCCCACAGCCTCCTCCTAGATGAAGTGGCAAGATACAGACAGGATGGGTGGTCTGTGAGGTAGGTAGGAAATTAGCTCATGGGACACACTCAGAGGGTGATGGTCAATGGTTCTCACTCAGGCTGGCAGCCTGTTACAGGTGAGGTCCCCCAGGGATCAACACTGGGCCTCACACTGTTCAACATCTTCATAAATGATCTGGACAACAGCATTGAAAGCTCCTTCACCAAGTTTGCTGATGACACTAAACTATGTGGAGAGGTGAACACATCAGAAGGGAGAGCTGTCTTACGGAGAGACCTGGACAGGCTGGAAGAGCAAAAATTGTATGAAGTTTAACAAAGACAAGTGCAAGGTCCTGTACCTGGGACAACATAACCAAAAAGCCCAGTACTGGCTAGGATCTGTGTGGCTGGGGAGCAGCATTGCTGAAAGGGACCTGAGGGTCCTGGTGGACAATAAGCTGACCATGAGTCAACAGTGCACCCCTGCAGGAATGAAGGCAAATTGGATCCTGGGCTGCATCTGCAGGGGTGTTACGAGCAGAGAGAGAGATGTGATCATCCCACTCTACTCTGCACATGTCAGACCACACCTGGAGTACTGTGTCCAGGTCTTGTCCCCACAATTCAAGAAAGATGTGGACAGACTGGAGAGGATCCAAAGGAGGGCCACAAAGATGATCAGAGGGCTGGAGAACCTGCCCTGTGAGGGAAGACTGAAGGAGTTAGGTCTTTTGTCCCTGGAGAAGAGAAGGCTCGGGGAGACCTCATCGCAATACTCCAGTACTCAGAGGGAAGCTACAAAGAGGATGGAGGCTCTCTCTTCTCAAGTAGCCACATGGAGAGGATGAGGGGCAACAGGTACCAGTTGCACCAGGAGAGGTTTCATCTCAATGTAAAGAAGAAATTTTTACAGTGAGAGCAATTATTCACTGGAACAACCTCCCCAGGGACATGGTGGAGTCCCCATTGCTGGAGATTTTCCAGATGCAATTCGTCAGGGTGCTAGATATTCTCATCTAGTCTCCCTTTCCCACAAAACCTTGGACCAAATAATCTTTTGAGGTCCCTTCCAAACTGGGCTGTTGTATGATTCTATGATAATGATTATTAGAAACGGAAAGTAGTATCATGTAGAAAAGGTCTTAAAGGAGACTTTGATTTAATGTTCATTCTTTCTGTCGTGTAAGGAATAAAATCCAGTTTTGTTATGTTACCTCTGGGAGCTCATATACTTCACCCACTTGTCTCCACTGTCACCGCCTATTATTAGGCAGTTACGTGCTGAGAGTGTGTCTCCATCACGACTGCAGTCAAGGTCATAGGTGTCCTCGAAGCAGATCTCCCAATAGCTCCCATTTTCTGTGCTTTGGTTCACACTGTGGTGTAGTCTGGATGACCTGAACTCCTTTTGGATGAAACTGAATCCTGTTCATCCTGTAAATGGGATGCAACTGAATCCTATAAATCAGTGGAAAGGAAAGAAATCAAAGGGGAGGTTAACACACCAGGCTATGAAGTGCAGCAGCTGAGCTGAAGCACACAGTTAACTGCTGCTGCTTTAGTCAAAGGGGCTGGTAACATCTGGCAAAGTGATGGGGCAGTAACCCTGACTCATAACGTCCAAAATCACTCCAGCATAATTCCCACAGTTTTCTTGTCAGCACCCATAATTCCCTTGTTCTTGTAAATCGAAATAAATTATCAATGTCAAACATAAACAGAATATTGGAATCTTTCAGCTGGCTAAAGAAGTGGTGTTTTCTGGGGGGAGGGAGGCAGCATGATTTATTCTACTCTTAGTATGTTCTCTTTAAAGTTGCACCACTGTATTAAATTCTATTTTCTGAAAACAGAAAACAATGAGAAGAGACTTGCAAGAACACCACCAGCTTCCATCTGTGAACAATTTGATACTCGCTTTCGGCAAATTTCTAAGCATTCCAGTTTTAAATAGACTTTGCACCAGTATTCTTACCAGCAATGCTGCAGTGTTGAAATATTCACAGAACTGAGTACAAAATATCACAAACACACTTGGACTGAGAAGTGGTTTTTTACATGTGAATGGCTATGCACATGGTACCTCTTTCACTATTCTCTTGCTTTTAAGAAGATTGTTGGAAATATGACATTGTACCAAACAGATCTGAAAAAACAAATGGAAGATTTATTGCTTTGAGTTGGTCAGTAGTCAGAAAATCTTTTTCCACTCCCGTCTAAGCTACAGAAGGACACATCAGTTGTCCCCAGCTGCATTGAGGGCTGTCTCCAATAGGTCTGAATTGAGTCTATCATGACAGAAATAACATTAAAAAGTACTATCTTCATCTGCTGTGTGCTTTCTAATATACAGTTTAGTAATAATTCTATGTATGATGCAAAGGTCTTTTTAATAGGTCAGTGAGGCTGGTATGGGTCTTTGCTGTTATCAAAGATTTGGATGTCTTTCTTTCCCTCTGCAAAAGAACATGCAATTCCTCTACATTTTTTTTTAACAAAATTCAAAGGTAAGTGATTACTTGGAGCAGGAGCTGGAGGTTGGAGAAATGCCTTAGAAAAAGCACGCCCTCCAGCCTGGTGCTTCATGTCTTCCAAGCTTGAAGGTGTTGACTTCTTTCTGTCTTGTTTCAGGAAAGAGTTAAAATTATTCCAGCATCCAAATAATCAACTATTTCCAGTGCAGATAAGGATCTTATCCGAAGGGAATATATTTTAGAAGCAAGACCACACCAGCTAATGATATTCAAACACCAGTGAAGCAGCAAGTCTGCCTCCAACTTGCTAACAAGGCTGTTCTGAGTTATGCTCTCTGCCTGTTACAGCAACTGTCAGATAAATAATCTTGCTCCTTTGTAAGAAAATGAACAGGCTGGTTCACTTTAATCTCCCACCATCCAAATATATTTAAACAGTAACATGATTAGGATAAGGATACACTGCAGTATGAGTTGGAAAACTGCTAAGGCTCCGGAAGCGTGCACCATAAATCAAGCATTTAATGATTTAAATCAAGAATTTTAAGCAGCTGCCCCTGGGAAACATCGGGAGAACAGACTGTGCAATGAAACCTGATGAAAATTAATTTAGTAGGCAAACATTATTATCTCATGGACTTTATGTGAATCATAAAAATAAGGTGCTGAACTTTATAATGTATTTTTATGTTCTTATTCTAAGAATGTTTTCTACAGGCCCTACTTCGTTTATTGAATAAGTAGTCTACAAACCCTGCTACCTTAGGCAAAATTTAATCTTGGAATTTTTTTCTAACTTGGGTGATTAAGCTATGCCTTTCAACTGCTGTTTTGCTGTCTGTGTAAAAGGTCTTGACATCTGTAGGTGCCATGCACTTAAGCAACACAAAAAGGAAATCAAGACTGTTTTATGAAAGGAAGCACGCACCAGCTGAGAAACCGTCCTCTTAAAATTCTCCTTGGGCACCATAAAAGCACGGGCAACCCACGCGAGCTGGCGCTGCTGTCCAGATGCTCACCCCTGCCTTACTACAGCACCCTGTGCTGCTCCCCCCATGTCCCAGCACAAACATTGGTTTAGCCACCTGATGAAGATCAGAGGAACGATCCCCATTGCAAACTCATCCTTTATTTGCCAGTTTAAGGTTAACCCGGGTCAGGTCCCAGTAGGGATGGTGCAGGAGCAGGAATGTGCCAGTGGGGGCTGGTGGATAACTTAGCAGCATGGCTGAGTTATATAGACTTAAAATGCTCATGGTACTACAAGCCTTGGTCTTCAAATTAGAGTCACTCAAGAAAACATTTAAAACTGATTTGTAGTTCTATACATCTCCAATGGTGTTATGTGCACGTTAAAAAAAAAAAAAAAACAGCAAAACCAGCAAAGGGTAAGCATATATTTTCCCACCAAATCTTAGAAGGTTAGTGGTGGCTCTGCTTCTCTCATCCCTCCAGGGCATAATTAAGAATCAGCAAATTCCCACTGCATAAAGACACAGAACTGTTACAAAATACAAGAATTCATTGCAGACTTGAGTTCATACAGGGCAACGATCTGCCCTACATGAAATGGTAGCACAGGATTCAGGCACCAGTTAAATCCTCCTTAAATCCCTCTTAAAACCTACCATACTGGAAAAAAGAAAGAAAAAAAAAGATGCACTAGAAAGCAGGTATATTACATGTTTCTGTGCTTACCACCCGTTGGACATTGTCAAAGCCACTAAAGTTTTACAAGAAAAGAAGTATCTGATAATCCACTTTATTTTACTTGGAGAATTAGGACTTAGAAGAGGGTTAATTTAATCCTTAAAAAATAAAGAATGATGTTACTATTCCCAGTACTCTGTGGCTTAACAGAAAATAAGTTGCTTTCCAATGGGTTTGCTTTTAATGGTAGGTATTCTTCAGCTCACGCACATATTTGTTCTCAGAATAACTTTTATCTTAACTCCAAAAATGAGAGGGCAGAATAAAGCCTACCTACCTCAAAAAGTGTCATACATTAAAGAGAATGATTGTTGCAAAGTGGGTTTTTTTATCATTAAGTGATTATGTTCCGTATAGATGTAAACATATAAATCAACTAATTTCCTGACTGTTAGTACATTATATGAATGTTAAATTTCAAATGTATTTGTTGTGAATGTTAAAAGCTTTGTAGTTTCACCTGGATTAAATTGATATTACCATTAAAATAACAGTGCAGTACTTCTCCATGTAGTAAGTTTGCTGTTCACACCTTTCTTCAATCAACAGTGCACGTGGTATTTCTTTCTCACTGACTCCAGCACGCACCTGATTGCAACATTTAACATCACTGCTTTCTGTGCAAGGAAGAATCATCAAGAATGAGATGAAAGTGATAAAAGTTTCAAAGCCAACAGACAACTAAACCTACCACACAGAAAGCCTGGTTCCAGTGGAGATTTCTTTATTGTTTTCCCTCCAAAGCTATAGACAAACATAAAGATTGTAGCTATTATTATGTACATTAATAAAACTGCTATATCTTACATATTATAGAACGATAACATAAACTAATTTATGTCAAGTAAAAAAAAAATTAGAGGTTAAATTAAAGCCAGTAAAGCTTCCTAAGATGTCTGTAATACCAATAGAAAATATTTTACTGAAGCATTAATCATAAAAGCATGTAGCCTACATTTGTATGATTCACAGTCACGCTACCAGAGATTCAAGGCCAAGCTAGTAAAACAAAAGTGCATTTTTCTGTTTTCTTGTTTATCTGATATGAACATGTCAACAATATTTAAAGAAAAAGCAGGAGATGAAGCGAATTATTTAAGTGAAGAAACTAGTAGTCATGTATTTGCCTGGATACACATGGACATACACATGCCGATATAAATCAAGCAGAAGTAATAGCAGCTTTGTTAGCATTGCCTTAAAAGATTCTACATTTTGATTACCACATTGTCAAACTTCAACCGTTTGTTAATTCAAATTTTCCACGACAGTGATCTGGTGAAGCCTAGGTTGAGTAGCTTTGGGAAATTTTCAGCCAAAAGAATTAAGTGGTTTTTTCTGAGCTAGAGGCTGAGGATACAGATACACAACCGCTGTCTGCAGACACGTATCTGTGCATCAGCTGCACCTTCATGGGTGGGTGAAGCCAAAGCATTTCCCTTCTCTGTTGGGTGGGTTAAGCATGCCAACGTGCTTAAAAACCACAGCTCAGTAAACACATGATAACACAGTAAATTGTGGAAACTCGGTCAGGCTCTCTTCCAGAAAAGAGAAGCTTGCAGTAACTGTGATATTTTGCAATACAGAAGATATCTGTGGAAAGGGAGAGATTCTTTTCTCTGTGCCTGCTGGGCACAGATACAGAGTCACGGACTGAAGTCAAGCAACGGAAGTTTAGGTTAGACGCTGGAAAAATATTTTCAATAATAGTGATGGTAAAGCCTGGAGCAGGTTCTCCTGGGAAGTCGCGGAATCTCATTTACTGGAGGATTGTAGGAAGGGGTTATACAAACATTCCCTGCGAGTGATTCAGGACTGGATGGACCTGCCTGAAGGAGGGTTATGAACTACAGGATCTCCCAGGGTCTCTTCCAGACCTACTTTATAATTCCAAATTTGTCTTGATAGAGGTTTTCACTGAATTTGATAAAGGTACCTCTCTTCCTGCAGTGAGTGAATTTGGCTTTATGCTTTCCTTCAGCTAGCTTGTGCTTCTTGATACCAGGAAGACTTATTGAAGTAGGTATTATGCACCGTTCTCCCCTGTTGATAATATTTCAATTACACAGATTTCTTAAACTTTGAACAGTGAACTCCTGACAGAGCTTAGGGGAAAAAAAATAGTCACTCATAATAATCTCATTAAGAAAGTCATATAAACCAAGGGTGTATTTAGCCATCAGCCAAGTCAGAAAAGCGTTTCACCTGAAAGGATACTATGTTCTTCAAACATTTTATAGTTTCGATTTTTTCATAAGGATATACTTTGAAGTGCTCAGCCTATCAATGTATTAGTTGTGATAACTTGGTTGCAGGTACCAGGTACATTAACACTGCCCACCGCACTCCTCTGCCTTACACAGTGGCGTGGCTCATCTCTGCTTTGCAGACTGATCCAAGGATATAATTTTAAAATAATTTTTCTCAAGAAAATCAGGAGTGAGAGGATACTGAAGTAAGTGCTCTGGCCTCTGAACTTGTTTGGTAAGAATTCATGATTCAAAGCAGAGAGCAAAGAGCATCATGTTCTCCCTAGATATTCTGCTACAAATGTTGAGATGATTGCTGCCAACAGCAGCAAACGAGGTTTCACAAGCGAGGGAGATCCCAGCCAGCAAGTCTGAAAGAGGAACCCACAGCACTAGGAACCCACACATTAAAAATCAGCTCTAGATGGAAACTAATGCTCCAGATCTTAGGGCCTAAGTATTGTTCACATTATAGCCAGCTTCCATCAAACCTTTTGCAAAAATTAGGACATTCCGAGAAATACACAGACATTTAGGACAAATACTTATCATTGAGGACATTTATAGAATTACACGAAGTTTCATTAAAGTCAAGGTATCATCTGATTCTTTAATCTGCATTTTCCAAGCAGGTAAGGAATTTGGTTTCCTTTCATCTCCTAGGATCTCCAAGAGCACTCTCAGTTCCCCTCTAAGTATCAATAATCCCATTTTAATGACAGAAGGCTAAGGGACAGGAAGACAGGAAGAGGAAGAGATCATAGCCACAGTTCACATGGTAAATCTGTGGCACACCAAGGAACAGATGTAGATTAGTGCTAAAACTATGAGATTTTTCTAGGACAAATTCACTTTCTGAATGATTTTCTCGTTATTCTTCAATTCTCTCTAAACAGCTACACTTTTCCTTTTCAGTTATGACTATTGAATATTACAGCTGGATTGTTATTATTAACAGCATTAACATTAGCAGAATCCTTTTCCTGAATTTTAGTTACATCCAAAGATACAAAGTCCTGTAAGGTCCTCATCATGTGAGATGCAGTGTGTACATACACAAGAAGAGCTAATTCATGGCATGAGAACTTTTCTGTCTAATTACACAGAAATGAGGAAAGACTAAACATCTTGAACAGGGTCCCATAGTTAATCTGTGGCAGAGTGAGGAATCCATTACAGACCTACTGGATCCCTGCCCAGTGCTCTCCTCACTGGCCTACTTCTCCCTCCGTGCTTACCCTGTGTTAAGCACAGCTAAGGAAAGAATCACACAGAATGCTATCAAATTTTTGGCTGCTTGAGGTGTTGTAAAACAATTAAAGTATATTCTATGGAACCTTACCTGAGAGTACCTAGAGTCAATCTACATTTTTCAGCAGTCTCTGCAGGACTCTTGAATAAGGAGCAAACTCTCTTTGCAGTTAGTTGTGATCTGTGAAGGTGGAAAAGAGCCTGGCCTAGTTTGGACTCCAAAGAAGAGCTTTTGCCATTAGAAAAGAGGACAAAAATACATTTTATTGAACAGTTATTTACCTACATTTAGAAAACAACCTCAATCAGCTGCCTACAAAATCTGTCCAGCCACCTAAATTTTCTGGCTTGCAGGGCTCAAAGGTAGATCTAATACCATCACCTAAGCAGAATCACAGAATCACAGAATCGCCGGGGTTGGAAGGGACCTCTGGAGATCATCTAGTCCAACCCCCCTGCCAGAGCAGAGTCACCTAGAGCAGGTTGCACAGGATGGCATCCAGGTGGGTTTGGAATGTCTCCGGAGTCGGAGACTCCCCCACCTCTCTGGGCAGCCTGTTCCAGTGCTCTGCCACCCTCAAAGGAAAGAAGTTCCTCCTCATGTTTAGATGGAACTTCCTATGTTCAAGTTTGTGCCTGTTACCTCTTGTCCTAACAGCACAGTAATGTACTGTCAACAAAAGCTGGAGGAAAACACTGCATTTGCTGCCTGCTCTTAAAGCTCCTCTAAAAGCAGTGCAAGGTAGTGTGAGGAGTAAATCTAAGCCGCCATGTGAAGACAAGTAAAGGAAATTTAACTGTAGCTGGAGTGATGGTGACTCATATTACTACAAAAGCTGTCAGTGAGAGACAGATTTTTCTTAACCTGCAGATTGTCTGTGAGATTTTGGTACAGAGACTGCTGAAGACTTCCGAGCTTCCAGCTCTTAATACCTGAAGTGTAAGGCTTATCCCTTAAGAAATCTGGAAAAGAGGGAAATTTGTGAAACTGCCTTTCTGTATTGAACCAATGTTAAGGTAAGCTACATCCATAAAATTTAGAGATTGAGGCTGTTTCTGTTTTTAGTGTTCCCATGAAATCTCATGGAAGGGAGAAAGGAAAAAATACCTTGAGATTTAGTTCCAAAGCTATGGCCATCTCTACTTCAGTCCTTCTTTCCTTTCACTTCTTGGCCTGGATACACTAGTATGCATATTATGATCTGAGCAGAAATGCTTCTTGTACAGGGCACTTTTCAATATTTTTATTAAAAAAAAACAAACAAGATTTTTTTATTTAAGTGGAGAGCCAAAATTATCCTTAATGCTCTACATAGAAAAGAAAAAAGAAATTTAGCTCTGTAAAACTGATAGTACTGCCTTTTGCTCCGTTACTTTCAAGAATGCAGTGCTCAGAAATGAAACTCTGCCTCTCCCAGTCCACAGCTCTGGCAAGGGCACAAATCACCTCCGCTTGGTCTGTGCTGGCAAAGACAATGCAGTGCTGCTACTGAGGGGAGCAGGAGGGAGGGCTGGGCTTCTCGCCTGGGTTAGTTCTTCCAGGAGTGTAAGTGAGGATTTTATTTTCTCATTTTTTCTGTGCAACCATTAAAATAACACTGGGAAACATGCAACTTTACGGAGGCTCTATTGACCCTGCACCATCCACACAGAAATGATTCAGGTTCTGACTCATGCCAGCTCTCCATCAGTATTTTTGACCTCACAAGAATTTCTTTCCGTCACAAAAATGGCTTCATTGACACTTCTGTTTCCCCCTGCTCCTCCATCCCATTGCCAAAGCCTGGCTGCTCATCCTTCTTTCCTTCACTTCCTTAGCAGAGCCAGTCCAAC
Organism: Burhinus bistriatus; assembly: GCA_013397275.1. Lineage (NCBI taxonomy): Eukaryota > Metazoa > Chordata > Aves > Charadriiformes > Burhinidae > Burhinus > Burhinus bistriatus. Next base: position 163,367 of record VYXH01011835.1, on the reverse strand, counting down.
TGTTTATTTGGCACTGAGTGAACCAGGTCTGGGAACTGATCAGGGTTAAAAAACAAAACACCAAAACTCACTGGATTATTTTTTACCCAGATCAATTCCCCAGTTAGTTCACAGTGCAGAACACAAACTTAATACAAGAACATCTGTACTGGATCAGAGCACAGGTCCATTTGTTCTGGTGTCTGCCCCCAGCAGCAGAGCAGACACAGCAGATGTTACCCGAGGAAGGATGTAAGGACAGGGCAAGCACGCAGGAATGCTTCCCCGGAATGCTCTCCCAGCCTCCTGTGACTTGTGACTCAGGGATATCTTGAGTCAAAGTTAATGCCTTTATATTTAATAATACTTGGTGGATTTTTCTTTCATTTATGCTCTAATTCTTTTTTTAAATTAATGGAAATATTTGCAACCCTACCATGCTATGGGCCATAGCATAACTGTGCACTATGTAGACAATGAAGTCCCTCTTCTTGTTTGCTTTGGAAGTAGTACCCACTAGTTTAATTTCATGTCCTTTGATTTTTATACCAGCAGAAGCAAAGAACAGCCATTCACCCCATTCACCTTTCTTGTTCCACTGTCTATTGTATAGATCATTGTATCTCTCATTCTGCTCTTTCCCAGCCTCAAGAGGTCCTAAAAATACCCTTCAGAGAGCTGCTTCATCTCAAGGGGACAGCAGAGACAGCAATGCAATAGATATGCATGACCAGGGATCCTGGTTGCTTAAATTGAGGAAAGAAACGCTCATGAAATTAAACCTTTAATTAATAAGAAATGTGTATCTGGATAGGCAGTCTTGTCTGCTGAACCTGACTTAGACTTTTTATTCTCCATCCTCCCTCCTGCTTCCTTTATCACTGCTTGCCAATGTCAACCAATGTCTTAAGCGGCTCTCCAGTTCTGTAAGTAAATAAAGTCAGACAAATGATTTAATACATCTCCTTTCCTTCTCCCATTGCTCAGTCCTCAACTGTCTTCTCTCTTTCCTTTTTTATATCTGAAGGTATTTTCTCTTCCCTCCTTGGTCAACTGCAAATATTTTTTGAAGATTTTGTTACAACTGGTTGAAATATACACTAAAATTCATTGTTCAGTATTTCTTTTTGCAACTCTAAATATAAAATCTTTTTTTACCTTCCTTTGTCTTGTTTTCAATAGATTTCCCAGTACTTCTTGTTTCCCATTTGTTTATATTTCTTGAAAGCCTCAAAGATACTCTTTACTTTGCTATCTAACAAATTTGCCCTTTGTCACCCTTTCCCTCTACTTGCAATAGGATTTAGCATCCAGGCTCTTGCCACGCCTGCTTTTTAGAAATATTTTCCCATCTCAGGGAGTCACAATCAAAATTATGCTACTCATCACATGCTGTCTTAAATACATCTCCTCTGGTGTTGAGATACTTGTGTTTTCTCCAGTCCTTCCCCAGTCAAACTCCAAAATATGTGAGAAAGCCAACACTTTTTGTTCTCCTGCCTGCATGATGCTCACTGGTGTGCAGGATGAGCTGCAGCCCCGCATGCCTTCAGCCACCGCTGCTGCACGGGAGGCAGAGCTCAGCCCTGCATGGAGGAGCAGGACGGGCTCTTGTATTCGGCTCGGTCCATGGCTTTTTAGCGATGTTCTTCATAGAGCAACCTCAGAGTATGCTTTCTTTTTAAGCTGAGTTGTTTCCAAAGATCCAAAACACCTAAGGCACGAGCAGAATTTAGGGTTCAAAGGCAGTCTCGTTTCAGACCTTACCAGGCTGGGAGATACCAAACACTGGTTTCTGTGTTAGGAACAAGCACGGTCGTACAAGATCCTACAGCTTCTCTGTGCAGTTGTGGGGCAGGAAAAGCAATGCTCTCACCCAGGGAAAACGCTTCCAGTGGGGCTTTTCTGGGTGAACAGCATCACCAAAAGGGTCAGGACTGACATGGATTGATTTGAAATGCATCCACTCTTCCCTGAGTAGCAGAGGGTGTTTCTTAAAATGACCCTTCATGCACTCTTTAAGAGATCTTTGCCTTATTCAGTCTGCAAGTGGGAGAAAGGAGGATGAAAATCTCTCTAAACAATTCCCTGAACAAGTTGACTTCTATTTTGTGCCATTATGTCAGATTTAAGCAGTACATGGATTTCGGCACAGAAAAACTTTTTGGCTTCATGCAGCCATCCCCATTCTTAACAGAGCAAAGCAGAGGACAGAGGAATACACAGAGAGAAATTTTCAATGGGGAAAAAAAAAAAAAGCTTTTTGCATTAATGTTTTTTGAAAAGCATTCCCTTTTTCTGCAAGCTCCATTTTGGAATGGTTTGTGGAAATAATCACATGTTGTTGTGCAAATTAAGGTTTTGTCACTGTGCACTGGGACAGAGAGGATACAGACTGAGCAGGCAGCTTTATCTCCCCTGCTTTGAAGGGGTTGCGGCTGCAGCGTGCCTGCGGGACATTTTCTTTTGCAGGATTGCTTTTTTCATTTTCCGTACAGTATCTATAGGGATCACGCCACACCTTCAGTTTAAGCTGTGGAACATTGTGACAACAGATCAGAGTCACAGGATCTTCTCACTGGAAGGAAAGCTTCAGCGGCATCTTGCCCCATCCCCTTCTCTCCCCACCTTGCCTGACAGTTCCCATCTTCATTTTTCATTTATTCTTAAAATGGGGAACAATGCTTTGTTTCTGCATGGAAACAGGAGGATCTAAATACGGATTTCCACACATGCATGGCTACTTCAAGTAGTTGGGACTCTTATGTCAAATACGTCCTGTCTTGCTTCCTCTGAGGGTCTATGAAAACATCCCACAGCCACCTGAGCCACCCTCCAATCCTTTTGTTGCCCTTAACTTCCATTAAACGGTCTTTACTGTGGCAGCCAAAATATTTACACTATTTCTTTCGGTAGACTCAATTGCTGCCTTTCTGCCTCCTCTGTCCCCAGGACCCCACAGCCTCGCAGGGCAGCGCTGCCTTCTGCCTCCCTTACCATCAGCGCAGCCAGCTGAGCTTTAAAAGTGGGCGATTCAAATTAGCAACGGTACAAAACAGGCTCCTTTTAGCTCCTTCAAAAGCCGTTTAGCTCTTGTCTCAGAGCTTCTCTTGCTTTTCTTTTGCATTGCCATTAAAAGCCAGCCTGACAGAAAAGATTAACTTGCTTCTGGCTGCATCGGGTAGAAGCAGATTAACACAGCTGGATCCAACCCGGGGGAGCCCGGCCTGGAAATGTATGTTAGCACAACCCCGGCAATGTATAAGCAAGACTCGATTGTGTTGATCTTTTTCAGGATGATGAGTTCGTGATTAGCTCTTTTGTGCGGAGGCTGGATTGTGCAGGAAGCCAGCTCGCGGCGGGATGCTGCTGGAGAAGCTCCCGAGGCATCCCACAGCCCCGCAGCCGCCCCGCAGCATCGGTGCGGACTTTTGTTACCCCTCTGCCTCCTTTGAGATTTGTTTGTTTGTTTCTACCTATAACACACACCGCAAAAAATAGCGGTCAGTGAAGCCCCCGGGGCCGCAGAGCGGGGAAGGGGGCGGCGGAGGGAGAGCGGAGAGCTGTCACCCCGGAGAGGTTTAGCAGAGCCGGCTCAGCCGAGGCCAAGGCGCAGGTAACATCCAGCGCGGGGGACGTGCGGATCCAAGTCGCCCACGATTAATTAAACTCCACAACCAATGCAAAAGAAATGTTACTGAGTCACCGGCAGGCTGTTTTCCTAATTGATCATTTGTCTTTGGGGCTGGAGACTGGGTTTTTCAGCATGAGCTCCTTGATCTAAAATGACTGTGAGTAAATGGTAAAAAAATCAGATAAAAATACGTCTACTTTGTCAGGGAGCTATGAATTATAACGTGCAAGAGGAATCCAGGAGACCCCAGATTTAGCAAAACATCTGTAACAAGCAGATCGCAACCTTTTGTGTTTTAACGAAGAGAAATCCAGTAGATCCCGCAGTATGCACATTTTCCCCGTGGAGGGACTGGCTGGAGGAGCTGCAGCAGAGGGCAGGAGATGGCAGCGGTCGCATCCGACCCGGGGGCGGGGGGGTGCGTGTCTCCACTCACCTGCCTGCCCAGGCTTCCCACGTCCCAGTTGGAGGACCGACCCTCCAACCTGTCTGTGCCCCCGCTCTGCCATTAGCTGGCTTGAGGTAACCTTATTCGCCAGCCTCAAAGCAAAGCGGTGAGCGTAAGAGCTGGAGCCCTGGAGGGGGCTCAGCACAGCACTGCCCAGAGCAATGAGGAGTTTCCTTCCTGGTTAAAATGGGGGACCCAGAGCAAGCCTTGCTAGTGAAGTATATCTGCTGGATGAGCTGGAAGCAAGGGAGAAATAACAGCAATATAGATATTCTGGGGTTCACATCTGAATTTCAACCAACATCCGATTAAGACATTTTTTACTGTTGGACTTCTTTTTTCCTTTTGACATGGCGTTGATCCAGGACATTTTTACACATAACAGTTTTGAAATCTCACACACCCCTAGGCTGCATGAAATATTTCTATGCAGCATAATTCTTTGGAGACAGTAAATCAGACCATCTGAGATGTGTACCTATAAATTTTAATGAATACACACTATTCCAGTCACTTCTACCTCCTTTGTCTAATGACACTTTTTCTCTGTTTCCAGCACATCTCCTTCTAATCAAGGTGAATGCATGAAACAAAACGCTGCTGCCTTAATAGTAAATAAATGAGAAGGAAAGGTTCTACCCTGGACTGGGGAAAAACTTCATTCATTTTGCAGGCTTAGTGCCAACAGCACTACCTTGCAGCTCCACTTATCTGATATTTCAGGGATTACACTCAGATAAGCAAGGATAATTAAAGCAATTTTCAACATCTTCACCAGACAAGCCAGAGGCATGACCTTATTTTAGATAATATGTAAATGAGATTCAAATGAGCTCCCCCCCTTTTATTTTTTTTTAAACAGTGAGCATGATTAATTACTGGAGCAAATTAACTGAGGAAGTGGTAGCTCTTCCAACACTTCAAGTCTTCAGATGGTGTCTGCTGCCTGACTGATGGACATCTCTTAGCTAAACACAAATTTAGGGGCTTCATACAATTGCTTTGGAGCTCAATGGCTTGTATAATGCATTTCAGATGAGGTGATCCTAGAACTTGGACATCATTGTACATGTATGAATTTAATTTTATTTTTTGAACATTGGCTATCTGGAATATGCTCTGCTTGATATCATCAGCATGAACTAAATCTCCATAAGACTGCTAAGACTGATTTCATCAGACCGCCTGCAAGGGGAGTGGAGGAATCGAATGGGATTCTGCTGCCTGAGCCTGAGATGCCCCAGGGTGAACTGCTGGCCCCATTAGCTCCAGGGCAGTCTGAATGCCCTGTAGCTGCTGTTGTATCTTCCAGCACTGCACAATAGGGCATTTCATATGACTCCAAACATCTACAGTCTGGCAACCAAATCAAGCCTTCAGGGTCTAAAATGTGCTCAGAAAAGCTTATGCCTTCCTGGCCCAAAAGACAAGCAGGAATCCATCAGTGACGTTCCTCACTCGCAAGTAATACTGGTTTATTTCTGCTCTGCACAGGAGCTATAAAGAGGTGACTCCAGCACTGCTCAAGTCTTTGGTTGTTTCCATAATAACCATACTTAGGAAATAAGCTAGGCTATGAGTTTTAAAACCTCTAGCTCTGCCAAACCTGTAACTTACATTGTTAATTTTATTTTGTACTATTTTGGCCATTTGGCTATAGTTCACACACAGAGCAGTTATTGTGCCTGGGCTTTTCCCCTTAAATCCATAATGTCACAGAGACAGCCACTAGGACATGAAAGATCATGTTTTTTGCTGTGAGAATAAGCCCTAGGAAAATGAGCAATCCACAAAGAAGAAAGTACTTACATTTGCATTACACATTCCCACACATGCAGAAAACAAGGTTGATTTCTCTCAGACTGGTGCATCAACTTATTATTTTCAGTGTGAAGTAAGGCACAATAGTTCATAGAATACAGTAATGAATATAGGTATATTCATGTAGAAGCATTTCGAGGAGTACTTGTAAAGAAGTTCAAAAGTTTATTTGCAAGCTTTTGTCCTTGAGAGGTTAGTTTAGTTTTCTGGGGCTGGAGAAATAACCTATTAGTTGCTCACATCTCTCTTTTCTCATTTTAAATCCAACCTCCAGCATTTCACTGGCACCGTTTGAAAACATTATTGTTTTGGTGGAAATGTCACATACCTAATGGTTCTATGGGGAGAAGCAACAGACTGCTTTAGTTGAAAAAATGCGTGCAATAAAATTACGAAGGAAGAAATGAGGACTTCCAGCCCAATGGAATGCAATGTTGGGCATATAGTGTCAGCTTTGCCTGTGTGGGTAGGACAGCTTGCCTGTTTATTTCTAGACAGTTCACAAATCTGTTCCCACGCCTGGAGGCTGCAGAGCCAGCTCAGCACAGGAGAGGCAGTGGGTGTGCAGCCCAGACCAATGGAAATGGGAAAAGGGGTAAGGGAGAAGGATTTCCTCAACAGGCAAGGAAACAAACCCAAATAAAACCATAGTTATCCCTGGTGGCAGTCAGGAGATTTGTGCTGCTCTTTATAAATCCAAGAGGATGCATTCCCACAGCTGCAATTCAATGACTCTTTTGCGAGGTCCTCATGGCTCCACCTTTACACAGATGTTCAAACCAGTGGGTGGGAGTTGGGCGATGGAGGGCTTGCCGTCATTGCCGCATGGCTATAACCGCCAAAACCTCCATGACCATCTGCCCCCACAGAAGGAGAGCTAAGGATTTACTTTGAGGAAAACACTGAAATGAATAAATGTAAAGCATTTCAGGTCACACAGAGTGAAATCAGCAGAGCCTGAACACCTGCAGGGAGTACGTGTGAGAGCGCGGTACCTCTAGTCCTCACTGCAATGCCTGGAGCCTGGTTTCCAGCTCTGACATATTGCGTCATTACCCAGCGTGATGGCCTGTCTAGCTTTCCTTTTAGATTCAGATTCACATCTGTCTCTTGGTGTAAACGAGGAGCAGCCTGGGAATTACTCCCCAGTTATTTTGGTATGGCTGGTATGAGAACCCGGCCCTTAAAACTCCTTGTTGCTGGGAGTTTGAAGTGAAAAAAGTGTGGCTCACAGCTTTTAAATGTCAGCCAGCTGTGGCAGCCTTTTCATTTCTGTTCATTTCTGTTTATCAACACCTTTCCCACCTCTTCCCGCTGTACCGAACTAGAGGAGCCAAAACTTGTCCTTCTGGACTCATCCCAACTACAGACCTCATTTAAATTTTCTCAGGTCTGGCCACAGCTGAAGCTGTTTCAGAAAAACAGCACAGGCCAATGCTCTTCGTCTTTAAGCCTCTCCAGATTTTCTTTCCCTGAAATCTCAACAAGATTCCCTGATTTACCTAAATTAACCTCCCCTATAGATTTCCCAAACCAGAACATCTCAAATACTCTTTGGCACAAGTTTCCACATAGAGAGCAATCTTTAAACCAGCAAGGACTGAGACAACGATATTTTTCATGGCCAACATACAGTAGGACTCTCACAGAAAGCTAAATTTGCTCATTTCCGAGACCCTCTTTTATTAACTGCAGTTATTTAGAAGCCTTTATTTACTGAGAAGCTTTGAGACCTTATTTAATTTATAGATCTTGCGTAGAACAATAGCAGCGGCTCAGGCTGTGAAATGCCACTTTGTTGCTTTTTCCCGCTGCTGCCCAGAGTGTGAATGCTCATGATGGTGTCTGTTTGGCTTGAACATGTCAGATGCAGACCAGACAGGATGCTGAAGAAAGAAACTGGTGTCCTTCATTTCCAAGGCCTGGCTCATTACGCATTCGGTGATGAATTTGCTCTGTTTATAAATTCTGCAGCTACCACTTACAGCCATACCTGACATGAACTCGAGGAGCTGTGAGCAGAGCTCAAACGATCTTCCAGGCAGTTGATTTTTCAAGAAAAATATCGCACGGAAAACTTAGAAACTCGGATTATGCATGCGCAGTAAATGGCGCGAGTGCAAACAGCACCCTGCTTGTTAAGATCTTTTACACACTGGAGCCAGTTGGACCAACTGAAATGTCAGGCTAAGACTGCCACGAAGGAGGATGGGGGTCAGACGTGAGTATTGATCTCTGCCTGAGGTAGCACATTAACCCAGCGCGGGACCGTGCAGCAACTACGATGCGTAACAGCGCACAAATACTGCACTGCATGCAGCACGGACACGTGCACTTACTGCTGCAAGAACAGCTTTCGTGACAGCCTCATCTGCAGTCAGCGGGGAGATACAGCCATGGAACAAGGAGACAGAAGCCCAGATATTCAGATATAAAACTGGAAGCATTTTTGGCCACAATTAGGCACTTCATCACTTGCATTCCTGGAAGTATCTCTGTTGGGAACGAGTCACTGATTCACCCACCCTCCTAACTGCCCACTTGGAGCTCACAAAAGCAAGATCACCTTGACCTTGGAGAGGCAGCACATTCCATAGACTCATAGGATCATAGAATCATAGAATACCAGATGGGAAGGGACCTCAAGGATCATCTGGTCCAACCTTTCTAGGCAAAAGCACGGTCTAGACAAGACAGCCCAGCACGCTGTCCAACTGAATCTTAAAAGTGTCCAATGTAGCGGCATCCACTGCTTCCCTGGGGAGATTATTCCCCAGGGCTCAAGCTAATGCCATGCTTGAAAGCCAGATAGGACCAAATCACACAGCAGGGTGCTGACTCTGGTCACCACTGCGATGGCTGGCCCACTGCAGAGAGCAACAAGGCTCTTCAGAGCTAACAGAGATAAGGCACAACTTGCTGATATTCACAATACATGGATTAAGAATACAGCAAGACCGAAAATGCATATCAGAATTAGCCTGGCGAAAGCCAAGGGAAGCTGGACTGCCCATTAGCAAGGTTTGCTACAGCGTGAGAAAACATTTACGTGCAGCTGAGCAAGTTTTGCCCTTCTGGGTTTTGCCAAATGCCAGAAGCAGCAACCTGTGTGCCAGCCCCACAACACCCCACAGCACCACACCTGGAACCACTCAGGGCTTCCAAGCAAACGCCATCCTCGGGTTCAGCTCTAGTGCAGCATGAGAGCCACCTTCCTCAGAAAGGTACTTGGGCAGAGGGGACTCCCTGCCCCGACACCTCCTCGCCACACATCACAGCCACAGAAGGCACATATGCTTTGCAAACCCTGAGGGAACATAACAAGAATTGCTTAGGAAATGCTGGCTGCTGCTCTTCCATTCCTCATACCTTCATCAGTTGGCATATTACGGTTAAAAGCTTGGGTCTGGACAAGCTGTACCCCTCACCTTTGAAATCCCATGATCTTAAGGTAACAGGCTCAGATTCAACCCCCACCATGAATTAAAATAATTTTATTTCCCTTACCTCATTGCCATGCTTCTAGTATAGGATTGCAAGGAGAAACAAACTCCATCTGCACCTTCCCTGTCCCTGGTCTATACTTGCTAGTGGGGAGAGGTAGGAAGACTTTGAATCATTGGTATCAGTCTCCTCCAGCCCAAAGTTTCCTCTTGCAGAGGAGTTCCTGGCTGTCTTAAGAGATCAGGTTCTGCAGAATGAAAAGGCTGGGTGTCCCGAATGAACAATCCTGTTCTCCTTTTCTGCTGCCTTTCTGCACTTACACCTTTCCAGCTGTCCTGCAGAGCTTGGCAAGGCAGTATCACTCAGACTAACCTTCAAAAGAATTAGTACTGCTACTAAGGAAAGAGCGTTTCAGGGAGTACCGCAAGCAGGAGAAGACAGGAGGGGATGGCCACAGCCAGACCTTGCTTGGGGATTTCCCAAGTACCCAGGTAGGGCCCAGAAGCAGATATAGATTCCACATATATCCAGACAAGCAGCAGCTCGTCTTCAGGTGGTCTCTGCTTTCTGACACTAACAGAGCTCAGCTGAGTTCAATTGTGCTTTTCTCCCTTAGAGATGTGCTACCTGTTTTAAATGCAACACTGTATAAATTTTATTTCCTTCCCTTGAACCTCATGAATTAAGTGTTTTGCTTTCAATTGGCAGGGACAAAATTCTCCTGTGTGAAGGTACCTGGGATGCTTGGGTCTGCTCTCGACATGATGGCCAAATGCAGTTTATATTGTTATATATCACTTTTTAAAGGGTTTTCCAAATACAAGTGCACATTGCCAGCTCATGTTGAGCTTCTCATTCACCAACACCCCCAAGTCCCTCTCCTCAGAGCTGCCCTCCACGCATTCTCCGCCCAGCCTGTATTTGTGCATGTGATTGTCCCAACTGACAAGCAAGACCTTGCACTTGGCCTTATTGAACTTCATGAGGCTGGCATGGGCCCACCTCTCAAGCCTGTTCAAGTCCCTCTGGATGGCATCCCTTCCCTCCAGCACGTCAACCACTCCACACAGCTTGGTGTCATCAGCAAACTTGCTGAGGGTTCACTCAGTCCCAACATCCATGTGACCAACAAAGATGTTAAGTAATACCAGTCCCAGTACCAACCCCTGAGGAACACTACTTGTCACTGCTCACCACTTGGACATCGACCCGTTGATGGCAACTCTTTGAGTGCGGTTTAATCCACAATACTCTCAGAGTTGGTGCTGGCATAATGGACAGCTGAGTAGCAAGATGTCATGGCCAATGGTTTTTCTTTTCTGCTACCATAGCGGTCTTGCTGGAGCACATTTCACTGTCCCTGTTGAAAACCAGGCAATCAAGGGAACATGCTCCCAGTTTGCTGGGAGGTCCACGGGCCATATACGCTCCACAGACTACGAGCAGACAATGCTTAGGTAATAGCATGGGAGCTCAAAGAGTTACTGCGTTGCAGGAACTAGGTCTTATATAGTCATTTCTCTTCCTAGACTGCAAAATGGTAAGACACATCACCACAACTTCCAGCCTCAACTTACAGGTGGTAAAATCAAGGTACAGAGATCTTAGAGATCAGCCCAAAGTAATCCAGTAAACAAGCTACAGAGTCAGAAACAGAGCCCAGACACAATGTTTTATGCCGACCTGAATAGCCTGTTTTGGGCCCTGAGTTTACCTTCTCAACTCTATAAGGGGTCAAAGCAAGTTCCTCCCAGAACAGATGACTTCTCACACACAGGAACAGACTCCACTGCAGATGGCCAACATCATCATCAAGGCCTGGGTCCATGCCTATGCCTGCCAGAGTCAGCAGAAACACCGAAAACCATTTGAAAAGAAATCACAAAAAAGGTTAAGCATGTAGAGGGCACATGCAACCTTTTACACCCACTACATCTGATCTTGGCTGATGATGTTTGCTCACATGAAGAACCACTAGAGACTCACTGGAGGCTGCAGAGGAGTCTGAGACCATGATTACTGTGCTTATGGCCTATTGTCCAACAGCAAACTTCAGTAACACCAGATTTTCCTGCAACTTTTGCAGTCAGGTTTTCCACACAAAGAAGCCTCACAGATCATAATTTGGAGGTAAGGAGGGAAGAGTGGGAGGCTGAGCTGCCATCACAGGAAATACTGCTAAATGGCCTTGAAGAGGTCATCTAGACCACCATTCTGTGCCAATGTAACTTCAAACATATATGTTCTTCCTCAGGTATGTTCGTCCTCTCTGATAGTGATCCCCTCACCTTTTTTTCTAAGCAGTCTATTCCAGTTCTTAATTATCCACACTGTTAGAAAATCACTGCTGCTGTCAAGTCTGCGGTTTAGGCTCATTGCTTCTTGTCATCTCAAATGCTTTTGAAGAAAAGATAATTTCTTCAGTTAATGTATTTAGTAGGTACACTGTTATTATATCTGTACCAGGTACGTCACTCAACATGCTTATTCACATTTCACATAAATAGTGCTGCATATTATTGTTTAGCAAAGGAACTAGAGAAGCACATTATATAGGCTGCCTATGAGGTTTTTTATTGTTGTGATAATAAAGTTAATTGGTTTTGCAATTCAAGCTATTTCTGTGATTATTATTTTGGGTTCAATGGTGGGGTTTTTTTATTAAATCATCACCTGTATTGACTCCACCAGTTCTTCACCTGGAGACTAACAGATCAATGGAAAAAGACATTTCAGGGACTGCCTAGAAGAACCACAACTGGGGGGAGTGTTCCTTTCATTCTACCTTCATTTCTCATAAGCTTTGAAAAGTCATAACAGGAAATAAAAGTAAAGGCATCTCAGGAAGTCTTTTAATCCAGCCTTCTGCTCCAGGGCTGAATTTGAACTGAGAATTTATAAGAAATAATGGAAGGCAGCCTAGTGAATTACTTTCTTACTGAGTCACCTAAATTTCCTTTCTTTTAATGATTTCAGTGCTTTGGTAAACACAAGCTTACTCTTACAAAAGCTCTTCCTTCTATTGAAGGTATTCTTTGATACTGCAAACCTCATTGTACAAATAGTTCTCTGTCAAGCCTGTGAAAACGTGCAGGTCTTACACAGCAACGTCTTAAACTGTGAGTGACACCACTGTGTCCTTGAGAGGCCAGAGATCTTTGTGTATTAGAAAATTTAGAGTGAGGGAACTCCAGCTCATGTTGCTGAACTGCCCAATACTTCTGTCCATACAACCAATAGGAATTAAATTTCACGCCTTCCCTGCATGGATATATTTACCTAAAAAAATGAAGAGGTGATCTAGGAAGAAATATGAACATCTTCTGATGTGAGATATAATAAAAGATACTGACATCCACCGTCAAGGAGTAATCTGGATTGAATCTGTGACAAAAAACCTTAACCACTGATTAAAATGCATAGAGGTTACTTTGGTTTAAAGGACTGGAAATGCGGAAAAAAATATTCTGGTATCTTTACAAGTGGTCAAACAGAATAGCTGGGTCTCTCCAGACTGACTCCTAAAGCAAGTTCTTGCAATTTGGACATATTCATAAGTGACCTGTTTGAGCAGGGCAGTGAGAAAGTTTGATGATGATTCAGTATTTTTCAAAATAGGCTGACTGCAGAGAATTTTGGGAGAACCTTAAGAGAATGAAGGTATAATTCAGTTGCCTGAATAGAGTGGCATAGTGTTACCTGTGAGACCTGAGGATCTGCGATGCCCACACAGTGCTGGCAGATACGACATGGGAGCTTCAGCAGCCTTTCTGGAGCAGAGGCTAGAGGCTGGGAAGTCCTCCGGTGCTAACACTGGCGCTGGTTGTCTGCTTGTGGCACTGAGCTCTCAGTGACCAGGTGATAAAATATTGAAATAAAGTCAATGCAGCCAAAAGATCAAGTAACCAATGCAGGGTAAAACAATCCTAACTTTGCATGTAAAATGAAATGACTTACGACTGAGCAGTGGGATTCTGGCTTATGATTGGTAATTCTGCAGAAATACTTTGGTAGACCTCAGTAGAAGTCAAAAAGCAGATTAAATGTTAGAAATTGCCAGAAGGAATAGAAATCAAAGCAGAGAACATCATTATGCTACCTTGTAAATCCATTATTAGTCCATATAATGAAAATTGTGCTTATCCCAAAGAAGGTTGCCTCAGCTCAGAAAAAGGATATAGTGTAACGGGAAAGACACAGAGAGGGAAAGATAGACGATGAAAGACCTGAAATGACTCCTGTATGAGGAAAGGTGATGTACAGCAGGAAGCTTGAACCTATGAAAGAGGTGAAAGGTGCCAGCATTGTCCTACAATCTCCATAGTCACAACGAGGCATCTTCTTCAGGATATGACAAGTAAGGCTCTACATCTCCATCTCCTGACTATACTGACTGGATCTCCCTTGGCTATGCTGTGGTTGAGGGTAACCAGTGAGGTACAGATGTTTGAACTGTAGTCACAGGAAATTCAGTCACATTCAAACACAGGTTTGTAGCTATAAGCTTGTAAGGATTAGATGGTTGGTGGCACTTAACAAGTCATTTGCTGTCTCTCATTCCCCAGCTTCCCTAATATCATGTATCCAGCCAGTCATGGGCCATGAAACCCCGCTTCACTTTCCAAAAGGCCAGCATACATGAAAGGACCTACCACACACAGCCTTCTAGCACTCTATGTTTCAATCATCCAGCACACTTGCAATAAGGAGAAAAGCAAAATGGCTTTCGTTAATGGACATGGAAAGTAAACATAGGAGCCAATGTCTTCTAAACTGGGGTCAGAGAGACATGCATGAAGTTCTAGCATGAGAACTGACCATGGCAGAGTAGAGGAAGAAACTGCTGAAGCCTTCATGCTTTGGAACAATAATGCCAGGGCCAAAGCCTTTCATTCTTGAGGACTGGAGCCACGAGAAGAAGAGCACCAGACTGTCAGCAATGGGAAATCCTTCATTCAGAAGAGCCAACCAACCACAATGCCACCTTAGGTTTCATTTCTATGAAATGTTCATGTGAAATACTGAGAGTAACAAACTCCTCCATTAGAAAACCAAACCTATGCCAGCAACAGATTTGGCAATCTAGGAGGGACTGGCTGATGGCCAAGAGGCTCAAAATGCTTATCATGGACACAGAAAGAAGTTCCTTCTGTTCCCGATGCTTTAGTACATCATGTTCATGGCTGAACTCCCTTAGCTCCCTCTGCTGCTCATGGGTTCCATGGCCCTAGCTCCCTTCCACCAAACCTCTCACCAGTAGGGCAGAGAAAACGTGTCCACTCTGGGATGCAAGGACTTCAGTCTTTTTACCTGAGAATTTCATGTCCTCATTTGGAGTTTTAGAGGAAAAAAAGAAAAGGTTCCATGCTTCCAGCGGAAAAAGGACAAAAGACACAAGGGTGTGAGCCAAAAACCTTCTCTGTTGTTTGCAGGTGTACCAGTTAGTCTGGTAAAAGATTGTTTCTACCTTGTCTCTTGTCACGAACATTATTATTCCAACTGTAATTTATAACACACTTTAAGATTTTTTTAATCCATCTGTTACTGTGCGGATTAAAAGGCAAACAAACTGATTATCACCTTGCCAACACTTATCATCAGGTGGCTGTGACTGTTTAGATTGCTGCCCAAAGCCAACAAGAAGTACATTAACTGAGAACAAAAGGTATTGTTTAAAAAAACAACAGTTACCATTAAGCCCTCATGATATAGATCAGCTAAATACAGTGATATTTAGGGATCATGACCTCTGGGCCCCCTGCCAGGCCCATTACAATTTTATCTTATCATCACTGTAGATCCAAATAAATCTCTGTGTGTCACAGAAACACACCAGTTAGCATTGCCTTTCCAAAGGATGCTTTACGGCTTTTGTTGCTTTAACTGCGCATTCCCTAATTGTTTTAGATTGATTTAGCTGGAGGTCCAGGCATAGCGATTAGATTTTAAAGACTTCTGGGATGAGGTGTGTTCCTGCATATCAATTTTTCCAGCTGTGTTAATAAACAGGAGGCAAAACAGATGGGTGGCAGATACACACAGGGCTCAAAGCACTGTAGCGCTTGGGCAATGAATTAACACCTCCAAAACTTAAGAATGCCTTCATAAAGTGAACCTTCACATCTCCCGAACAGCAGAAGGAGATCATGACTATTGTGACACTCACACCAAGCTGTACGAGGGAAAATCAATCCTGCAGGCCACAGACTTGTGTGTCCAATCTCTCTGGTCTTTGCAGAATATTCTGCCCTCATGGCTGTGAGCTTAAAACTCAACCATTCATCACTGATTTGTCAGACCTTGCTCCTTGTTTGCAGTAAGCAGATTTGAGTCTTGACTTTGAGTCATTAACAGCATCCGCTCAAAAAGCAGGTAGAGAGACATGGTGGAAACTTTCTAACTAAACAAAGCTAAGGTCAGCCAGATTTGTGTAGTCCGTTGGGAAGGAGAATGAAATTTTTTTTATGTCCTCTCCTGGCATTTCAAGTAATTTAGAGGTGGTGCTTATCTTGTTTTCCGTGTTAGTGGAAAATTTTGATGATGAAATATTAAGGAGTACATTGGTGATTATCTGACCTTGCTGTAGGGAGTAGTAAAGTAGGCACTACAATATCATATTTAGGCACTAGACCCTCAGAGTCTAAACTTGAAGAGACTTGGGGGAGATAACGAGCAGATAACAGGTTAACAAATCCAGCTATTGCAGTTTAAGAACGAGTCCTCCACTCTGTCCCATTCCTGGAATTAACAACCCACTCCTTTGACAGAAAGATATGTTCAAATAAACTAAACAATTTAATATGAATTAAACAATTTTCACTGCAATTGCTGAGATCTGAACAGATACTATTTTTCCAGCTTCGCTTTACTTATTAAGCATTGGCAGAGAGGAGGAACAGTAGTGGCAGAGAATGGTAGCTTCCTAAACCACATCCTTCAGTGTCCTTCAGCACAGAGGCACTTCAGCAGAGTGAGGTTCCACCAGCACCTGTAGGTAACCAGTATGAAACATCATGCAAAAAGCATGACTGAATCATAGAATCATAAAAGTGTACAATTATAGGATAGTTTGGGTTGGAAGGGACCTTTAAAGATCGTCTAGTCCTGCAAGGACCAGGGACATCTTCAACTATATCATGTTGCTCAGAGCTCTGTCCTTTGCTAGAAAACAAGATTGACACCTGAACCGGGTCAGGTGGTTCTCCCACTAAGACTGAAGGATCATGACAAGGGTATTTCAACCTTGGTATTACATCCATCTTTTATATCACAACTATGTCAATAGGGCAGTGACCCATTAAATAGTTTAGGTTGAAGGGACTCAAATCCATGGCTTTGTCTACAAGAAAGTACCTAAACCATCTGAGTAGGTAAGGTCCCCTCCACTTTTCAGTGGGATCTGTGCCCTGATGCAAACAAGAATACAGGACCTCAGGGCAAGCAAAGAGAGGAGGTTCTTTCCCAGAGTGTTTGGTATGAAACATTCCACATTCAAGCTGAACAGGGAGGTCCTCGGTGAGTTTTAAGTATTGCCATGCATAAGTGACCACCAAAGGGTGCATTCTTGGACTTGGCTTGTTAAAAACTTTCTCAGATTGATCCTTAGTCTTCTGGCTTTGCTGCTTTCCAAAAAATGATGAAGAGCACAGGGGGTTTTACTGCAATTAAAATATCTACAAATGTTTAGTTTACTTGCTTAAAGCAAGTTGCTGGTGTCTATAGTATGGGTAGAGTAGTAGTAAGAAAGAGCTCAAACTGAATAAATATGAAAGAGCCCGAATGTCAGGCTTATTAAGAGAAGCAGATGGTTAGGAACCTAATTGACTTGAATGACTTATGTAAAAAAAATGAGATAGAAATCTCTAGAGGACTGGGATTTTTAGGGGGCTTTAATATCCCATGTTCCCAGTCAGGCAGCTGGCAGCCCAATGGGTGCTGTTCTTACAGTGTTTTGGGTTGTCTACTTCCATCAGATGAGGAAAACTAGAAAAACTTGCAGAGCCTGGACAGAGGATGTTGATGCCTTGGGACACCCTTTGGCTGCACCGTTTCAAGGTTCTAGAGGAAATGGGTTGAATCAGCCTATATGACCAGCTGGTTAGCTGACTCTTATTTTAGCAGTGCATTTGGTCCATCAGTAATCATACAATGCATCCACCCAGTGCTCACTCCCACCATTAAAAGCAGAAAACAGCTATGTCCTGCGTCTGATGAGCCACAGTCTGAAAACTCCTATGTCAGCCACTTTTCGTTACCAACCTCTTTCTGGGTTTGATGAAAGGTCTTGCTTAGTGTGCCCAGTACTACATCGTCTTTGCTGTTTTCTTGCGTGCAACAGAAGAAAAGACCTGACATCTGGATAAATGAGGGCAAATTCCTGCTGTGACCAGGGAAGGAAGGAGCAGAATAATGGGAGGATGTGTTGGAACTGGACCCACCGAGGAGCTGCAATCCCAGACTTAGTTACAATATTCAGTCTATTTTTGCTTCCTTCTCAGTGCAATGTTTTTCTTTGAGTTTCCGATAAATTCAGGGTCTAGTTACATTCATTTAGTGAACAGATGATGTAGCTCAAGATATTACTCCACTCTCCCCCACATCTCGTTCAACCCTGAGAGCTCAGTTTGAACTTCTGCAGGAGGTGGTTGGCGCTAAGCCATCAGATCGTCTGCTGAAGTAGCTGAGGACCTTATGCATGTTCTGCTCTTTGGACTCTGTCCTCAAGGTAGCAGTCTCCGACAGAAGAGCAGAACTGAGCAGCAAAGGAGCTGCAATAGCCTGACCCACCACCACAGCTAATGGAAAATTTCTCTCCAATTATTTTCTCCTACAAATCTTTTTTTTTGTTTTTATTTGCTTTGGAGGTGGGGAGGCCCTTAGTATTAGTGAAAATTGCCCATAGAAATACACTTGGCCCTACTTCAATGCACTTGTCAAGGGGCGCTGTAGAGCTCAGTGTGGATAAGCACAAGTTTAAATTTAGATACTTGTACAGCATTCCAGAATCCAACCAAATTCAGTGCAGTTGCACCCACGTGGAAAGAGTCTGAAGGCAGGGCAGAGCTGAGAGAGTATTCACAGACCCGGCTGCATCAACAGGAGTCTGAGGCTGAGTACTCAGTTTCAGCAGAATAACACAAAGAGAAGCATTTACAGCTATTATTCATGTACTTAACAGCTGGAAGCAAAGGGCTCCCATGCAACCTACCACTATTGCTGAGTTTGGGAATTCCCCCTCCTCAGATGATGGATAGTTAAGCCTCCGAGCCCTAAGAACAGAAACGCTATGGCTGGAGGTAGCTCTGCTGTGCCATGTGGAAGGGGCTCGCCCTGCTGTTGGCAGAGGGCAGACACACGTCCTTCCTCTCGCACACACGTGAGCGCAAGGTGGGTCTGATTCCTTCACCTAGGCGCAGGGACTGGCGGTCAGCAGGTCTCCAAGTGCCACAGTCAGAGCCAGCAAAAGGACTGTTGACAGCCAGGTGACGCAATGTCAGATTTTAAAGTCCGTGACATTAGAGCTCCTTTTTTACTCATCAACACACGCATTGCCAGATACTGCATCGCATATCTGAGTCACTAAGCACTGTCTTGCAAAAATACATAAGTATAATTTACAGTGCTGTCTTTCATTACAGTCTTGTAAGTGAATTCATGCTCGTGATTAGCTTTCCTACAGATGTCTAAAGACTGGTTACTAGTCAGGGGACAAATGCAGGAGCGGCATCAGCTAGACCGGTTTCCCTCATACAGCCAGGAAGCCTTATCTCTGAGCAGGAGGTACCAGCTCATCACTGGCCCCTCTGTGGGGGCCGTTGACAAAGAGGTTAATTAGTCCCAAATCTAGTGGCTTCCTGATGCAGACACATGACACTGGATTCAGACCACCAGCTCTCTTCTCACAAGCCACCGAACGTGCATCAGAGGGGAACGGTGTTTTGTTCATAAGAGAGAGGTGAAAGGCCCTATATCCTATTACAGATCCCCTGGGCCAGCTAGTCTCCTTGTTTACATCTTTGTCAGAAAAAATCAAGGATGTTTTTACATTTGTGCATGGAAAGGCAGTAACAGGAGTGTGTACAAAGTGGTATTTCTTAGTCCCCCGTCTGACTTAGTGTTGGATGGCAGCCAAGGAAGGAAGGTAATTGCCATCTCTCCAGCTGTGAATGCAGAGCCAGCTAAACCAAAGATTTCTCTGGCACCTGATGGAAGCGACGGGGAAAATTTGTATTCCTGAAGTCACCTTCAGAGCTGATTGCTGCATCCTGGTGACTGTTCAGGTCTAAGCTAACACCACACACAGAACTGACAGTACATGCGTCCTGCTGACTCCAATAAAGAGTATCACTATGGCAAGCTCTCCAGCCTTGGGTCCTACGAAGTGGTCCAGACCCTGGAGAACTTCCCTCTATGCCTTTAGAAATGTGCTTCTTTCTCACACTCTGATTTGGGGCCATTATGTCCTGAAATACAAAAAGATGCTGTTTCTGAAATTGCCCAGGTTCCTGTTATTACTGAAGCTACACGTACTTAAAATAACCTGTGAATGATCTTTCTCACATGCTAAAGTAAATCAATAAGAATACCTCAGAGGAAAAACAGCATTAATGTTTCTGTAATGGGGAGTCAACTAGCACCAAGCAGTTAGCAATTCAACCATCTAGGCTGTTCAGCCAGTAGACTAGTTCCTGGCAAGGTTTTGCCCTGGCCAGCTAGCTTTTTCCCAGGTGAGAGATAATCAGAGGAGCTAGCACAGGCCTGGGAGCACTGCTGACCCAGTCTGGGTGCAGAACTTTCTTTGCTTTGGGAGACAGGAGATTCTCTTTGGCTCTCTTTCATAAGCTCGTATATAGGTTTTGGAAGATAGAAGTGCAAGCCATTTCACACCAGCTGGCCTCAATGCCCAAGGACAGCCCCAAGCCCATGTCACTCAGTGTGACAGTTATAGCCCAAATGTCTGGTTTCAAAGACCAGTCAGTGCTGTGGTACTTGTTGCTGTTGCAGAAAGTCTTCACAGCAGCTTGCAGAGAAGCATTTCTTCTCTCTTATGATCAGAGATGCATCTACTTCACATCCATCATGCAGGTGCTTTCTGTCTTACAACAGTTGTGTCATAGACATGTGGGCCCCCAATTCCACTCTTCTCTTGCCTCTTTATACGAGAAGCCGTGGTGGACCACGAGGATAGAGTGTACCATTAGCAAGTTTGCTGATGACACAAAACTGGGAGGGG
>VYXH01011835.1:87103-142800 GCA_013397275.1 Burhinus bistriatus | reverse complement strand
CTTGGGTCTTTTTAGTCTGGAGAAGAGAAGGCTGAGGGGGGATCTCATCAATGCTGACAAATACTTTAAGGGAGGGTGGTGGGAGGATGGCACCAGTCTTTTTTCCAGCGGTGCCCAGTGATAGGACAAGAGGTAATGGGCACAAACTTGAACATAGGAAGTTCCATCTAAACATGAAGAGGAACTTCTTTCCTTTGAGGGTAGCAGAGCACTGGAAAAGGCTGCCCAGAGAGGTGATGGAGTCTCCGACTCTGGAGACATTAAAAACCTGCCTGGATGCCATCCTGTGCAACCTGCTCTAGGTTGGACTAGATGATCTCCAGAGGTCCCTTTGAACCTCTGTGATTCTGTGATTCTGTGACCATGTGCCATAGCCTGTGGGGTCCTCAGGAAAGAAGCCTGCAGGCACTGTCCTACAGAATGTCCTTTTCTCTTCATCAGCCTTGTGGCCCAAACCTAGTCCAGCTGTGAGGGTTATGAAGGAAAAGATTCCCTGGGAGCAGGCCAGAGGTGGGATGAACTGTTCTGGCAGGGCTGATTTGGGCCTAAATACAGAGTAAGGTCTTTGATACCTGTTTTCTTTCTGAAGGCTTTTAACACTTTCAGCTCACCCATCACACCGCAGTCATTCTCTCCCTTTAGGGAACTGATTTAAAACACACTCTCTTCTTTGGTTTGAAAAGCAGTGCACCTTATTTCAGCTCCACTCTCAGTTATTCACACCCTTGCCTCGTCTTACTGCTCTCATGTTGCCCCTGCTCCATGCTTTGCCTTCTCCTTCTCCTGAGCTCTTCTGCCTCCTCATCCTCATCGCTGCCACTTCTCTTCCACCACCTCCCAAAAATCTTCTCCAGCTCCTTCCTCCCCATCTCTCATTAGCCAAACTGTTTTTCCTGTTTTGTTGTTATAATTGCCTGTGGGCAGGATCCCAGACTGAAGACTTGATTCTGCTGAAGCATGCGGGCATCTTGCCATCAACTTCAGTGTAGCCAGATTTCCCCTGAAAGGTTTTGATGATTTCCCACCAGCTCTTCTGCAAGCAAAGACAGACATGCATGCGAACCAGAAGGATTCATCAAAGGCCAACAGTAACTGATGAGTGAAACATAATTAAGATGTGATTATAGAATCAAACTTACAGTTTAGTCCATTTCCTCTTAACAGGCCTATCTTTCTGAGCTTTCAAGTTGACTTTGTTCATGTGTAAATAGTTTGATATTATGGAACCCAGACCATCTCAGCTGTTCGGGTTAGTTTGTTTAAAGTTATAGGAAAAGCTACTAGAAATGATGGCTACAATCTGCTACTTTGGCCCAAATATCATTTGTACTAGATTGCTCGAGTTTCTGAACTTTACAGCATCATAAATTTGTGCAATTATAAATGTAGAGGCAAGAAGTATGTAGGCTCAATGAAAACATCTGAATTAACATCATGTAATGATAAATAGATTCCCATAAAAACTGCTACAGAAATCTCCAAAGAATAGGTCTTAAACAATGACCAGAAAAAAAAAAAATCCCATATGGCCAAGAGCATTATATACTATATCAGGCTGCTTTTGCTGTTTAAATGGTGTACATTGGGCTACGACTATGAGATCTTAGGAAAATTCTGAGTGGAAACATTTAATGCAAAGAGTCCAAAGTGCTCCTGAGAACAAATGCAGCCCCAAGGCTCCTTAAAAGGAGTCCTATAAGGTCTTTTTTGCTATATTGGCACTGGAAGACAAAGTTAATCAGCTACAAAAAAAAGCTAAGCTATTAAAATACCCTTTGGCTTATAGAAAACATTCAGCGCTCTGGCTTTTTAGCCACTGCTAGGTAAAGAAATTCATCTGCTCCAGTTTAAGTCGATGGCTACATCCTGATTGACTGAAACAGGGAAATGGCTGGGCCACAAATGCGGGATGGGAGGGAGCTGATTGAAAATGGCTTCATATTTCTGTCAGAGCAAAGGAAAATATCTGTAAACAATTTCCTTCTAAGGTCTTTTAGAACCAAAGTGATTAATGGAAAGCAATTGGAAGAAAAGCAACAACCAACCCAGTGAATGGAGCAAAATAAGCAGAACATTTACACAACCGTCTTTCCAGGCCAGTTAATGTCTTTCTCACACCTATATTTACTTTTTAATGCTATCTGAAAGTGAACACAGGAAACAAATACAGTTTTTGCTTATTTTTATAGCATCATCTTTTCTACCTTCTTTTCCAGCATTGCTAGGGCTGCACAACATGTAGTACGGAGTTTAGTAAGCTTCAGCTGCTTCAATAATCATTTATTCTTGTATCCTTCTTTTGTATCCATTAAAAAATTGAGGCACAACAAGCGTATAAGCAGAAATATTAATTGCAAACGCACTCTGTTTATCCTGCAATGTGTAAATGAAGAAAAGATAGTGCTTAAAAGGAAAGCAGTCTTTTCTTCTGTAAAAAAAAGGAGACCTCTAATGTTCTTATCGTTCCTCTTCTTATCTGGTACAGAGCACTTTCAATCCATCAAGACAGTACTCTTCTTGTCTAATCGAACTGCTGAGAGATAAGAGGTTTTAGGGTTTCCTGACCATTGTTTGAACCTTTTTCTTTCTAGCTCAAAGACGAAAGTCTTGAAAGTCACTAAAGCTCCAACTGTAACTAATTAGGGAATCTGAGAAATATTCAGTTCAATGCAGAGGTTAACGAATAGGAAAACTTCAAACCACTACAGAGATGACCTTAATGGGAGATTCAGATTTGAATTAAAGCTATAGTAAGCTAGTCACTGGAGATTCGAGCTTCTTTTCTTCTTACTCGGAAAAGCTCAAAAGCCCACTGTTAAGCATGCAAAGAAAAAAAAACTCCAAACCTTAAAAGGGTTGCCCACCTATATCTCTTTTTATCTGAGTATTGAGCCATTTTAATGGAGATGAGCAAATGGCTGGGCAATTAGCAGAGTAAGTTAGTTGTGTAGACTTTGACTGGGACCAAAATGGGCAAAGACTCTGAGTGCAAAGAAAAAATTCATGGAGTTTTTTGAACAACAGTAGCTGGCTCTTAAAATTTAAAACTAAATACCTCTTACAGCATAACATGACATTCCAGAAAGAGAACATTGCAGTTGCTGATTTTATTCCTTTCTGTCATAATATTATTTGGGTTTGTGAGAACTAATTTTAACCAAACACATAAGCCATGTAAAATCAAAGCATGCTTGGCAAAGACCGAGAGACAGTGAACAACAAATTCCAGAAAGTTGCCTGTTTTTGTTTTATCCCAACTGACTTTCAATTCCTTTGACTACAATAGACTAATATTTAATTATAGAACCTTTTAAAATTATTATGTCTGCCTTGATTTAATGGGAAATCAAAGAGAGAACACTTCTCAGAATTTAGCTTCCTGCTTTTAAAACTAAAATTTTCTTGTTCCATAGAATTTAAAAATGACAGCAGGCTTTTACTGTTTGCAGTTTGTTATGAATCTCATAAAACTCATTAAACATGGCATTTTTCATCATGTCTTGTGTATATTAGTGAAATCATTACAAACGTGTTTCAATAAATCACCAGATCAACTGCCAAGGCAAAGCCAACAGGAGAGTTAAAAATAACTATTCTTTCATGGATTCCCACAGTAATGGGACTGTCTCAAATGCTAGGCAATATATTTATAGTCCTTTTTTAATAGTAGCTGCTTAGTTGAGTTTCCGTCTTCATATTTAGGTTGTTTCATCTAGACATGAGTATCAGTCCCAGCCTGATTGTTTGGATTCAACCCTAATTTCTCCCAGATTGTCCGTGGAACATGTACATTACAGAACTGTGTGGCTAAAAAGAAGCACGTACCAAAAAAATCTAGACCAATATTAACTTGCACCAAGGCAAGATCAAGCAGACTAAACCCTTCTCAGGAGAGGGTCATATGCCTGTTCTTGAAAACATTTAGTGAAATGTTTGCACATGTAACTTGCCAGCCAGTGTTTCAGAGGCCTTATATATTTAAAGTTTTCTTCTTTCCAGTATAAAACTTTGGAATATAAATAGTCTTATTCTCTTCCCTACTGAACACAGATAACAATGATTCCTTGTCGTCCCTATAGCAACATATAAGCAGTGTGCCGTGTTCTCCTCAACCTTCTTTTTTTAGGTATTAAATAAACACAGTTTCTTCAGACTTTCCGTATACGTGCTCTATATTCCTTATCACACAGGCACCAGGCTTGAGCTTCATCAGCTTAGGTACGCTATCTAAACCTTGCTGTAACACTCCTGGAACACCTCTCCTATGAGGACAGGCTGAGAGAGTTGGGGTTGTTCAGCCTGGAGAAGAGAAGGCTCCAGGGAGACCTTGTTGTGACCTTTCGATATATAAAGGCAACTTACAAGAAAGTCAGAGAAAAACTTTTTACCAAGACCTGTAGTGACAGGACAAGGGACAATGGTTGTAAACTGAAAGGAGGTAGGATTGGACATAAGGAAAGATTATTTTTACGATGAGGGTGGTGAGACACTGGAACAGGTTGCCCAGGGAAGTTGTGGATGCCTCATCATTGGCAGTGTTCAAGGTCAGGTTGGATGGGACCTTGAGCAACCTGGTTTAGTGCAAGATGTCTGCCCAAGGCAGGGTGCTTGAACTAGATGATCTTTGAAAGTCTTTTCCAAGCCAAACCATTTTGTGATTCTATGATTCAAATGACACCTAGGTAACAAACACAGAGAAGTAATCAGAACACGAAAGGCGTTGTTTCACAAGCAAATAAAAAATTCTAGTCTTATTTAATTTTAGCTCTATCATAATCTCCAAACTCACTTTGCTGTACTGCTTTCATTGCCAATTATTCCAGCTCTGCATTTGTGAGTTTGATCACAGCCCCAAAGTGTCCATGTCACACTTGTTCTTGCAGAATTTCCACCTGTCTGTTTTGAGCCATCTACTCAATTTGACAGACTTTGAATTCCCACACAGTCCACTGGGCTTCCACGGCAGAAACTCACAGGGCTCCATTCGTGCTGACGAGCCACGGTTCAAAGGCACTGGTGCATCCCGTGGGGACTGCAGAAGTTCAGCTCATCCCAAGGATGGTCCCTTATTTATTGTTCCCTTTCACCTGCACCAGAAGCAGGAGCTGCTTCTTTCTACAGCTGGTGAAACACTCCAAATCCTCAAACATACAAGCTAATGTTGAATATTTTAAGGATCAGAAAATGTGGAGCTTATTCCGTTAAGTATACAAAGCATCTAGACCTTTAGAAAATGTTTAGAGAAATGTTTTGGCTAGAGGAAGTTGATCATAGGCACTAAAGGACTTTTTCTTTAATTGGAAAAAAGATCGAGACATAAAAGGAATGAGACTTGCTTTTGCTAAATGCATTTAAGCTGTCCTTTTAATAATAAAAAACAGTTGTCTTCAAGATGGGATAACTTTTAAATATAAAAAAATAACACACCACAGGGAGCTGAAAGGAAAAACAAATTTAATTATGTATTCAAGGCCATCCAAACCACCCACTCACATATTAAGTCCTTGCTGGCTACACAGACACTGTAGTTACCATGGCTCAACCAATGATCTTCGTTTGAAAAGTAAACACCTTTGTTAAAAAATAAAAATATGACATGAAGTGAATAATCAAACGGTTAGGGCAACATCCTGCTCCTTCTGAAATCAGCAGGCTACTTTCAGCAGGATGGGTGTTAAATTTTCAGCCGTCTGATTAACAAAAGCCGGGGCGGTTGCAGTGAGGAGGACAGGAGCTGTGCTGGACTGACAGCTGGGCCTGCTGATGAAGAGCAGCCACGTCTGACGAAGGGGCCGAGGGAGGAAGAGCAGAGGTTGGAGCCAGGGGTGGCAGGACTACCAGGGGTGGGCAGTCAGAGCCACTGTGTCCCTCCTAGTGAATTAAATGTGGAATTTAGTGGTACAGACAGTCAAGCTGCAGTGCCTGCGACCGTTCATTGGCATTGCTTTATTTTCTTATATAGATGTAGCTCTTAAGAGCTGTCTGCCATTTTATCAACAGGCTTGAAAGGACTGAAGCAAACTACCTCCAGCATAGTGTGGCAGATGCCAGCGGCAAAGCAGCTGTAGATCACCTAAGCCTGAATGAAATGCTGATTAATATTCAGTCTGTGTGTCATCATACATGGCTGAGCCCACTGGTACTTCAAAATCACAAACACCGAGAGGCTGAAAATTTCAAGAAGCGGAAGAATGAAGCTAACAGGGTTGTGCATAAAAAAACCTTTCCAGATACCCCTGAAATGAGGTGTCTCACCCTTCTGCAGTCAACAAAGATTGCAGGTGGTAGGGGGAGCTTCGCTAAGTGGGAAAAGGCAAGTAGCTGCGGCAAGAAAGATTAAATATTTGCTTTTTTATCTGTGTGTATATATATTCCATCTATGTATACATATATATATATATGGTAACAGGTTGTTAGTAACTGAAAACTAGAACTGATGGCAGCTGATAACAGTTTGGTCCTCAAAGATGGATGCTTTGTTATTGTACGCACAGGCTAAAGCCTTTTGCAGCAGGCGACCAAAGGGACCAATGCAAAAGCGTATTTGCCCGTTATCTGTGACAAATTCTGAGAGGATACCGATTTCAATTTTTTATAGAAGTTTCCTGGTACTTGATACTATCCTCCAGACATGAAAATATCAAAAGTGACAAAAACAATTTGTGAAATTGCCGTCTATGGAGCCACAATTTGCAAAAGCAGGAAACGTGAGAGGGCCAATTTGGGATTTTGGTAGTGCAAGATTTCAGAGGCTTGTGAGGATGCTGTACCAGATGAAAGGCAGAAGTAGCAACAACAACAACAACAACAACAACAACAACAACAACAACAACAACAACAACAACAACAACAACAACAACAACAACAACAACAACAACAAAATCTTGCAATGGCAGGCATTCAAAAGCCCCCATGCCGAGAGAAAGAGACATCAAGTCCATCTGAAAACTAGCAAAGGTAGCTGGATGCCAGCAAAAATAATTACTTTGTAGAGACAGAGCCAAACTTTTTGAAACAAACTGACAGACTACTGGAGGAACCTTTCGTTTTATCTTGTCATGGCAGAAGAGTCCAAAATATCTGTCGATGCAAACAAAAAAAATAAATTAAAAATAAAAAGCCCTTTACAAACATAATTGCTTGGGAAGAGCCAGGGAAGGGTAAAGCATATACCAGCAGCAACAGCATCCTTGCACACCCGCATTCCTGAAGACACAGAGGGCAAACTCCAGACAGACAGAGCACTGCCGTGCTGAAAATGCATGGTAATTCATTAGGATGTTGTCATTTCTGTGAGAAAAAAATACCTAGAAATAAGTAGAGCTAAGGTCAACCTGTAGATTTATATGCCTGTCTTGGGTAATTATTCAAACAGTTGCTTCAGAAGAAATTAGAAGAATTGAAGGGATGTAAAGGGAAATAAATGAAAGACAACAGGCACTACAAGTGCAGCTGTGCAAATGAGACAATATGATGCTGATATGGCAATGACTGGGCTAAGAGAAATACTGTGGAGTGAGTATGCCCATGATAGTCAAATGTCTCCCAGAAGCCTAAACCAAGTCAAACCAAAGAGTATGCCTTTCTCCTGATTTATCAAATCTGATCCTGCTGTCTTAGAGGCAAGCAGAGAGTGAAGGGGCAGCTGGTATGACCCCCTAGAGCTGGGGGATCCATTCAGATACATGTGTTCTACTTCCAGCAGTTTGAGGTGGTGCTGGTGCTGCCAGAGCTCCTGATAAAAGTAAGGAGCTGGAGGGTGAGGAGCACTTTCAGGGAAGACTTTTTTTCCATTTGCCTGAATGAGTTTTCAGAGGTCTTGGGAGCACTGCACGGACTCTCGGCTGCAGGAGGTCCCTGTTCCTCTACTGACCTCCAGAGAGCTCAGTTTACGTTAGCAAGGGATTTTGCTCAATTCAGTTCCTTATTTGAAAGATTTTGGTTACTTGCCAAAATCTTTCTGAGGTATATACACAGTTTCTTTTCCCAGGAACACAGGGTTTAATCTACAGACATATTTTTATGCCCTAAAAGCAGAGATTTGTTTGACAGAGAGCGAAAGAGAGAGGGACATTCTGTATGAGAGATCTAAATAAATATCTAAAGAGCCTGCAGTTACAGTACATACACAAATGGAGATTCCCTGAGGGGTAAGGGAATATCAGTCTGCCTCTGCTACATTCAGCTCCTTCGTTCACTTGGTTAAGATGTGGGGATCTTGGTAAAAAGTAGATTAATGTGTTTTGAAACAGCTGGGTTCATCTGGTATTTAACCAGGCATTCAACCTTGTATATAATCAGGAGAGCAATTCTAGATGATTTTTTTTTTTTTTTGATTCATAGTAAATACTGCAATATGATTTTCTGGAAAAACAAACCCAACACAAAAAAACATACAATAGACTACAAGAAGGATTCCTGACTCTATACTGAGGCATTAAAATCAACTGCTATTCTTACTAATATTAATTGCAAACATGGCTTCTGGATGATCTCCTAAAATCCTCGCAATCCTGGAAAGAAGTTACTGTCCCTTGATAGCAAAATATCCTTCAATATTTTTTTCTTATAAGTCATAAGTGAGTCTGCGAGAGAGAAAAATGCTGTCTCACAACACAGCTCTGGAGAATGGGGCGGGTCTTTTAATCCAGAACCTCTTTTTGCAGTAACTTTCCATATGATTTTTCCTACTGGGAATGTCTGGGAATAACTGCATGCTTTCCAAACCAGGAAACCATAAATGAAGGCGGCTTTTGGCCAAACTGTTATGTATTATGATAAGTAATAGTCAGAATGTACACTCACATTCACATGAATACAGTGTAAGAGGGATGTTGGTGCATAGCACCAGATTTGCTTACTGTGAATCTAAAACGCGCCCTTGCAAATTAATGCAGAACTATAAGGTTCTGAAGACAAAAAGACTGCTTAAACCTTCTAGATCCTCTCCATGCCAACACAAGAGTGCTCCTCGATATACAACCACATGTGGGTTGTTGGCTTTTTTTCTCCTCCTTTTTGTCTTACTTCAGATGTGTGTGAAATATTTAAGAAGCAGCAAGAATGCCTGTGAAACCCCGCACTGCGATACTGGAAACCATCAGAAGCAACTCTGGCTTTCCTGACTGCGCCGAAAGTAGCCCAGCTGGTCAGTCCCTCCTGTCCTATTCCTCCCCCTTCCCAAATCCAACCAGATGATTCAGCCTTCACATGCCAAGATTTCTGTCTGTGAGCTTTAAAAACTACACACATACAGGTTTCCAAATAAAGCAGTGTGAGGGGGAGACTGCTGCAATTAATACAATTAACAGAAAGCCAGCAGTACGCTGACTCCCAGCCAGACTCAAAGCAGATCCCTCCTTTCAGGAAAGGTCACCCCTGGCTCCAGATGCAGCAGAGCCGTCCACGTATTCCTGGGTTTGCTCTGTCACCGAGAGCGTGGCTTGCATTTCTAGATGCTGCGAGCAGGCTGGTGCTGGGAAATTGCACAGAGCAATCAATATCTTCCACCCGCCTGACCAGAGCTCTTCTAGCAACTCCAGTGGCAATTCTAGGAGAGATCCTGTATGTGAATGGGGAATTTGCTCTTGCTGGGAAGCAGGAACTTCCAAGGGATTTACAAGGAGGGGCAGCATATCTCAGTAGGAAAGTCATCCAGGAAGTCTTTTTTCCAAGAACCAGCTGGTAAACAGTTTAGAGCACCCCGTTCACATCTGTAAGACTCAATGATTAGTGAGATGTTGCTCCTGTACCTATAAAATAACCAATTCGATTCTGTTTCTTTATATCACTGATTGAGCGCTTTGTCACTGGCTTTGAAGAGGGAAAACTAAGCTGAGCCAGAGCTACAAAATTAGGGAGTTCTGGCACCAAAAGGTGACCTATCTCTCCCATTTAACAAGCAATAGCTATCGTCTTAAGTTAATGTCAAAGGTACTTGGAGTAGGTAATTAATAGCCTGAAATATCCTAATCTATGAGACTGCTCAGGCTTATACTGTAAAGCTAGTTTAGAGCTGCCAAAACATTTGTCAGACACCTCGAGCGTCAGCAATACAGAAATACAGCAATTCAGAAACCTTCCCCACCAGTTTTCCCGAGCCACGTGCGCAGGAGCGAGCGCAGCTCCCACCAAAGCACAAGCCTGCACTGGCAAACCCTGTTCCAACTCTAAAACGAAGTTTGCTTTCTCATGCCTGACCGAGAGAGTCTGTGTGCAGCAGAGACAGGCAGTCTTCGGCGTTGTCCACGTTGGAAGAATACAGCTGCTCTTTTTTTAACGGGGGGGAAAAAGGAGGCTTTTATGGCTATCCCTGAAGAGAGGCCTCTTACAATGCATCGCAGTGTCTAAACAGACCTACGTGCTCTGATCCCACTTGGCAATAATGAGGGACTTGTATTCCTCAGGCTTCGGAGACCGGCTCGCCGCGTCGGGCTGCAGATGCAGGCTCCGGTTACAGCAGCGGCACGTTAAAAAACGTGTGACATTTAAGCGGGGATGAAAATTAAAATTGTCCTTTGCTATTGTCCGTCTATTTACCCTTTGCTTTGGTCTGTTTCCATAGCAATAAAAAAAGAAAAAAAAAAAGGAAGGGATCACATGCCTCCCCCTTGGAGAGGGGCGGGCNCCCCCTTGGAGGGGGGCGGGCGTGGGGAGCTCCGAGCCGCTGTTCCCCGCACAACCGCGCCCCGCCGTGGCTCCGCGGCGAGAGCGGCTCCGCTCCCTGCCCCCCCGCACCCCGCATCCCGCATCCTGCATCCCGCATCCTGCATCGCTTCGCACGGCAGTGGGCACTGCACCAGGTATCGGGGGTGCGCGTTGAGGAAAGGAGTCGAAGGAATTCACTCAAGAGCACTGCCAGCCACTGAAGGTTTTCGTGTTGCACCATCGAATGTTTTGGGAAATTCCTGTTTAGCTACACCAACATATTTATTGGAGTGCTTACTGTTTTCTCATGGTAAAGCTGTGTGAAAGGCAAGCTTGCAAGAGGAACAAACCTCTCTAAGAGGGTAAATAGCTGTTCAAAAAGCAGCTCCTGGAACAAAGGAAATCTGAAGACGAAAGGCTCAGGGTAATGCCTACCTCTTCCCTCACCCGGTATCGGCTTCCACTGGCATGGACATGGTGGTGCAGAAATAAACACTATGCTGTGATGCTGGGTCTGTTCCAGGTCCCCTGTGCGGGTCAAAAACCGCATTGACTTCAGGGGGTCAGATTGAAAAAAAGCTGTTGCCTGACTGTTAATTCTGCCATCAGCCTTTGCCTCCGGATATTTGATGAACCCCAGGGAATTTCTACCTGTCTGAGCACAAATGCAGCAGTTGGCCAAGGCCAACAGAGGATGGCAGCTGCTCCCCCACTATCTGACTACATCCTGTCAGAAATTGTATTATAGGATCATAAAGGATAATACATGGTACCTAAGACTTAGAAGTTAAACTTAACAGAGAAGATAAGGCCTGAGGTGAGGGACATAAAGACAAGGCCTCCCCTCAAAACAGTGTTTACAATATTCAGAACTTTTTAGCATTACTGAGTTTCAAATTACTAATTCGGTTCACTCTACAGCTTTATTATTGTAAATTCTTAGCAAAATGTAGTTGGAAGAGACCTCTGGAGGTCATCTAGACCAGTACCCTCCCCATAGCAGAGCTGACCTCCAAGCTCTGTCGCGTTGCCCAGGGCCTGATGCCCAGGACATCGTTGCAAACCTCAAGGATAGGATTTTCTGGGCACCTGCTCCAGTGCTGAGCCACGCTCAAGGTGAAAAACTTTGCCCGTATGCCCAGTTTAAATTTCCCTCTTGCAACTTGTTGCTTCCCTTCCTTTCACTTGCCCCTCTGAGAAGATACTGACTCCATATTCTTTGCAAATCCCCTTTATGTAGGGAAAAGAATCTCCTGGCCTGCAATAACAGAACAGGCTGTCTTCTCACTCTCCCTGTCCATGCTTTTAGGGCAGATGTTAGATGAACGTAGGAAAGGAGGTTGATCAATTGCAGGTGTACCTCAGACCTGTCTTTTCAAAACCTTTAGCAAAATAATCAAGCAATAATAGTTCCTACTAAAGAAAAATGCTTCTTATGTTGCTGATCATTGCAAAGGAGTTCAATGTCTTTATAGAAGAGAACGGAGGCACAGTTTTCCTCAAGATAAGAAAGTGATTTACTGAAAAAATAAGAAAGCAAACTTTCTTAACCCAGAACTGTCTTTTGCCTTAAAGATATAGATGCTCACATGGTTGACAACAATATAGAGTGGCCTCTGCTTGCTTTTAATAGTTTGTTTAGGTACCAGAAGTGATACAAAACGTATCTTTTCTCTTTGAATAATTTATGTTGTTTCTTGGGAAACTAATTCAGCCTGCAATGAGCTCTGTGCTGTCAGAGCTAGATTGTTTCTGATATCCTAGCTGGTTTCTTCAAGGCTAATATGGGCATCTTTATAGTTCATAACTTATAATATCTAATTTATAAAACATTCAATACGTCAAGTGCATTAGTGGGAGGAAGCAAACTATGTATCTAACAGAAAAAACATTACAGAAGCAGAAATTGTAACTAATCCATTTTTTGAGATGGATAGAGAATAATCTTCCAGGTTTGGAGCATGTTTAAGTAATTTTTTGGGTTTAGAAGAGACCTCCTATTACAAACATAAAACTACTCCTCAAGACTGTTGTTCTCTAATTTCAGATGCATCTCAAACCAACGTCTTGTCAACACTTTTTTTAGCAAAGGGATGTGGTTTACCAAAGAGAGGAACGGGGTATTTTCCTTGCTATTTTCCAAGTAGGGAACTAGTAGGGATATTTTTGATAGTTGCAAACAGATTCATAGCCTTTTATTAGCCAGAATTCTTGCACAACTTAGAAGTGCAAGCAGCCATATATTTTTTCTGTATTTAAACAACAAGAACAGATTCAAGCTGCGTGAAAAGCCTTTGACCTTCTTTTGAAGAAATCAGTGCTTTTTCCTTCAAACAAGAAATTTTGCTGCAGGACATGATAAATAAGGGAATAAAGTTTATTGAAACTAAAAATACATTTTATTAGTTGGTCCAGCATCCTTTTCCAAGGATTGAGAACAACGGCACATGGCATTCGTAGCTCTGTGATTTATATGGCCATATATGTATGAATGTAAACATCCTGGAGACCACACAGTGAAGACATGTTTAAACCACAAGCCAAGTCCACCTTTTTGCTTCTGCAGTCCTATCTGATGCCCATGCTGGCAGCTCACATCAAGCTTATCGGCTTGTCTTGTGTGTCCTGCTAGAAAAATAGCCCTTCCTGGCGAAGACATTACAGATGTATGTTTAGGTCTTCCAGTCAGGGATTAGGGGAGAGTCTTGAGTTTCATAAAACACTAACTCTAGCTCCAGAGCTTGAAAAGAGATCGATGGAAAAACCCTATGCTATATTTTGAAGATGGTTTGTAAGTCTTAGGCTTGGGGTGAGAATATATATTTTCTGCAGAACAAGAAAAAAAAAATTAAAAAACCACAATTGTCATGCCTACTGTGTGAAAGCTTTTATTGGGGAAAAAATGACAGAACTATTCAAATACACTAAGGTAGCCCACAATGTCTTTTGGCTCTTGTATTCAGGAGAAGGGAGAAGAACCTCAGTATTTTCTGCCACTTTGTCAGTCAGGAAATATCCTTCTGGTGGCTGCAGTAACATCCCCATTCAGATAACACCACCTAGCCAAGGCACTTCTGATCCCTGCAAGACTGTCTGCACTGCCCATGACTGGGGCTAAACCTACCCCTGTTGAGACACTGCTGGCAATCACAGCCTCCAGCACTGCGAGACCGGGCTGCCAGCAGCGTTTAAGGATAGGTGAATTGCACAGACTGATGGGGTTTCCTCAATGAAAGACACAGAAAGGGACCAAGACAAGGAAGCCATTTCTGCAAGTGTGGTCCACCGAGAACACACCCAGCATTATGGCCTGTATAAACACACTGCCAGATGTGCAACTGGATGCACTTTGATACCGTGGGCTGCCTGTCAGTGTGCCTCCAGACCGGTGCACCCGTTTCTGAAGATGGCCCCAAGCTTTTTTTTTTCTTTTTTTTTTAAATGTTTCTTTTCCGCAGGCCTCCCTCTGCTTGTCTGAAGCTGAAAGACTCCTCTGCCTTGTCTGTATACGTGATGGAAACAGATGAGTCCCAAGGGAGAGCAGAGAGACCTTTGCACTTCGGCAGCTTGGCAGAAGTGCAGCAGAGCCCTTCAGATCCTCCTCCAGAGCCTCAAGGAGCCCTGGGAGGTTGACAAGGTTCAGAGGGGTTTCCTTTCCGGTTCTGCTTTCTGCAAAGAGAAAGTGCTGGTGACCAAATTAGAAAAAATTATGACACTCTCCATTTGCTGGCAATGTGCAATAGACAGATTAATAACTTGCTGGCACATTTTTCCTTCTTTATTTTTTTTCCTTTTGGTTATTCCTCAAACTTCAACACAATAGTAGAAAGGAAGAGAGATGGAAAAATTGTCTGAATGTTTTTCTTTGCAAACGACTTGTTAAAAAGCAAGATGTTTCTTGAAAAATCCCAAAGACGATATAAAAGTCCACAGCTGGTTAGGAAATTAGAGTGAAATTGCAGTAAATTCTCTATGCTTGTATTCCGTATGGGGTTGTTTTCTCCGTGGGTACCAAAAATATATATGCATTTCTGTAAAACTCTTGTTTCTTTAACCTTGTGGTCAGTCCTGCAAGTTCAGAGCCATGTTTTTGAAACCCAAGACCTAAATTTCTGGTATTTATCAATAGGGTTAACAAAACTTACTCCAAAAGCTCAGTGTTCACACTTTATCTGTTCTGTCATGAAGCACAATAAGTTGAACCTGCTAAAGGTGATGTACTCACTAATGCATGGAATAATTTTGGAAGACACCATGAAGTACTTGATTCAATGGGAATAGTCATGATTTCTGTGGAGAATTGATCACATCAGTCACTCTCCTCCTTCTGTCCATCCCTTCCTCAAATGTTCAGTGAAAAGAAGAGGGATTAGGAGAGCTCTGGGCTATCAGGAGGTGGTCTGCATGGCAGAGAGAGTTGAAGGAAAGATAGAATAGAGTTTAGGTTCTTCCTTAATTGGAAGAAGTCACGACTGAACCCAAGGTGCTTGTGTCTAGGTCCTCAAAGATCTGTGGAAAGTCTGATGGGAGTCAGTCATACAAACAGGAGGAACTTTGAAGTTCTTGGAGTAAAGGTCTCATAAAACTGATCTTCTTCCTCCAATGCTGATCACCATGTTAGAGACCTCTATGTCAAGTAGACTTGAAATAACACATAGAGATGAACTTCATGGCCGAACTCCTGAATTTAAGATTAGAAGTATGAGGTTCTCAATGCAAGTAGCCTAATCATCATAACCCTGTTGATTTTAGTGGGAAATTTGAATGGCATACAGATCATTAATTCTCAGAGCTTAAATATGTACTTAAATGCTTTAACTTTGTTACGAACATCTGAGAATTCTTGCTAACTGCGTCAGGAAAACAGCAAAAATTATTTCTGAAACAGATTATAAACTATCTTTAGGAGCTGGAGTTGTTTGAGGGGAGTGTTTTTTGTATAGCACCCTAGTAGCGAGACCACAAACCAAAGTGAAAATTTCCAACAGAAAACTTGAGCCACTATGAAGTCATATGAAAGGAAGGCACGTGCAGAGAAATAGAGCAAAACCAACGGGTAAAACTGCTGGACTACAAGGATAAATGACACTTTATATCTGTGCATTTGCTGAAATTAGCTGAAATTATGGACATCTCGGTACTGCTTTGACATAGCATTTATAGTATCTGAAATGCACAAATAGCCCCCAAACAGCACAGGCTATTTTTGTGATCACTGTCTGCTCAAGTACAACCAGGAGTGTAAGATGTTCCTGTATACAAGAACACGAGCATTAAGGTCACCCTGTGGGTCACATCTAGCCTCCTGCTATCACAAGAAGCCATGCTAGACAGTCTCTGTCATAAACAAATTAAGGTTCTTCTTAAAAAGAAATACAGTCCAGAGTTAATGATCTGGACAGCAGCTGGCACACTCCCACCCAAGAGGACAGTGGTCTGTGTTCCCCAGGGGAGACTTCTTTCCAGGATCTGGCAACAGACCAAATCCTGGATACGGGCAGGGGAGAAAACCAAGTGCCTGAGACAGCCAAATTCAGCTTGAGAAGTGACCTCTACATATCACTTGAATGGATTCCTTGTGTAGAGAAAGAGTAACAAAACTCAAAATCAGTCAGTTTCAATAATTTCTATTTTGAGATAGGAAAGCGTGCAGATAAAGAAAAATGCACACTTATTTTAGCAAAAAAATGGTCACTTTCTCACAAAACCTCAAGCTAACTGTATACCTGACACCTAAGCTCTCATGTAGGTGCCAGTCAAGGTATTTAAGGTGTATATCAGCTGCAGAAAGCAGAAGACAACCTGTATTAGCTGGTGCTGGATTTCCTGAATTAGCTATGAAGAGAAAAAGTGCTGTTAAGGTCATGGCACCTACCTTGTAAATGAAAAAATGTGGATGGCTTCACTGGTGGCTGCACCACTGATATGCTTCAACATAAGAAAATGCTCGACTTAGTGGATCGTCGCCAAGCTTTTCCTGATAAAAGGAGACATGGAACCATAGAATGGTTTGAGTTAGAAGGGACCTTCAAAGACCATCTAGACGAATTCCTCTGCCATGGGCAGGGACATCTTGCACTAGATCAGGTTGCTCAAGGCCCTGTCCCGCTTGACCATGATCACTTCCAGGGGTGGGACATCCACAACTTCTCTGGGCAACATATTCCAGTGTCTCACCACCCTCAAAGTAAAAAAAATTTTTCCTTATGTCCAATCTAAACCTACTCACTTTAAGTTTAAAACTGCTGCCCCTTGTCCTGTCACTACAGGCCCTGGTAAAAAGTTTTTCTCTGTCTTTCTCATAAACCCCCTTTATATATTGAAAGTTCGCAATAAAGTCTCCCCGGAGCCTTCTGTTCTCCAAGCTAAACAACCCTAACTCACTCAGCCTGTCTTCATAGGAGAGTTGTTCCATCCCTCTGATCATCTTTGTGGCCCTCCTCTGGACCCACTCCAACAAGTCCATGTCTTTCCTGTGCTGAGGACACCAGAGCTGGACGCAGTACTCCAGGTGGGGTCTCACCAGCACAGAGCAGAGGGGCAGAATCACCTCTCTTGACCTACTGGCCACGCTTCTTTTGATGCAGCCTAGAATACAGTTGGCTTCCTAGGCTGAAAGTGCACATTGCCAGCTCATATCCAATTTTTCATCCACCAGTACTCCCAAGTCCTTGTCCACAGGGCTACCCTCAGTCAATTCATCACCCAGTCTGTACTGATACTGGGTGCAGGACCTTGCACTTGGCCTTCTTGGACTTCATGAGGTTGATATATAGATAATCTTCTCTTATTTCTAGGATTAAACATCCATATGCTGCAAATCAAAGTTACAATTACTTCCACATATTTCAAATACAGTACTTAGGTCTTACTCCACTTCCAGAGCGTGGTACTCTACATGATGCTAACCATACAGCATTTCAGCCTCCATGGGTATGTATATATGGTTCATACAGCCAGAAACTGTAGCTTTCCAGTTCACTCCCAGGTTGGGATCCCCCAGTCATCTGTCCTGTAAGGCTGATGTGTGTCCCAAGGTCGCTTTAGGAATGAACCAGTCAATTTTCCAGTTTGCCTACATTGTTATTTTACTTTAGATCAGAAGTGCACTTTTGAAGCAAGTTGTTCCCATTTACTGTGCTTTGTTTCACGTTGTTAAGCGGTCTCCCAATGCACAAACATTCTTCTTTTGGGTGAAACTGGACTGGAAATGTGTGTGTCAGGCACCACAGCTGCAAATAGGTGTTCAGTCCAAAACCAATCTCAAGAAAACCTCCTGAAAGGTGTACAGGGTGGAGATCAGGTCTGCAGGACCAACCACTTCACTGTACAGATCCGTTTTTTTGATGGACACTTCCTGCCAACGCAGACATGGCCTCTGATAAAAAACCCTAGATGCATTTCTGGATGATATATTTCATGTAAGTAAGCAATATGCATGCACAGAAGACAGTGTAGATGAGTTTGCATCAAGTTTGCCTTCCCTGTTTCCATGCAGTAGTAGATAGCGGTTCCAGTGCTGTCTGAGAAAACTTGGCACCCTCATTACGCTATGTGCTCTTCCTGCCACACTTCAGACTTTGCAGCACCTCTGGTTTATGCCATCACTCTCCAGGGCTCATGCATTTGGTAGAGAAGACTTAACCAAGAAAATTCATAGCTGCATTTAAAATACACACAAAAAAAATCTATTAGTGAGAGTCACTTCATCCTGGGGAAAAAAATTTCTACGATCTAAAAATATCTTTACTTCCTTGCTTTTTAACTTGACAGAATTGCAGCCATGAATCAAACAAGAAGATCTAGCTACCTATAAATAAAAGTAAATATGTGTCCAAACAAGGCTGCTCATTCACTCTGAGAGGTCAGTAGACAGACACCAGCTATTGCAACACAATTAATCTTTGGGGGGATTGTGCACAACAGACCTTCTCTGAAATCTTTGCGAGTGGTGATTACTTCTTTCTCCTTGAGTCTACTCTGTTTACATTAGCAACCCACAGACAAAGACTTAATTTTTGAACAGATAAGCTCAGCAGCTTTCATATTCTTTGTATTTATCCCATTTGGTTCACAACCTGGGACTATGTCCAGGGAGTGATTAAATGAACAGACTTCTAGGTCCACATGTCTGTGTCATTGATTTATATCAGATAAAATAATATATGACAAAATACATGAAAAAGAGTCTTCTGGGGCTGAGGAGATAAACCGAGGTGAGGAGGAACTGGTTCCATATCTCTCCTACTCCCTCTCAGCCCCTACTCCAGCTACACAAATATCCTGTTTAACATCCAGTTCAGCAAATATCTGCACTTTTCCAGGACACAAAACTACTGCAGACTCTGAAGTATTTTATTATTCTTTTTTATTGTTGCTTTTTTAGGGGGTTTGGTTGGGTTTTTGTTTTGGGTTCTTTTTTTCCTGAGCCTATATGCTTTTTACCTGAGAAATATTGGGGTGTTTTTAGTAGACTCTTGTAGTTATATATCCAGATAAGCTTAGGATAAATCTATACACCAGGCTGTCTAGATGCTGCCTTGCAAATTATTTCTAGCATCTCTAGCATTTTTCACCCCAATTTACAGCATTAATCCTTTTCAATGAATATTTTTTCTTGTAACCAAAGACCATATTGTACAGAGACATAGCAAGAAACAGTCTTTGCCCTCTGTACAAAGCAGGAGAAACCGAGGCACAACAAGGCTGTGTGATAAAAGTCAATGAGCGGCTCAGCCATAGCACACTGATCTCATACTCCATCTACATTTTCTCATTTGGACACGAGTAGCCTTCCAAGTCATGTCTTCAAAGATGCCAGCTGCCATGAAGGGTGTTCCGTGTCTTGCAGAATGAGGTCCTAAAGAGATGAGTGGCATCTGAGTGCAGTTTCAGTAGATGAGACAGAACTGGTGAAGCTGATGAAGAGTTTTTGGCCTCACAAGCAACTCTTCTGCACACACCCGCGCTGCAGCTCACCATCCTTCCAACTATGCAGGTACAACAGTGCGCAGTGCTGGCACAGTCAGCTACCTCCCTCACACAATCCTAAAAATGCCTTCTGTCCCTGAAGGGGAAAGAGAGGGAAGAAAACGTCCTGGCGTTTGTCACCACCTTCTGTGTGTGCAAGATACAGCCTGTTGGCGCCCTGCTGATGCTTCAGGCTGGGTAAGTCTGCTCAGACTCTTTGTGGCACCCACACGCATCTGCAGCAGGGGCGCAGTCTGCAGCCCACGCAGTGTCTCTGCCTTTCAGCTTCCTCTGTGAAGCCAGAGCATACACTCCTTGTTTCAAAACACAGTAGATAAAGAACAATCTGCCCACATATTAGTATTATTTCTGATCTAGGCTTCTATTTACCTATGAGCCAACTTCAATATCAGACCTGACTGCTGAGCATCTTGTCCCACAGCTATCTCTTACCTAGAGTATAGTCCTTTGGAATAGCTTCAGGCTAACCACAGCAGCTCTATACTCCAAAAGGAAGAAGCAGAGGAAAAGGCAACGTTCTCATTTTTAGCCCAAACATGTGCTAACTTGCTAGAAGATACTTTGGTAAAATATATACTAAAATATCTGTGTT
This sequence comes from Burhinus bistriatus, assembly GCA_013397275.1. Taxonomy (NCBI): domain Eukaryota; kingdom Metazoa; phylum Chordata; class Aves; order Charadriiformes; family Burhinidae; genus Burhinus; species Burhinus bistriatus. The sequence continues at coordinate 122,570 of VYXH01011835.1, read as the reverse complement.
TGGAAAGCAAATTGACAGTGCTCCATCTGTGCTCTCAATGCAGCATCAGTATCAGCACCTCATGGATATATTAAACACACTAACGGTTCCTCCTGGCCTGTGGAGGCATTTCACTGCATTCTACAAGTGTTCCCGTTGGTGCTTCAGTGGTTTGCATGCTGTTATTTCTAACCTCCACTGGAAAGCAAAAGTCTCCCTGCTGTGGCAAGTAGATATGAATGGGTCATTTTTGTGTTCCTTGAATATAATGTTTTGTTCCTCTTCCCCACTGCACCACAGAGTCTCTTTCTGCCTTCTACAGCCTTCAATTTCAATCAAATTTGCATCCTGTTTTTACATTAGTCAGTTCCTCAGTTTTACATTAATCATAGCTTCATATAAAAAAACCCATCTTCTATTTCCAGGACACTTCTCAGATAGAAATAACTGCTCTGCAAGGGTTTATTCTTCATCATTTCTAAATATGTTTTGGAAGACTATTGGACCCGTATGCACTTAACGGCTGTTACTCCTCAGCAAGGACCACAAATTTCATCCCTTTAGCTGCAGAACTAATATAAGAGCAAGTAGCACATGTTTGGAGGTGCTTAAAGTAGTAACAAGCTGGAAGTTTGGGACTTGTGCTTTTGGCTTTTATTCTTAGTATTGGACATGACTTTAAAAACATTTTAAGACTGTGCCATAGGAATATATATATATGTATCTCCTCTCCTACCAGTCCATTTCACCTTCCATGTTACTTATTGACAAATTGTAAGACCGTCTGTGTTCTTGATCACAATGGCTTCATTTAAGGGTTTCCATGGCAGCTGATATATGTCATTTTACATCTCAGAAAAATACGTAGCATTTGAGACCTCGGGACTGAACACCAGGTCTTAGGACTTGGTGTTTGAGTACACCACTGAAACTAATATATAGTCTCTATTCTGTAAAATCTCTGGCTTGGTTAGTAGTAGCAGACTAATTTCTGACAGCAGAACAATGCAGTCAGGTTTTGTGAAAATATAGAAGCATTAGGGCTTCCTCAAGTCTGGTGAAGTATTTTCATCACAGATCAAAATAATTTAAGAATTATAAGTGAGACTTGTGAATGGTGATGGACAGATTGTTCACATTTGTGGTAATGTAAGTCAGGAATATCTCCTATGTTTGCAGCTTCTCTCTAACCGTGGTGTGAACCAACAAACATATTTCTACAGTACAGTGAAAAGTGACTTGTATCACACAGTAGGTAAGCAATTAACTACATGCTTCAATTTTGCCCCTGTTAGTATTGTGCATTAGAGGAGCAGGGGAAGGAGACAGCCATGGACAAACCAGTGACAGACAAACATCCAAGAGCATGGGAGTAGATGACACAAGAGTAAATGCCGTAATAAAGAATTAACCATGGACTAATTACCATCTAAAGTCTCAAAGTATACTGACTTCAGCTGACATCCAGGCCATGCAGACACAGCCCACTCAAAGAAGCCCTTCAGATCCCTCAGAAACTACAGCAAGCAGATCTTGTCAACACTTAAAAAACACTTAAAACAGAAAATGCTGCCTAGGGTGGAAATTAACTTTGCATTTGTTGGAAAAGCCAGCAGAGCAGACAGAAGGTGTTCGTAGCACAAGGCAGCATTTGGGCCAAGGCTGGACAAAAGTGAGGTTCCTGTTTCTGCAGCAGGGAGATCTCTGGGACACTTTGGAAGACACCTCTTATGACTTCAGTGAAAATCAATCCAACCTTTGTGATTTTAAAAAAAAAGTTTCCGTTGAGCTCTAAGAAGCAGAAAGTATCTGTAACAACCAGGATCATAAAGAGAAGGTCCTTCTTATTCCTGTTGCTGAGCATCACCCATCCTGTTGTTCTGCCCCACTCATGTCAAAAAAGAACATAGCCCACAACTATTTGGTGATGAATTAGTGTACAGAAAAGACCTCAAAGAGACTTGGATTTCTGGATTTCTAACCCAATTTCTGTCCAGCCACACAATGGAGTTGCTCCTCAGTTGCAGCTCTGGGCCATACGATGACAGATGCTGTACAAATGGATCAAAAAGGACAATCCTTAACACCACCTCCCCACTCCCCCACTCCTCACCCCCAAAGCAAGACTGAAGAAAGGGCAAGAAACAACTGAGTACAGGCAAATTGCAAAGCCCAACAAGATCTTCGCACCACTCTGCTCAGTGTAACACCACCATGTTATCCCATCTGTGCAACTACGGTCAGGATTTAAGGAGCTGGCTAGTTTGGGTGTTGGAGGGTTGCCTGATTTGCAAAGGATGAGACTGAGAGCAAGCCATCTGGTATTTCTTTATTCAAACTAATAAAACATAGCACGGGTGTGTTTTGGAAGCACGAGCAATATTAAGAAGCAATTTCAGAAATCTTAGATTTCTACAGCTTTGCTGGTAATTCTTTTCACATCATTTTGAAGAACAAGAGAATTTATGGCAACATCACAGCACAAAATTGTGAGAGAAAATTATAACCTTAGGGGTGGGCAGTGAAAGGAGTTTATTTTCCCTTATGAGACAGAATTTTTTGATAGAATCTCCTTTAGCTTCTATCCTGTGAGGTCCTGTGAGGCTCAGAGGAGTGATGTAGTGATGTGCTAGAAAGTCCAGGATCTTTGGTCTAGTCCTGGGTGGTACAAAGGTTATTTGCAAAGGTACAAACTATTGGTGTAACCCTGTTTCCCTTAGACTCAATTTTTAAATCTGTGTGCTTTCCATAAGGAGAAGAGTTGGGGGCTAGACAGCTGGTTTATTCTTTAGGAACATAAAATATTATGAATTGTGTCCTCTGAAAAAGGATGGCTACCTTCAGAAAATGTAGGCAAGTGGCATTGGGAGACCTCTGGGATTGTGGTGGCTGGGAAGGGGCCACTGGGGTATCACATGGGACAAAAGAGGGTAGAAATGTAGTGAAGAGAGGGAAAAAAAGGGAGTGAGGGTTACACAGGGAATCTGGGGGCTGCCTGCAGGGTAGGTAGGCTGAGGTCCTGGAAGCCTGCAAATTTTGCAGTAGAAGGTGGGAGAGACAGGAACCCTAGTTTTGGTAAAGTGAACACAGCCATAGCTCACCCTGCTCACTGGAGCTGGGACCTTTGGTTTGTGCTCTTAGGAGTGTCTGAAAATTTCTCACAGTATTTCAAGACACAAACAGACTTCACAAAAATAAGAACAAAACCTAAATCATTACAGTAGTTTGAAAGTATTTGGAAAAAATGAACCACTGAAGCACAGGTGAGGTTGTCAAAGTGCGTGATAAATATACGCAAAGTACACTATGCTGACCCTGCCTTATATCTGACATATCTATATCTACACTACACTGAAGAATGACTGAAAAGTTGAGAACTTCAACATTGCATTTTATTACAGCAACATAGCAGAGAGGACTGGTACAACTTAACACTGAACTTTACGCTTTCTTACACTAAACAATCCTACATAAAATACCACAAAGTGTTGAAAGATTGCTAGGCCAGTTGGCTTCAAATTGAAGAAAACAGCTTGGTTTGACTGAAGCTTGTCAAATATTTCAGCAATTCTTTTCACAGAACATTGAGACCATGTTTTCGATGCAGTTTGTCACTTGTCAGTGCATAGTTACATACCAAGAAATAAGGCAAGATAAGTTTTGACACACTAATTCCTGCTGTTAGAATGATGTTATTGGCCCACCTCTGCTTATGAGTTGGAGAGCAGCAGTGGGGAGCAAAGGAAGCCTCTGTGATTGCAGCAGTGAAGCAACACCAAAAAGCCCTAATTTTCTGACTGGAAGACAAATGGATAGACCACATGAAAAGAATATTTGGTTTCTATCTATTTTAAAACCCCACTTGTCTCACTAATTGAAAGGAATTTGCCGTGGTCATATCATAGCCTCTAGCGGTTACATATGTGCATCACACAACCACCAAGCAGTTCAGCATTGTGGACTCTATAGTTATCTGGGAGAGATCTTTGCCCCTAGAAGTTGTAAGCAATTCCCTGTGAAGTCAGCAAGGTCTAAACGTCAACTAAATCTGCCTGTCTAGGTTTCCTTTTCAGCCAGTGGAGAGACAGAGATGGGACTGATCTGTCTGAAAATATGCCACTGTATGGTCATAGCACTACTTGCTTCTCTTCAGAGGAGTGACACTCCTGGAAGCGTTTATTTACTGACTATAGAGTAAACCTTGATGATTAGCTTGGATTAGAAGTCTAACTCTTAAACAGATTGAGAAAGGTGATGTGATTTCTAAGACTCATTAAATCTTCTGGATGTGAAATGGCCCAAAGACATCTTGTAACACGTATGAGTGTGAATTGCCTAGCTTTTGACCACAGAAGACTTGGAACTGGTAAAATGGATCTATCGCACAGACAAGTAGCAACAAGACTTGTCAGTATGGGGAAATCCCACATTGTATTGCATAAAAGGTTCCCTCTGTGAGGTTGTGTTGTTAACAGCTATCTGCACATATCTTGAATGATCCTGGTGTAGAGAGAGTAGGATAGCTGTCCTCATGTAGGAAGAAGGATGTTCATGTAGCATACTGAGATATCACGTCATTTTAGTCCAGTCTCCCAAAGGAACAAGACTTACCTGATCATACTCTGTGTGTGTGTCTATACCCACAGCTAATTTTTGAATCACTGGTCAATATTAAGAAAAATTAGCAGCAAAGTACTAGTTCAAAGAAAATGGAAAGACTGGTAGATGAATTCCAGTTGCAGAAAGGCTTCAGCAACACTTCAACCCTCATTAGTTAGCAGCAGATCCAGATAGAAAGCACGCATTTTGAAGGACACATGTGAACAGCTCAACTGTGAGAAAAATTCTGTAAAATATTTCCACTGCACTGGAGAGCAGAGAATCCAGCCATGGAACCAGCTGCAGGTATGTGGACTAACTGGAGAGGAATCAAATATAGAGCTCAATATGAAAATATTCTTGCCTTTAAGTTTAAAGGCATAGCTCTTTAATACATAAACAATTATGGTTGGAATACAAAAGACAAGGCCATCATTAGGCTTGTGAAGAGGAAGCTGTTAATGGTTGATAGCTGCCAAATGTTTGCTGATTATGCAAAGCCTGTAGTGCACATCCTACATGGTGCACACATGTGCGTGCATGCACATATTTACTTCTCATAATTCTACTGCAGAACCAACGAGGGATTGTTATGAGCAGTGATTTGAGATAAAGCACTTCTACCGTCAGGCCTGCAAATTCTGCTGGGGTTTGAAAGTCAGACTGTATGGTCGTGTTATTTTTGGTTCCTGCTGATGTGTCACTTCCAGCAGTAAAAAATAAAAGATGGTTGGAGGCAAATTCTAACTTCTCCAAGTCTTGCTTTGCTTTCTTGCCTTTTGATCGGAACCCAAGAAGCCTTCTGCTCTTGCAGAGGTACAAGTCAGAAAAGTATTTGGCCTTGCAGCTGCAACTCAGTTAAAAATTCTTTGAACAACAGATGAGCCAAACCCGCAACTTTCTTTTCTATAATGTTATAACGAGAGTTCTGAGGAGCTCAGTCGCGGGTGCTGGTTTCAGAAGCAGAGCTGAGGAAATGCGCACACACGCACTTGCAGAGGAATATGTGTTTTGCATCGGCGTGTCACATTTCCAGTCACATTTCTGTCTAAAGCTGCAGTTCAGCAAGCTTATTTGTTTACATCAGTGTTATCCCTAACTTTTCAGGGCCAGGAAGGTAGGGGACCTGTGCTGCTGTCTCCAGAGCCTTCTGCTTACATCCATGCCCCTGGAAAGATGGATGGACAGCAAGCCAAGAGCCATTACTGGGGCTGAATGCCTTTCCTAATTGTGTGAGAACTTTGTACATCAGAGTAAGATCCAGAGCAAGATTCATGCACCTTGTGCATGCAAAGAACTTCAAGAATCTACAGAAAACAGGTTAGAAAAGGAAGATTAAATTTTCCCCTACTTTACAGTAGCAAAGGGAAAAGACAGTATTAACTTGGCCCTTATTATGAGTTTACACCTAAGATTAAACTGTCCATCTTGGCCAACACCTGGAAAATCGCAAGTTATTCAGGAGTGGATTGTCTGTTGTAAACTCATTAGGGACCACCTATCATTTGTTTGTGTTTAACCCCTTTTAGTAGAAGTAACAACAGCAACAACAAAACAATCTCAGGTTTTGATTTGGTCTCTCTTCCACCATAATGTGCCCTTGGAGATACCTTTGGCATTTTAGGTCAATTGAGAGGAAGATGTGGAGGAGGGAGAGAAGTAAAGCCAGTTCTGCTGCTTCAGACAAATATGGTTTATTTGTAGCCAGTTTGATTCAGGACATAGGGACAGAGCCAGCCTAAGGAGTGTTCAAGTTAGGTCCTACATTTAAGATACTCCGTTTTATAACAATCATTTGTGGAAGTGAAGTTCTGCCTTCCCAACAGCACCTTCTCTTGTCTTGAAAGAGGGAGGGAGCCAAGCATTGCTCCTATTTTGTCCTTTTCAAGTCATTGCCATAAAGACAATGCCTGTTTCCATTTTTCTAGACCTGAAGTCTACACCAGTTCACATGTGCTAATGGTGCCAGACATTTATCACTGCTGACTGGGATTGTCTCAGGCTTTCAGTAAAACAGGTTTGAGAGGTCTGGGCTGAGCAGATGCATCACACCTTAGTCTCCCTGCAACCTTGCTTTAACTTTTCTGTTTCTTGGTGAGCAAGCAATGTCAAGATGGTCGTACAGGAAACAAATGCCCAATACGTCATAGGCTGGGGATTGCAGCTTTATATGAAATCTGGGCTAATATTCTGGTTTGAACCTCTCTAAGTAAGGGATTTTGTAGTATCCAAAATCTCCTTCTATACTCTTTCACTTTAAGGTTTATCATGTTTGCAGAAATCAAATGTTAGATGCAGAAGCTGTCTATGAAAATATATACAGTCTTCAACATTTAATATAACTCCTTTGTGTCCTTTTGGTTTGGAGGTTTAACCAGAAAATTATGTATCTTCATTCAAATATTCCCTCAATTCAGGTCTGGGATTTCACCATTGTAAAATATCTGTGCTACTATACTTTTGCAGAGGATTAAGACAATCTTTTGCAGAAGTATTATTGCAATTTTTGGACAGATTTTCTGAGTTCCTCTATTTTTTTGTGAGGTCAGATAAATTGTCTTTAAATTCAACTCTTTAATATTTAAATATTTTAATTCTTGTGAGTCTGTGAACCACAAAGGTCATAAGCAAAATAAAAGCAAAACCAAGAAGCCCACATATATTTGTACCAATATAGTCAGAAAGATCTTTTTCTGATACTGTGCTTCCTGTCTACCTACTTCATGTTAACTGTAACCCCTGCAGTCCTTTGTCTGTTGTGGGAAATTATTTTAAAATTAAATACACTTATTTCACAATAGAGAAATTATGTAAGATATAAACCACTTGTCAATACTGTAAAATTTTGAATTTTATTCAAAATAATGTTTTAGAAAACAACACCACCAAGGTCTGAATGGTTTTCTTCACTGTTTTTGCTGGTATTTAGGAAGTGACAGTTAGCAAGTGACACAAATGACCAGCAACTTTACCTTTGGTGGAATGTTATCTGGTATATATATAAATTTTCCTTTGTAAACAACCAGTTAAGTCTTACAAGACATTCCCAGCTCTTCTAAGTATTTAGTGAGACCCATGACAGTGGGTGTGCTTCCTCCCTAAAGCACCACCTTCCCAAACAAGAGATTAAATTGGAATTCTAGCTTTCATTTACAAAAAGAATAAAAAATATTTACATTTCTAGACGCTACAGTCACAGAGGAAAGCTGAAAATCTTGACTCGAGAGGCAAGAAGTCAGACAAACAAGCACAACTGGCTTGCTAATTAATTCTTTTGTGTTGGCAATGCTTTGGAGGACAACTCATAATCTTTAAGTAGCTGGGTTGGCAATACCAGCTATGGGATACGATATAAACACGGGGAAGCCTAACGACTGTCTGCACTGTCATGTTCTGGTTATGTTCATAGCAGCACAGCCAAAAGAAGGGAAAGTAGTTCAGTGTTGAGAACTTTTGCAGAGTAGACCGAAACATAGTTCGGGTGTGAATAATTGCCGTAACAGGCACGAGCAGCCAGGGTAATTACCCAGAGCCCCACTGGGTTAAACTAGGGACACGCACAAGCCATCTGCTGTGCAGATGGGAGGAAGGATGGGCCCATGCCCTAATCTTCCACAAATTTAAGACTATCTCTGTCCATTGAATAAGAGGCACAGCTGAAAGGATGTCTTCAGCTATTCAGAATCAGTCTTGCTTTAAAAAAACAGGAGTGAGGCATTCAGGAGGCCAGGGCCAAGAGAGTAGTAATTTGTAGCTCTGATAAAGGCATGAAACAACTGATCTCTGCTCTCCTTCCTAGGCCACCTAAGAGAGGTCCCACTCAGCACCTGACCCTTCATTACCTACTCACAGGACTGGGATTTAGGCATTTGTCTTTCCTTCCTTTGGGCTGTGCCAGCACTGGTCTATCTAATTTTAGCCAACAGATTTCCCTAAACTGTCTCTACTGCCACATCCCTCAGAGACCAAGAGCCAGAGATGTCTCTGTCCCACCATCCTTCCCGTGAACTGCAGGCACCACCAACTAGCTGGCAGCTGCCTGAAGGTGAGGGTGTTGCTTTTGATGTTATAACCAATGAACAAGTTGCCTTTTAGATACAATGAGGTATTAGAAAAGAAAGAAGTGGAGGAAAAGAGCAAAGGATGTAAAAATGCAAAACCTGATCTAAATTGCCTGCCTAGTTAGTCTTATTTACACCCACCTCTGCTTTACTGTGGGGTGGACACCAGCCTGCATCAACAGAACGAGGTCAGCCAGCTTCTCCAGGGTACAGCTGCTGTCCCTTGGGGTACGCGGTGCCTGTAGGTCTGAAACCCACCACTTCCCTAACCCACCGTAGGTCTAATACACAAACCACAGGTCAGTAATGCTTCCCAAAGACGTCTGTCTTCAAAAAGGGTAAAATCTTTGAAAAGGGAGGAAGAACAATCCAGCACAACGGCACATGCCCATTAGCTCAAAGATCTTGATTTTCTGCTCCAGCTTACACCAGGTCCCAGGTGCTGTTCCCAAGCCTGCTGTGCCCCTTCTGGAGCAGGCAGCAAATTTCTCCAGCTCTGCAGGCTTTAGCTTCCCCATCTAAAATGAAGACTGTGATATTTATTTATCTTTTTTAGAGCTTCTTCTTTGAAAGAAAGATGCTAAACAGATCCATAAGTGTATATTAAGAACAGGGAAGACACCGATGAGAGAGCATGGCTGAAAACAAGGCAGAAGAGTTACAAATGAGGATAACGCAGTGGGGAAGTCTACAGCTGGGAGAGGGAGGGGGTGTGTGTGAAGAGAAGATAGCTTTTATTTGAACCACATGTGTGCCGGTTAATCACGGCTGGAACCTGGGATCGGGTGAGACTCTGTAGCGGAGAGGAGGTGGCAGACACAGGGAAATTATTTTTTATTTCAAACAGATGTATTAACAATGGCCTTATGCTGATGAAACTCAATAAAGAAGAGATTTAAAGAGGGGTATACTGTGATGGGAATTTGTAGCTGGGAGGCAGAAGGGAAAATGATCATTTGCAATAGACATATGTAATCACTGTGTGCTCAGTGCTGAGACGAGGGTGGGACTGCAGCTGCCAGAGCAAGTGAAAAAGAAAAGCCTGGCCACTGCTGCAGCAGAAAATGAGGAGAAGGGATAGGTTGGCCCAGCAGGAAGGGAGGAGGAAACATGTGGCAGAGGACATATATATACGCACTTTTAAATTTTTGACTTCTAGCAAAACTAAAATTGTTTCTTTGATATGCCGTATTAAAGAAATGTTCTGCTCAGTCCTGTAACTGCTTTCTCTCTCATTGTAGGATGTCTTGTGCCCTCTTAGCATTTACAGCACGATGCCTGAATATGATCCTTGTATTTTCATTAATAAATTCATGGTCTTTGTCATTCAACATGAAGTTAGAATTTCAGTTCTTTTTCACAGTTTTTTTTTATTTATTTGCTTTCGTGTTTTTTTCAAACAACATGTTAGAAACTTGTGTTCTTAATTTGGTTTAAGGTAAGAGCTATTATCAGCTTTGCTTCCCTGGGGAGTTGCCAGTCACAAGCAGCAAGAGATTTTATTTAAAAACATAAACACATATTACCATGGGTAAATGAAAAACAAATTCAGTACAGACAAGACCTGAACAATTTACATGTAACAGCAGTAGAAAATTGGTGAAATTGATGATTATATGGCTAACATGTTCAAAACAAAATAAATGTCTAGACCTAATTTAAGTTTTACCTTGGGGAACACCAGCAGACAAAAAGAAAGCGATGAAATCTTCCCCAAGTGTGGAGGGCACCCAGAGGTAGGTGTCCAGATGAGTGCAAGGAGTCTCAGCTTCCCTGACCATCAATTACCACCATCAACATTGTCATTGCGGGCTAGGATGGGATGCCTTTCCATTTGCGGGTGTTTAGGTTAGGATGAGATGGATCCCACTCTACCCCCATTGACCACACTAACTCTCCACTGTTTACAAAAGACTAGAGCGACTCTCTCAAATGTACCTTCTGCATTGGAGATGCCCTTTCTTAATCAGGTGAATCTGAAGTGTTTTACTTTCCCACAACAATTTATTTTGTAAGGTAGGAAGATACACAACGCTAACACTTATTTTTAGGCATCCAAGGACACAGATGCCGTCAAGTTCCAATAACAAAGAGCACCTGCTCAGCTACCTTGTCTTGCCGATACATGATGACTTGTTAGCCCTAGGAAACTCATTGCATCCCCAACTCTGTCATAAAATTAGCTGAATTTTCAAAAGCTTTCAAATTGGCTACAGCCTTGAAGCTGCAAATAAATAAAACTGTGATCCAATTAATGCTGCTTTATTCTCATACATGGGTGAAAAACGCACATTTCCTGTGACTTGCCATTGACTCAATAAACAGAAGGAACTGGAGGTGTGTGATGCTGGGCTGCCTTGGAACGGGAAATTGCTGCTCTGACCCTCCAGGGTGCAGACTCCCCCTTTGGGAGTCTTCTGTTTTGCTCCATGCTCTAAACAAAGCTTTCTGAAGACTTTTTTTAGAAGATAAATTTTCTTTCCTTGCTGTTTTGATGTCAGAGAGAAAGCACAGCTTATGAAAAAAAATAATTGGACAATGCATTGCTATTTAAGGGAAATTTCTGAGTTTGATTTTTGTTCTGTCTTTTGAAATAGTGTTGCCAGCTTGCAGCAAAAGGCATAGTAGAAATCCATGGGAAAGAAAACTGAACTTACATTTTGAGAAAAGCTGTTTGCGATCAGCTTCTGCTGGTTTCAATCCACTGCATGACTAGAACAAGGCCATTTTATGCTCTAGGTTTTCCTTTCAAAATCCAGACACAAGGGAAGTGCTTGTCAAAAATTATTAACATCTTAACCAGGGTTTACTATAGACAAAGACATTAAGATACATTTGAAAACGCCCATATACATTATAAAAGTTGGAGAAATGTGCTTTTTCCAGTGCTCTTTTAGGACAGAAAGGAGAAGTGCGTATTGCGTGTTTCTCTAGGGACACATTCACTAGCAATGATTTGACCAGCAAGAAGCCTCCTTCACTTCTGCAATGTATAATGAAGGAAAACTGAGCTGTAAGTTAAAGATGAAGGTGAAAGTCTGACCCCAGTGAAATTAATGGGAATTCTGCCATTGATTTCAAAGGGGCCAGCGTTTCAACCAAGATATAAACTTTATTTCATTCTGCCTTGTTCTGGGAGTTACTCGGGAGTAGTGTTATGCATGAAATTGATTTTTCTTTTTTTTTTTGGTTCTCAGTCCAAACCGAGAAAAAATAAAAAAGAAAAACAAATACCAAATAAAAAAGGAAAGCAGTCAGCTGAAACACATTGTTTGTTTTGCTAAATCAACAAAAACTCAGAATACATTTTTTTTTCAGGAGAGGTATTTCTTCTGACACAAAGTGTATTGTTTATGAGTCTCAGATCTCTCAGGCCTCTGTCTTCATTTATTAATGAAAACAGTTTTTCAAGCAAAAACTACTAAATGTCTTTGTTTAAAGATGTCAAAACAAATTGTTTAGGGTTTTCTAAATCTTCTATCACCCAATACTTTTGTCCAAAAGCACTCACCAAACTCAAAAGGGATTCATTTGAGTTCTCCAGGAACTTCATGTTTTTGGAATAAAACCCTTTTCTGGAAAAAAAAAACAGCCAAAACCAAACAACACAAATCTCTTCAGGATTTCAATGTGATCAAGACTGCAACAAGAATTAGCTTTGAAAGAAATAATGATCATATTAAAACTACTTTACCTAGTAGTGAATTTCAAATAATATTTTCAACATGAAAAGTTAGCATTTATTTTTGATGTGAGTCACAAGTGAGACAGGAGTATGAACAATCATTTTGATGCAAGTGACAGAAACAAGCACAGTCGAGCTCCTGGTGCCTCTAGTTCCAAAAATACACTTGACTCTAATTGCTTTAAAAACTTTTCTAAAAAAAACTCCGACTCCATTCAGTTATGGACTCGAAGGAGCAATGCCATAGTGGCACACGGACATGCATGGGGCCATAGACGGCATCACAACATAACCCAACTGCAGAGGTGTGAACTGTTAGAGTTTGAGGGTTTGGAACTGATTGAGATTTTTGGCCTTTTTTTGTTTTGTATGTCAATATAATGTAGGTTTGAGCAGTTCAGACTTTGCACAGCGCTAGTAGAAATGGAAAGTCCTAACCACAGATTAAATCATCTGTATTGTATTATGAATAGTCAGCTCTGTTGAGAAAGGACATTTGACTTTGCAATGTGGTAGATGTTAGCAAACACTTAAGAGAAACCACAAAACTTCATGTATTTGCCTGGAGTAAGCCTGCAACATCTGCTCGAACCCTTCTGGGTCTACACTGTTAAGAACATAAGTCAGCTTGTTGGTCATTCCTCTGAACTTGAAGCCAGATGAGCAAATCCAAGCCATTTCATGGTACAATCACTCTAATCATTTCAGCATGGTTACTAGTTTTTTTGCAGAGGACATGAGCTTCAGAAAAATATTAGGCAGCATTTGCAACACTTCCCTCCCTTACAGAGATTAAGTTGTGTGAGCTGCAGAGCTCTGAGAAAAAAAAACGTCTTATCTGTCTGGCTGTTTTATTATTCATTTATTAGGTTACATTCCCAGGCCTTGTAGTTCAGTTTTGTGTATTTAGCACCACTGGCTTTTTTGTTCATGACCTGAAATTTCCCACTTTGTACTTTCACTCAAAGCAATGTTTTGGGGTTTTTTATATATATATATATATATATATATAAAAATTAGAGTTTATATGGATACTTCTTTTATTGTTTAACATTTTAATAACTGCTATGGGTGTACAAATATATCTACTGGATGGGACTGGATTTGTTCAGCTGGCAAGGTCAACCTTGACAGGTGAGTCAATAGGGATTATTTTCCTTGGCTGTTACTGTTGTTAGATGCTGTGCTTTTAAAGTCACAGGGTACAGGCAGGTAGCCTGGGTGTACCATAGTAACAACTGTGAAGGTATAAGCAGCCTCTAATGTATTGCCATATTTACACAGAACTACTGATATCCACGGCAGCCTGCAAAATTTTAAAGGCAGGTCCCAGTCCTACGTACTTCAGAATCCAAAAAAGACACAAGGTGGTAAGCCCGGACAACAGACAACAGTGTATGGCAGGAATGAAAGAGAGAAACATTACAGGAGATAATAAACCAGATTTTCTTTGTAAGGTTTCAGCTGTCTTGTTAGCTATTGTTCTAATCTCCCCTTTTATTCTGCTGATTTATTTTGGAACAATGAGGTTTGCATATCACACAGATATAATTTAATGGTAATGGGAACAAAATTTGTTGTCCACTTAGGACAAAAAGAAGTTCTCTGAGTACAGAATGATAAGTTTTTCCAGTTCTGTGTCATTTTGGAAATATTTTCCAGGTGTCCACATGTAACTTTCTGTTTTGAAATGAGGTAGACAAAGTGATGTTTCTTGAAACCTGAGCATTGATGTGTAAAAGCTATATTCTTAGGAGGAATTTTAAAATCTGATCCAAACATTTCATAGGGGAATTTGGTAAAGGTTTCTGCAGTGGCTGAAGCCAAATTAAAATTTGATTTGTAAAGAAATATCTTTCTGTATGAAGTGGAAATTCCAGCCCCCTCCTCCCTCCCCTCACGTTTTCCTCTAATGTAGCAAAATTGAAAAAATTAAAAAGATCTTTTTTTTTTCCCCCAAAAAGAAAAGTGGGTATCTCATATAAACAATAGCAATGATATGATATGAATGAAGTTGAATAAAGATTATCCTTTCAAAGTTCATCAAAATCAAAAGGAATCCTCACAAAAAGTCAGATACCTTTTAGTAAAGTGAGAAATCCTATAACTTCCAATTATCTTTTGTTAAAAAGAGGCAGCCAGGACCATTTCTTTCAGTGTTTTCCAGCAAAAAATTACTTTTGGCCTAAGTCTAAGCAAAGGGATTTGTACGGAAAAGAAATTGAGAGAAGCTGTAGATAACTGGCCATAAATTTGAGTTAAAACAAAAGAGATCTGGCTATTGATTATCTCATTATACCGCCACAATTACTGACGGAAGTTGAAAATCTCAACAAGTACGCAATAATGATTTATATGATCAAAAGCAAAGGAACAGAAAGAGAGAAAGACTCCAAATACGTACACTGTCCACACACATGTTGTAAAGAAGCAGCAGCAGAACCATGTGCTGAAACAGTGGCGTTGAGTCAACGAGTGGCACTCTGCCAAGACCAAACCTTCGAGGGAATTTGCCCTTAGTAGTGCTAAAATGGAGTGCATTGGTGGCTTCTGTGCAGCAGCTGCCATGGGGATCCCCTGAGGGCAATTCGTGCGGAAAAACCCTCAGAAGTCAAGGTGGTGCAGGCTGTCCTTCACTGCCTGCATTGACGGGGGAACTCCTGCCAAGGCAGTGTGTGACTGTGGCAGAGAGATGGTCGGGACAGTACACCTCCTCCCTTGGGTACTCATGAAGTGTCAAGAACTGAGAGAATACTGATTTAAACTAACAATCCTGTTTGTTCAGCAAGAATCTTGCATGGTTTTTCCAGAGGAACATCTGAAGACCCAAACACAAATACACACATGTTCCCATCAGTTTTGAGTTTGGTAAGATGTCTCCTGCTTTCACATCTCATGCCCATATTTCTGTCGACTGAGAAAACATATTTATCACAATTGCTCCTCAGCCCTTCACAACTAGAGGAGGAGAAGAGGAGGCCATTTTATCCCTGTTTCATTCCCTGCAGAAGGGGAGTGCACCTGGCACAGGCGGAAAGGTATATTCCAGATCTTCTTGGTAGTTTGCAGAAGACCTATGCTAATAACTTGGTTTTTTCTACGCAGAAAAAGGGTAGAAAAACAACAGTGCAGTGAATTAAATGAGCAGCTGTTTGCTGTTCTCCAGTTCTGAAGGCACCTCCCAGTTCATTGCTCATTGTTTCTGGACCACTTTTTATCTGTTGTTATCACCTCTTCACTGCCACGAGGGAATCATTGCAGTCAGCTTCCAAAACCCGTACTTTCCATATTCTTCTCACAGCTTCAACTAAAGCCAATTCCTAATAGCTTACCCAGAAACCTAATACTTCTTCCTCTGGTGAAATGATCCTTAAATGAAGCTACTAGAGCTGGAGGTCTAAAACTGAAAGAAAAGGAAACTTCCCCCAGGAGGCAAGTTCAGAAACAACGTTCGATGAAAAAAACCAAGTGGATGAGCAGTCTCAAAATTAATGATGTGATCTGCTCACTGATTGCAGATACCCAGAATACGTCTCGATGTTGTGCGTGTGTGAGTAACCCACAACACAGCGTGTTATTACAGGGGAATATTGTGCACATCTGTTTCATGCTGCAGGAGTAAGTTACAGGCCATCTAAGCATAATGCAATTGCTCCACAATTAAAGGCCCTCCTGGTCTCCTAAGGGCACCCCCCGACTTTTGTTGCCAGCCACCACCTCACTCAAGAGCTGTTCCTTTAGCTGCAGGAGGGGTTTTAAGGGTACAGTCCCCTTCCGGCTCAATGCGATTATCTCAGCAGGTCTGAGTTTAATTCAGCAGATCTGCTCTCTTTCAAAGATAATGAGAAAGTTAACCACCAATCAACCGCTTTTCACAAAGCAGACTATTTGAGTAGGAAAAGACTGAAAATAGAGTTTACATGCACAAGGATCAGGTCGCTCCTTCAGCACAGGGCTCTCCCAAATGCAGGATAGAATTTTCTAAGTACTCAGAGTCAGTATAAGACCTTGCACAAGAAGTCTTTTAGCACATTCAGTTCTTTTTTTCCTTCTTTTTTTTTTTTTTTGTTTTTTAAAAAAGCACAGTGATGTTTGTTCTTCTTCTGCTCCTTCAGAATGAGGTTTCCACAGTCTGGTCACCGGTGACATGAAGTTTCCTACCCATGAGGTCAGGAATGCAAATCTCTATTTAAGGTTTATACCATTGACACATCAATCTGCAAATGCTCTTTTGTGGAGCTGGCATTACCTCTGACACAGGAAACGTGCCTTTGAACAGAACATGTTTTCTTCCATATGTATTTCTATATATTTTGCTTTGCTTGCAGATCAAAAAATACTTGGAAAGTCATAAAGTCACTATCTGGAAGGTTTCAAGGGCTATTGCTGTAAATTAACCAGAAATCTGCCTCTCTCAGCTCTCTGAAAGTTAGATCTGAAGTGAGTGCCTGTGTGCCCTTTATAGGCAGCAGAGGAGGAAAGGTCTACCATCCTAGATTTCCAGTTTCATTTTAGCCCAGCACAGAGACTTCATACATTTTGGGACACGGTTGAAAAATCAGAACATATCTATTTCTTGCTCCATGTCCTGTGTACTTTACCTCACTGTAAAAGATCTTTACAAAAACATTGGCTTCCATTTAAACAGCATTAAAAGCCACCAGGTTCTCAAAAAACTTAATGAACTTAAGCTTTAAAAGAAAAATCTTGTCTGAGCGATAGTGAGAACTTGTAAGCATTGAAAGTTTCTTTAATTTCGTCCTTAAAGTTACACATCTTAGAAAAGAATCAGAACCTTCTTGATAGTCCAGTCCCATGAATAATTCATTTTAAGAAACTTGTCTGAGCCCAAACTACCATTCTCAACACACCCTAACTTTGGCTGGTTTTGCAGTCCAACTTATCTCAATATGTTTTTGTTCTAACTGCTGTGGAATAAATTCAAATTTCCTTTTCTAAAAGGTTCCAGGTTAAGTTCTGAGGTTTAGGCTGCCTTTTACTGCTAATGGCTGTGGCAGGGTGAAAAATATCAGAGTAGAAATCAGATTTCTTTAGGGGCAGACATGATGTAACCAAATGTTTAAAGGAATCAATACCTGAGCCAGCAACGCCATTGCATTTTGCTTCTAAATATAAAATAAATTTAGGGACAGGTCTGAAGTGAGACTAGGTAGACTTCAGGTGCCAAAAGCCAAAACTGCAGTTAAAAATCCTTTCTCAACTGGTGCTGTGTTAGCTACTGTCTCACTTCTTCCTTGACCGATCTGACATTTAGGTCTGTGCTGTTCGTTCTGCACCACACCACTGTCCAGAGCCCCCCAAACAAGTAGTCTGTGGGGACCTCCCCTGGTCTTGGGCAGCTGGAGGGACACACGTCTATAGATCAGGTTCCTCCAAACTAGCCATCACACTGCTTTAGTCCATCTCTGGGTGAACACTGCAGACAGACAGAAAAAGCAGTAAGCACGCATTTCTGAAATCAAGACTGACCTCTAGATTTGGTCAGGAAAAGCGGGAATATTCTTATCTGCAATGTAGTACACTTAGTAGGCAAAGCACTTCAAATTCTTTATCAATGACTTCATTAAAAGTACTATCCATAAAGTTCTCGTGCTCATCAGGGCTTGCACTCTGCTTTTGAGTTACTTTTCACCTTCCAAATAACAAAGCTTCCAACCATTGTTAGTAAGTCCTGTGCCAAGCACTTGAATTGGAGACACCTGTATACACTGGGAGCTGCAGAAGAAGGGGCAGCCAAGCCAGGCCTTTGTACCTAGAAAGATTTTCATTAGAAAATGGACTATTCTTGGACACATTTACTTGCTTTGACTAAACAGCCATATTGTGCAACTTCCATTTCCAGCTGCAGCTTCCGTGCACAGCTTGTTATCAGAGAAGTGCCGACACAATCCCTGTTATCACAGATTCAAAGGATTCAGTGGTGCGTACGCATAAAAAAGCAAACTATTAGCTGAAGTGGTTGGGTTGTCATGTAACAGTTAATGTTTAAAAAGTGGTCCTCTTTACCCAGCCACTTGTCAGGGTCATAAGGGTCCTCTTAGATGACTTTAATTATTTTAATAGCTCTTTTCAGAGAGTATTTGGGTTATATGTAGGAGCCCCGGGAGCACGGCAAGTACTAGGCATGTGTTCATTTGTTAAAAATTCTACACTTGCTTTAGAAGAACCAGGAGAATATCCACATATGAACTTCCTTGAGAAGGTTTCATTTTTTTTTTTTTTCCCAGGCTAATGAAAAACTACAAATGTTCTGACACTTTTTTAGAATGAGAGGTTATTTTTGAGATCCAGGCAAAGATAAAATGTTTATATGTTTGAGGCCAGTACCAGCAGTTTTGATAACCATGATAATTATTATAAGGCTTAACAAACATTCTGCTTTAGGGCATAAATTAAGTGGCTCATTGAAACCACCTTTTCATTCGTTGAAAATATTTCCAGTGGCTTCAGAAGGAGTTGTTCAAGCTCCCAGCTGGGTAAAGGCTTTATCCTCCTCAACCCAAATTATTGCTGGGCTGGAGAGGAACTTTACGAGAAGATAATGGTCCTTCATTTACAACTACCACTGCTGATTACCTGGTATTTGTCAGTGTTGAAGACAGGCTTTTGAGCTAGATGAAACAATGACTTCATTTAATAAAATATTTTTCCTAACTAAGACTGAAAAGATTTTGTCTAAGGTAAACTAGAAAATAGTATCATTAAGTAAAGCTATTTTCTACTTGATGTATTAGCTTTGTTGGTAAAATATTTAGTCCTCATATATTAAGAAGTAATAACGAGTAATCAAGGGATTGCAATAATTTGGGGGCTGTGATTAATCTCTAGGGTAACTTGAAAATGCTAACCTTATGTAAAAAATCAAGTATGGTTTTTCACAGTAGTTGGACAATATCATTGGAAAAGCATACAGTAGTAGTTACTGGTCAAAAGAAATCAAATCAGTTCATTAGTATTCTCCATATTTTATCAAGACAGACTCCGAGCTCTGTTAATGGGGATGGACCGTATTCATAAGTCTCGCATACCACACAAAGATGCCGAGTGTGATGTTCATGGGAACCCAGGAGTTGATGTGGGGACACTGCGGGGTTACAGAAGAAATGAAAGCTTTTCAACACAAAGTCAGTGTCTGGCAGTGTTAGTGCCTGGCTTATCTCTGTTTCAAGCTAATTTAAAATTTCTGTGACTATAACACGTGTTAATTATGCAAGCACTGCAAATGTCTTTCCTGCCAAAGTAAGAAGACACTGCTTCTATGTTCTGTATCGGAAGATCACAGCTTACCAGAGCACGGAAGGCAGGACCCAGACCACCAGCCCCAGGCAGCTCATGTTTGTTATCAGTTTCCACATAGCTTTGTTACATCAAAACTAAGCAGCTGTCGTGGTTTGGGCCAGATCGGCCCAATCAGGTGGAACGAGAGATGCTCGCTCTCTCCTGCTCCACTTCTGAAGGGAGGCAGGAGAGAGAGAGAAAAAGAGAAACTTAAGAGTTTGGAAGGAACTAAACTACTTTAATGAAATATTAATAATAAAATAATAAAAAGAAAATAATGAAATCTATACAAAACTGTATCAAGCTCCGAGGATGACAAACATGTCACCAGCAGGTGCTGGGGAAGTCCCAGACTGGGCTCAGTGACAGACGGGAACTGGATTCCAGATCTGGCTTCAGGATCAGGATCAAAGGCAGACGCAGAGACAGAGTCCTCTTTGGACACCGACCATTGAAGAAAGAGGGCTGACCCTTTGATCCCTCAGCTTTTATACTGAGCATGAGGCAGATGGGATGGAATACCCTGTGGGTCAGTTTTGGGTCACCTGTCCTGTCCGCTCCTCCCCGCAGGTGTGACCCCTCTACGCTTTTCCGCTTCCCACCCTCTAATGGGGCAAGTAACAAAGCTGGCTGCCCTTGGGTGTTATAGCAATAAGGATAAGCAAGATCCTCTCTGCATCCCATTCCTTGGCATCAACTATAAACATGGATCTGATCACTCTGAGAGAGACAGTTTCTGCACAACATGCTGTTAACTTCAGTAGTTAGAAGAGGCCTAGCTAAAAAGTAAAGTTACTGAACAAAATTGGTCCTGTTTTACCTCAAACCAGGACAACATCTTAGGAAAACGTTAGCAAGGGATGTTTGCCTGTTTTTCACTCTGCATTCAAGACAACAAATTATCATCTTTGCCACATTAGGATCTGAATTACTGATCAGCTTAAAGAGACATTTAATTTCTTATAGGACCACAGTATGCTATTAAAAAAATAAAAATAAAATAAATTAAAAAAAAAAAAACCCAGAAAACAAAAGTTGCAGATAAGGCTTTTCACATTAATTAGCACTCATGTGCAACAGACCTGTAAAAATAAGTTAATCATGATGTTACAGTATCCATAGAATGACAGAGTATGCTGGTGGAGGACACAGAGAGCTGTCATCAGAGGTCATCCTTCTGCCCTAAGCACATCTGCAATATCTACAGCCCTCTTGACAGAGTGCTTTTTGCCATTGGTGTTTGACTAATTGTTTTTTCTGGATTCTTTTAGGTAGAATGTAAAATGAAATGAGTAGCATAAATTATAAGAAGCAAATTATACTTTAAAAATATTTTTCTCCATAATTTAAGATAGAATAGCGAAAGAAGTTAAGGTTTTATCATGACAGTGTTCGCAGACACGTCAGAAGCCAAAATAATCCATCTGGGTGAATCTGTACATTTATGATATTGATAAACCAGGATGTCTTCTGAAATTACAATGTATGTAATCCCGCAGCTTCTACCACAATGGTATGTGAGCACCTCCTAAAGCAGTTTTATGTACGGAGAGGTGGAGAAGTACAATCTTCATTCCTTAGGTGGGAAACTGCGGAACAAAAAGCCGCTTTCTGAGAGTGTCACCAAGCTGATATCCCCTCTTTAAATGTATACAGGTTTAGAACGGTCACCCAAACACTTTCAAAAATATAGTGTGTGTGACCTGGCCCAGGAGCCATACCAGTACAATACATATACTTCCATTCTTGACCCTGGCCCTAGAAGTTGTGTTTGTAAAGTGAGTCTAAAGCACACTGTATTAACATTTCTTAACTCTGTTGCATTGAGTTGCTGATTCAACATGACGTTTTCAAATGATAAAATTACCTATGATGTTTATGATCCTAGATGATGGTATTTCTAGCCAAAACAAGTAGGATTTCTGCCAGCATTTATACCTTAAGAAGCCCATGCCTGAACAAGATTGGCAGGACCCATGCATGTTCTCCAGAAGTGCTGTTACGGACAATCTTCACCAACACAGATCCATCTGCCACCAGAACGGCTTCTTCTCTCTCCAGGCTATAAATACTATAACAATTTCTGACATCCTAAATATTAAGAGTATTTTGTGGGAAATCATTTAATATCTAAATTAAAATTCTGGTAAATGACACCAATGCACTGGGGACATTGGCCTCTGCATTGAGTGCTCTAGACAGTTTGAGGAGAAACCTCTCCAAATAGTTATGCATGACATGGACATTTTCCAGTGCCTGACAGAGATTCATGGTGCTGCTGGCCAGGCGAGGGTCAGACCCAGAGCGAGGTGTTCACTTACATGAAGTCTGAATTTGATCGCAAGACTCTCAAGCATGCTTAAAAAATTTCTACAGCAGTTTACTAAAACAAAATCAACCAAAAAAGAAACCTCAGCCCTATAACTAATCAAATCAAATAGAAGTTCAAGTAGAAGAATTACTTTCAGATTTAAAGAGAATGCAGGCAGACAGCAATCCAGACTTTTTAGCCTGAAGGCAGGGATTTATTTATCCTCTGCATTTTAATGATAATTTCAACAAAAAGCTAAGGAAATTAATGGTTTTCAGGTCTTCTTCTCTAGTACTTTGCAGAATCAGTACAGGTTTTAGAAATCCCTTAATAAAAAATAGCATGCCACAGCCACAGTAATAACCAATTTAACAGACTCACAGTAAGCCTGGTTACTGTCAGTTTACCTCTTGGAAAAACAATCATCTAATATTAACTACAAATCACCCTCAAATCTTTGCAAATACAGACACATTTATAGTCTATGCTCTCTAATATCTGATTTTACGGTCAGAGAAGACAGAGCCAAGGAAGCTCCCCATGTCCCCGTTCCAAAAAAGGCAATAAACTGCACCACAGTAGAACAATTATATGAACTGGTTTTTTTCCTAATTGATCCTCATTTGTGAGTCCACCTGGCTAGAGGCTATGAAGATATTTTTACGAAACAAAGTTCTCATCTGGTAATAGATTTCAGGAGGGAAATCTTTTGTGTTGTTCTGTTTCTCTTGCACTTTGTTAAAAGCTGAATTTTGTTTCAGTTTTGTACAATGGTGTAAACCCTCACCAGCCTCCTGCACCAATAGGAAACCCAGTGATTTGAGGTTTTTACACAGCTAACGGCGTACGCAGAGGACCGTCCATGCAAGAATGTTATGTATCTTAAAGGATCTGTATTAAGCAGCAGCAAACAGATTCAATGGTAGGAGCTACTCTAGTACCCACATGACCTAACCATAAAAAGTGCACATATTCTAAGGGTTCCACCCTGACTATCTTTGGAGAGAAACTCTTCTTTTTATACATGCACTATTCCAGTTTCCAAGCAGTGGTGTTGCAATCTGTGGCTGATGCCATGGAGAAAGAAAATGACATATGTTGTCAGACCAGATGGAAGTGAAATTTATCTGATTTAATATAATTTAGACTCTCTCCATCATCCCTAAATAACTAGATAAGCTACCCAAATGTCTGAAATACTGCTATAAAAATTTGTTACTATAGACAATGTCTCCTGGTTCAACTTTTCCCTCCTCCTTCCAGGTTGCCTATTATAACTCCATAGTTTGGAATAATTAAAGTGTGATTTCATCCCTCTTAGCCACTAGGATTTCTTCTTAGCTGTTTTAGGTGCTAGGAAGACCTGGGAACACCACTGTAAAGAAATGGAGATGATGGATACGACAAACTGGAAGCAGCGGGGAGCTCCTCAGGTCACCAAAGAGGAAAGCTTGAAAATCTGAACAGGATGTGTGGAGAAAGCACAGTGCAGGGGACATTCAGAGATACCAAATACAAGCATTAAAATCTATCTTAGGTTTAGCTGCTTTAGAACAACGTTTTTCTCTGGCTGGCATAGCTAATGCAGCCCGGTTAGTTCAGCCCAAGCCTGGGTGCCTCTGCATATGCAAATTGCATTGTGCCATGTAGATAAAGTCACAAAAGGCCTGGAGCTGGATGTTGGACCAGGACCAAAGAAACGGCAAGACTTAATTCCATGATTCACTGTAAAACTTCTGCATGAATTTGTGCAAAATAAGTGCTGAACACGAGGAAATTCAAACTGCTTAACTTTAAGCACTAGTAGGCTGCTCTGTAAGCACTGGCCATTGCTCTTTTTAGCTGCAGTTGTAACTGATGGAGACCTTACAAACCTCAATGCTTTCCCATCTTTGAGAGCATTCAGACAAGCAGTACCTTCACAGATCTTACATATGCAGGATTGTCCAGAACGGGAGGGTGATGAGCCTTTGGGATCCAGAACCATGGAAGAGGACACCTGCCATGGGTTTGCACTATGGCCCTACCTGCACTGTGGGATCTGCTGTGCAGTTCAGGAAAATCATTACCATTGCTTGGCTATGGTTTTGAGCACTCCTATAATATCCACCACTACACATTTTCTTTTTCAAGCAAGATGCTACTTCTCTTCTCCAGTGTCTCAAGCTTTTATCATCTTTCCATCTCTCCCACTATTCCTCCCGCAATCCTTTTTTTCCACAGAGTCAGCTAGTGAACTACATTAGACGTAAAATATTTTAATCTGCTTCCTGTGGATCAGTTCAGTGTTTCATCCTCGCCTGTGGTCCTCAGTTCATAGAAACAGAAAATGTCTCAATTTTGAGCCATATTAAAACAAAATGTAAAAGGTCCTCAGCTCATAGAAGCAGCAAAAATCTTAATTTTGAGCCACATGAAAACAAAAGCCAAAACCAGGTGCCTTAAAACCAGCATGATTTTGGGAAATGCAGAGAAGCTAGTTGCTTTCTGTAGAGAGCAGACAATGCACAGAATAATATAGTGGAACATGACAAGTCTTGGTTTATTTCCACAAATGTTGGTATTGAACAATTAAGAGTGACTGTAAAATAACCTGTCTAAAGGTGCTGAGTCAGCAGAACTTGCACAATACCCTCATTACTAGTCAGTAAACCCAGTAAATGTGTGACATTCAATATAGAAAGGCAGGCCTCATGTTAACCAGCTGGCAAGCCAAAGCAGCAAAAAGCTCTGTTATTGCCCCAGAACATGATCTCAGCGTTGTCCAAACCTGTGTTGAAGTCAGGGAAACGTATATGAGAAACCCCCCATACTCACCCACAGTCTGTGATCTCTTACATTTACTCACGTTTACTGTGATCTCTTCAATCCATGACATACCTGAGACATCTTTCAACTACCCTGTTATGTAGAAGTGATAGACCTTTTGAAACAAGCACTCAGTCAAAGCACAATGTATGACAGAGGGAAGATACAGTCATCAAAACATTAAGCTCACGTGAATTCTCCATTTCCTTATGGGAAAGACTGTATGGGATCTGAACACTCTCCAAACCACTTGGCCATTCTGGACTCAGACCTGAACATTCGAGCTCAGACCTACCTCTCCTTGTTGATCACTTTTACGTTGACACAAACCACATATGTTATGTATCTGCCTCCTTTTCCCCTTTTAAATTGGTTTCTCTGATCAGTGGAGCAAAGACACAAGAGGAGATTCATCTGCTGCACATAAATGTCCTTTGTGGTATTTAAATTCACTCCCAAATCATACTCTGCATGGGTATGAAAATAAGCCAAACATAAATTGCAACATACAGCTTTGGGAAGACAAATTTTGAGAGAAGGGAAACATTACTTTTTTTTACCTTCTTTGCTGAAAATGAAGGTTCTCGGCTCAGTTTATGAGGCTTGGGACATATTGTTCACAATATTATCATTTATAGTCACAGACGTCAAATTAGAGGTAACATTTATTTTTATTGGGAACTGAAAATGCTGAACATTCTCAAATAATCTTACTTACAATAAGGTAGTTGGGTATCCACGCTTGTTAGGATTTGAAACTGTTATGTTTTGGCTCAAGGTCTATTTTGACAAGCTATCCAAACCCAGAACAAAATTATCCAAAGCCATGGCAAAAAAAAAAAAAAACCAAAAAACCAGATCCCTGTTTTTCCCCAGATTTTTGTGAAATTGATGATCAAAACAGTTATTTACATGAATTAAATTGTTAGACGGAGATGATTAAAAATATTAGTAATGCACTGCAATCCTCTTTTGAGGTTAAATTAGGAATGCCAGCTGAAGCACCAACACTGTTACTGCTACCTGTGTTCATAATGAGCTGATACTGAAGAGTATCAAGAAGTGTTTTGATGATTCTTTGCTTGGAGTAAACATGGAGTAAACATTCCACACAGGAATGTGGGTGCATTTTATAATCACTGGTTTGAGAAGTTATTGAAGGATTTGCTAAAATGTCTGCAGGTAACACTTAAAATAGGTAGAGATTGTTGAAATTCTGACAGAAGCTGTTGCAGAGATCTGACAAATGTGCAGTCACTAACTAACCCAAAACAGTATTGCATATTTACAGATACACATAGATCCTCAGTGACTGGAAAGAAGTTCTTTTCCTTTAGTTTCTGAAGCAATAATTTATTTGGAAATATTCCTCCCAAGTCAGTCTGCAACTACTTTGTTGTTAATTCCTCTTTCTTCTTTATGAAAAGTGAAGGATGAAATTGGATAATAAAGGCAGAAAAGCAGCACATATGTGATGAAATATCTGTTCTGTAAATAGCCATTGTAGTGGGAAGAAGCAAGCTCTTACCTTTGACAAGGGAAGTACAAAACACAGCACAAAACTTTCATTCCAAGGTTTGGTAGATATGGAGAATCCTTCAGTAGCTGCAGGGTAAACTGCAGCTCCTGACCATTATGAGTGGATCTATGGAGACCCTGGCTACAATTTTGGTCAGGCTGTAGAAGCAGGGTTTCACGTAAACCACAACTCTGGAAAGTCTCTTCCAGGTTCTGTTTTGTGACTGCTACATAGCAAAGACTATAAACCTTGCTGAAACATCATGGCTTTTTTTGACCAAGGTAGGGCAGTATCCCTGAGGTAAGGCACGCCACCTTGGCCAAAAACCATTTGCCAGCACATTATCTGAAATGTGTTCAGAAAGAAATATAAAATAGTCTAAAGAGACGATAAAGTTAGTCCCAAAGCCTAGACTTCATGGGCCATGCAATAATAACTGCATTCAAAAGGACACTGGAAGAGTATAAAATGGGCAGACACATTTGTAGTGTGAATGACACCAGAAGTGTAGAGTCCTCAAAAATGTGAATGCTCTCTGTGGTTTGTTTTCTTGGCACATCTTCTAGAATTTATTTCTTTCTATATTTATTACTTAACACATTGCAGACAATTCGTTAGCATCAGCTATTTCCCCCCTTAGGAGGCCCTACTATATGAATATGTTTGAAGTCAACAAAAATCAATCTCCCTAGAACAGAGGAAAAACAGTTTCTTGCTCATAAGGAACAAAATTGTTTTTCACATTCCAAGTAGTCTGCTGTCCACTTTCGAATTGGCAGGCGTGAAGTTGAAAACATGTCGAGATGGGTTACTTGAGAACTACAGGAGGTTGGAGGTATTTTTTTAGGGAAAAAAAAGACTAAAAAAAATTTAAAAGTATCCCAAATAGAGGCTATCAATATCTGAAACAGTTAAATGTGGGACAAGTGTGAAACAAATATCTGATTAATAAATAAGACCATAGTTCCCCTGGAACATTGTCACGTGCTACACAGTAGCTGTAGAAAGAGCAGTTATACAATGGGTTAAAAACATGCTGTCAAGAAACTCAGGCTAGATGTGTGACGTTCAGCTTTTTCTTTAATCATGCCTTACAAGTAGGGACAAGCTCTAGCTACCTTCGTACTAAAAAAAAAAGATCTAAAATAAAAGCAAGGGTTAGTCCTGCACAAATAGCTTCACAGCACTTATTAAAACAATATTTTTTTTCAGTTTCCCACTACAAATAGTGAACTTGGTCACATTGGCCAGGACACTGGGCATATGCAGTGCAGAAGTCTTCAAGATCGACCCAGTGATTCATTTTCGAGTTCATATAGGCATGATTTATCTTGGATCATCCACAGCTTCTACCCGGCTTTACCAGGGTGTAGGTCCATTTGTCCCTTCTGGGGAGGGGCACCAGAGTGGAAGTTCAGGGTCAAGGAAATGTTTTGCAAACTCTCCCCAGGGGAAAACATCTGCTCAAGGAAAGACCACACAGTAATTATTTCAGTTCCTCACTCTCTCTGCTGGTCAAAGGTGCTTGCTAGGCGGTCACAGATAACACCTATTCTGAATCTAACAGATCTGACAGCTTCTCCCATTGCAGCTCTGTTTTAATGTAAATGAATATTCCCACAAAAAGCCTGTTCTTACCCTCCCTCTCAGGTAATGCTTCTCCTAGATCAAGAACCAACCTAAGGGTAAAAGGGGAGTCACCACTTTATTCAGGTATTGAAGCTTTGTTACCATTTTAGGGATGCACAGGTGTGACAAAAATGATCCTGATATGAATGAAAATAATGGGCTCAATTCAGCAAACAAGTAAATTTGACATCTGTAATCAAGTTATTATTCTTACACCACCATCGTGATGGAGAGGCCCTTCAGCAAAGCAGGCAATGGAGGCACAGCAGGGCATCTAAATGGTGCCACCCTTGGGTGTCTGGAGCACACACATGCATGGAGTGCATATGTGTGCTGTGGCGAGGGGAAAAGAGGTAGGTGAAACACTACCAAGCAATATAAGCAGCTGAAACAACCTCTGCAGATCTTGGGTTAGATGAATTTCACCTCCTTTATCTGAATATATGTATACAGCAATTAATTTTCTTATTAGTCCTCCAACATATTCATCTTCTCTTTGATATTTGTTATCTTTTGTGTGTACAGACAAAACTCGTAAAGTGTGCATTTATAGCTAGTGAGTAGATGAGTGCATTTCCATACCATGCAGCTTTCCCTCCTGTGTTAGCAATTGTGGGGGATTAATTACAAAAAAAAGCTAATAAAAATGTAAAAATGCCTGAGATCATCATCTGTGAACATAGCTCCTCTTCTGACAGTCCTCCAATGACTACACCATACACATAGATTATTAGAAAAAAGGAGTGGGTTTTATTCATCTGATTCTGCTTGCTTTTATTAAATGTTTTTTCAGATTACTTGACAGTAGTGAGGAAGCCACAGGTTGTCACGAATTACTTTCATTTTCATCTACATGGATACAAATGAATAAACAAAGAAACTATTTTTCCAACTGTCTTTTCCTTCCCACTCTTTGGAGGTCAGTATCAAAGTTTATACCATTCCTGGGAATATCCTTGAAAACTCATCAGCACTAGTAATGGCAATCAACAGTTTCTGCATGGTCAAAAGGTTCTCTGCTGTCACAGGTAGAAATGAAGCTGAGAGTGCGATGTTTCAAATAATAATGTTGTCTAAATGAATGTCAGTACAGATAGAATCATAGAATCATCTAGGTTGGAAGGGACCTTTAAGATCATGGAGTCAAACCGTTAACCTAACACTATAAATCATTATATTAGCTTTAGAGCTAAAAATCAATACAAAGTATATAACTGTCCAACTCTGTGGAGGACGTATTTTAATATAGGTAACTTAGAGATGGGAAAATTAAATAAAACTAGTTCTGATGTCAAGATCTGCTTGAGTATATTTTAACATTGTATTGTGCCAATGAGAAACTTGCTATAAATCCAACTTAGAAATCTTGAGGACATCTTAGAAAAAAATCTTCAAGGTATGTAAAATCAGAAGTGCAGATAGAAAAGATGAGAGAGACAGAAGTCTGAAAGATTTTAGAAATGTCATCAAACTTTGATAATCAGGCCCAAGAGGTGGGCTATGGTTAAAGTCTACTGAAGGGGCAGTCAATGATTGGTTCCAATGATGTTTGCTTTAAACTTAAATAGGAAAAGCAGTGATGTGGTTTAGGCCGGACTGGCCACTGAGGCGAAACAACAGATGCTCTCCCCGACCTCTCTCTCCAAGGAGAGGAGGGAGAGAGAAAAAGAGACTTATGAGTTTAGAATAAAACTAAACTACTTTAATGAAATATTAAAAAGATAATAAAAAGGAAATAATCAAATATATACAAGATACATAAAATTATATCAAAGTCCTGGGATGATGATCATGTCACCAGCAGGCACTGGGAAAGTCCCACAGTGGACTCAGTGACAGACGGGAACTGGATTCCGGATCTGGATTCAAGATCGGGATCAAAGGCAGACACAGAGAGAGTCCTCTTCGGACACCGGCCATTGAAGAAAGAGAGCTGACCCTTTGATCCCTCAGCTTTTATACTGAACATGAGGCAGGTGGGATGGAATCCCCTGTGGGTCAGTTTTGGGTCACCTGTCCTGTCCGCTCCTCCCTGCAGATGTGACCCCTCTACGCTTTTCTGCTTCCCACCCTGCAGTTGGTAAACAACAAATTTGGCTGCCCTTGGGTGTTATAGCAATAAATATAAGCAAGATCCTCTCTGCATCCCATTCCTTGGCATAAATTGCAGCTAATCAGGTCTTATCTTTCTGAGAATGAACAGTGTCTCAACAATAAGCTGTTAATTTCAGACAGTTTCAGAGAGTTCAGTTATCTATTACTTTTTACCTATCAAATCTATACACATATATATATATACACACAGGTCACTCATTTATGATTTATCTTTATACACAGAAATTTGTTAAGTCCATTTAGTTCATAATTGCAGGATTTCAGCTATCCTAGTAGACTCTCAGGGAAGGAAAGATGGTATGAAATTAATTGTGGTTCATGCCCACGGGTAGCATGTCCACTTCGATGAGTTTGCTAGGTGTCACTTGATGAAGTTAGCTTGGATTTCATCACCAGTATGTTATCCTGAAAAATACTTATTGGACACTGTTAGTATTATGTAGCAATCAACATCATACAGCTCAGAATTAAGTATTCTCACCAAAGGTTAAATTCCCTTGAGGTACACATTGAACTTCTCCATATTTCAGCATCACCCACCAAGTACATCCAGGTCCTTGAGCAAAAACAGTCCCATGAATGGGTTTGCCTTTGCTTGAAGTAGGAAAAACCCAAAGTTTTCCCCAACATATTCCTTTCATGCACCACAGGGACTTTATCCCCTTCTACTGTGTGTAAAAGGTCTGATTGAGCAGGACGAGCTCAATTGATGGATCCCCTGGTGTTAACTAACCAGATAGCCTGTGGTAAATGCTTGTACCAATCTTTAAAAGTTCAACCCCCCATTGCTTTCAGGTTAGTTTTTAACAGTCCATTATATCGCTCAGTTTTCCAGAACCTGGTGCCTAATAGGCAATATGACATACCAACTCAGTGCCATGTTCTTTGGCCCAATTATTTATAAGATTGTTTTTAAAATGAGTCTCATTGTCCAATTCAATTCTTTGTGGAGTACCATGTTGCCACAAGACTTGCTTTTAAAGGCCTGGGATGGTATTCCGGGCAGTGGCATGAGGCATGACATAGGTTTCCAACCATCTGATTCTTGCTTCCACCATTGTAAGCACGTGGTGCTTACCCTGGTGGGACTGAGGAATTGTGATAGTCAATTTGCCAAGCCTCCCCATACTTACATTTTAGCCATTTTCCTCCATACCACAAAGATTTTAACCATTTAGCTTGCTTGATTTTGGTGCATGTTTCATAATTGTGGATAACCTGCAGAATAGCATCCATGGTTAAATCCACCCCTCAGTCACTAGCCCATTTATATGATTCATCCTTCCCTTGATGACCTGAAGCATCATGGGCCCACCAAACTGAAAATGGTTCACTTTTATGTTCCCAGTCCAAATCTGTCTGGAAAATCTTAGCAGCCTGATCCACTTGTTGATTGTTTCAGTGCCCCTCAGTGGCTCGATTCACGGGTACGTGGGCATCTACACGATGTACCTTTACGCTAGTTTCCCTAGCCAGCCAGCAATACCTCGCCACCATTCAGCAGCCCAGATGGGTTTACCTCTGCGCTGCCAGTTGCTCTGTTTCCACTGCTTTACCCACCCCCACAGAGCATGTTGCAAAACATTGACAGTGGGACTTGTCTGATGAAAAATTGATGGCTACATTTGCTCCGCTTTGTCAAATTCATTTTAGTTAATAGCAAGAATGTCTCATCCTAAAGTAGACACCACAATAGGTCAGATGAAATGTTCCCTAAAAGAGCATGGTCACTGCATGGACTGCACTGGTCCCACCAGGGACAAGCCAGGTATGGAAATGTACTTTATAGGTAGCCAAAATAAAGTGAAATTAATTCCGTACTATTGAAAGTAAAATGGTGTGTCTCGGTTCAAGATTTACTTGAACAGGATTGTAAAGTTAAAATTTTGGACAAGTATTATAGCTCCTAGAAAATCCGGGTCTGTGTCTTCCTGAGAAATGCAGTCAGGATTATTAGACACTCTTTAACATATCCAGTGCTTTACATAACTAATTCCTTCTGTAAACTTCACAATGAGAACTTAATCTCTTGTGCACAAAAGAAGTACAATACCTTTTGTGATTTCAGTCCAAAAACAATTACTGAAAGATCAAAACAAATCTTCCCTGTGTTCGGCTCTTTCTAATAGAAAAAAATAATGTTTCTACTCCAGCCTTGTCAGACCTGGCCTTGTTCTCTGTACAAGCTCTCTTCAGGATGTGATCCAAAGGACGGCTCTCAAAATGTGGCAGTCTGGCCATTAACTGCTCCCTACTGGTGCCCGTGTGCAGAAAACCGCAGCATGGCAGAGGTCTGATGAGTTGGTAAAGGTTGGCATACAGGATTGAGGCAGAAGTAGCAACTGGGTGGATATATTTTAGGTTGTAAAACAAGAGTAATACTGATATCCTTAGCAGTAGATAACCCTTTGCAGTTTACTGTTCTGATTCAAGAGCAAAATCAGCAATCGCAGCAATTATACCCTTTTCCTGGGGCAGAGAGGCCAAATGCCAGAGGTCATCAAGCGTGATCCATAAGCTTAGGAGTGAAAAGGACCTTCCAAACCTACCTTCTCCATTACCGGTTGTTCATACATGGCAGTAGACAGGAGCTGGCTCTTGGGTACTGAAATAGTCTGCCAAGTGCAGGCAAAATTAAATCATGTACTCTCAAGAAAGAGAGTCCAGAGCTGGCTGCTCCTTCCCCAGGAAAGGGACTGGAGCATGAAGTTGTACGAGGGGCAGCTTGCTCCTCTGGGGAGGGTGAGGGCAGCAACAGATACTTCTCCAAGGTGCCCCCTCCTTGGGGACTGTCATCACACTGCTGCGCCAGTCCCCTCCACCACACCAGCAGCAAAGGTGCCTGCTGCTGCCCTTCTACATCTGGCTCTTTGTTTCCACAGTGCCTTTGATTATGCAAACAACAACCACCTCCCACTTAAAAATGTTATCAATCAAAATGAAACAACAGTCTGCATCAAACCAAATTGGTGATGGGTATGTTTTTCAAATTTATTTTTAAAAAAGACTCAAAGATATTTTTTTTTTTTTTTAAATTGCTACAGAACAAGAGAGTACCTTCTCCTTTTACCCACTTCTTTTTGTGCAGTTGTGTCAGTGTTGCCTTTAGTATGCACTGGATAGCTCATCATTCTGTGGGGAAGAGAGAATGGTGTTGTGGTAAGCCAAAAGCATCAGTCCGTCTGACCCTGGTCTCGTAGAGATTCCTAAAGATCTCTGCACAACCATCGTCATCTTAGGAAATGTTATTTTAGCAAGTTTACTAAACTGAGATCAAATTGTATTGATTTGTATTTGTTAATTCCTTCACCTGAAAACTGGCTATTATCATCACGTAAAGTCAGCCTGAAAAGGAATTTCTTCAATTTCACCTACCTGGGTTTCTCTTTTGATAAACAGAAGAAACATCTGCAGCTTTTCCTTAGCTGTATGTATCAACACTGCGATGTGAGGAAGGGAGAAGAAAAAGCAAATGCCTGCAGCAAAGTTCAGATTTAAAACAAAATGAGCTAGAAAAACAGCAGACTATCATAACTTCACTGATTCATTTTGTTGTGGTGAGAACATATTCTTGTGACTGCTGCGCAGTTATGTCATGTCCCACCGTACTTGCCAGCTCACGTTTCTTCAATTAAAACACTTCACACTTATTGTATATAGTGCCTTTCATCCAAGGATCTTGAGTTACTTTGCAAACACTAATTATGCCTTTCAGCCTTCCATGAAAAATAACGTTAGTCCGAAGTCATGAATTTGTCAATAAGAGAGAGAAATGTCTTTGTTCCCAGTCTCACGCATTAGGTGCTAGTTAAGATCATCATTTTGCATATTCATCATTTAGACCTTAAGGAGGTAATAAGGAAAAGGATTCTTGAAGATGGCAAAACTAATCAACGCTGTCACTGGAGAAGAGGAAAACAGTTTTTAGAAAGAATAAAAGTTGATTTGTTTGAAGTCAAAACAATAGCCTGTTACTACCTTACTCAAATAAAGAGAAATTAAACAAAGAAATGCCTCTTAGTGTTTTTATTACTGTAGCTATATACTCTATAAATATCAGAAGCTGAAAGAGATCAGTATGATTTAGAAAAGTAAATTGTTGATCGGTGAGTTGGACTAGATGATCTCCAGACGTCCCTTCCAACCCCTGTGATTCTGTGATTCTGTGATTCTGTTTCTGTGATACGCCACATTGAGTGGTGATAGCAATATATCTGGAATAATATGGAACTCAGTTTATACCAAATATCTGCCCTGATTGTTACACTGAAAGCTGTGTCTAAATTAATGACTGTTAAACATATGTGTGTACTGTCTTAAGATTTGCATTCTGAAAAGAATTATGAACATGCCTATTGATGCAAATCATGTGATTTCTATTTTTCTACTGAAAAAAAAGTTACATATTGCCTTTAGCGTGTGTTATTTATTCCTTACAAAGAAGTAAAGTAGGCCAGCATTAGAAAATATATAGATTTCTCTTTAAATCCCAGCAATCTTTTCATTCCTTGATGTTCGCTCCATAAATGGACCAAACGTAACATCTACCATGTCTCTAATCCCTTAGTTTTAACTTCCTACATTCACAGTGCAACCATTCCCCATTGATTTACAACAAAACAACATTTTATCACTATCAGGGCTGCCATTTGTGAAAAGTGGAATGCAGTCATTCATAAAACTAAAACTTAATTTTGCCCACCTTTCTATCAAAAATATAATTTCCTTATTGCACTGCAGTTGAATTATGTTAACTGCTTAGTTCCCCATTAAATTCAATTTGGAAGGCAGAAAATATCCTCAGGAATGGGGACCACAATTTTCAAGAGAGAAGTTTATCTCATTCAGGGGATCTCAGCATTCACATCGAAACATAGTTACAGGAGGGGAGGAAGGGAGAGTTGTTCTCCAGCAATAACAGTGTCCTCAATTCCATGTATCTGAAAATATAGACTAATGTCCTTTACATTAATGAACAGTGTCAACAGCACCTATAACCATAGAATCATAGAATCATAGAATCACTTAGGTTGGAAAAGACCTTTAAGATCATCCAGTCCAACCATTGACCCTACTCTACCAGGTCTGCCACTAAACCATGTCTCCAAGCACCACATCTACAGAACTTTTAAACACCTCTAGGGATGGTGATTCAACCACCTCCCTGGGCAGCCTGTTCCAATGCTTGATAACTCTTTCAGTGAAAAATTTTTTCCTAATGTCTAGCCTAAACCTCCCCTGGCACAACTTGAACCCATTTCCTCTTGTCCCATTGCTAGTTACTTGGGAGAAGAGTCAGCTCCCATCTCACTACAACCTCCTTTCAGGTAGTTGTAGAGAGCAATAAGGTCTCCCCTCAACCTTCTCTTCTCCAGACTAAACAATCCCAATTCCTTCAGCCGCTCCTCATAAGACATGTTCTCCAAACCCCTCACCAGCTTTGTTGCCCTTCTCTGGACACG
>VYXH01011835.1:0-80709 GCA_013397275.1 Burhinus bistriatus | reverse complement strand
AAAAAAAAAAAAAACCACCTCTCTTTCCAGTCTCTTGCTCAGCAGACCACATTTCTCTAAATCTGCTTATTGATTAATCTGTAACCTGGCTTCATTTCCTCCTGGCTGGCCCCCATCAGAAGAATGCAGAGCTCTAAGGAATAGGTGAGGGTACTTAGACAGCTCTGTTTCTCCAGAGTAAGTAGACATAGCTGTCTGACTGGGGCTTTTTGTTTGCTTTTTGTGTTTGGGGTGTTTTTTTAATATTTTCAAGTTCTTCATTCCAGCTGTGCCTGAAAGTGGAGGGGACAGTTTAGTCCCATTTAAGCCAAATTCATGTGTGGTATCCGCTCCTACTTTCTCTTCCCAAAATGGGAAGATGGCCAAGGGACATCCAATCAGTAGGAAAATGATCTTCAGGGATGCTTGAGTGAGGATCCATCAAAGTAAAGAGCCAACACAGCTGGAAAAAATAGGAGAGAGCAAGACCTCACCGAAAGCCAGATGTTCAATGCACATTTTCCTTCCTATTTTTTTTCTTATTATAATTTTTTAACAACAACAGAAAAGTATGCTACTTTTTTCTTAAAATACAGACAGGAAAGGAGACTGCTTACAAGTTTAAGTTAATGTGTTTTATTGTTCTAATTACTTTGAAATAAGTTTAGATATAAAATGTCATTGATTGGAGAAGAAACATATGCCTCTTGGCCCGGCAATGCTCAGTGCAGTCAGTGTTAGACTTGTTTTCTCTCTGTGTCCTTTCACAAGATGCCTGTTGGGTTTGGATTAGTTGCATTGTAGAGTTAAATTTATATGAAGGGATTTAGCAGACAAAACAGAGACCCTTTAGCAAAAATGTTTTCATGCAGATTTTGATGGAAGAAGAGATATAAAATGATGGGGAAGGGTGTAGCTGAAGAATAAGAAACCTATAGGGAATGTTTTCCTGCACAACTTGAAAGCTTGGTAAATCCAGCACTGAACTAATGTACAAGGGATTGTGACTGAAGCAATGCCAAAAGGAAGAAGAAGGGAGGATCAAATGTCAAAAAAGCTGGAGTCGTATTGAAGAAGTCAGTCTGGGGGTAGACTAGTAAAAGAATTTGGAAGTAGAGATGCCTTGTTCGGGCCAGATGTTTCAGTGTTTCTGTACAGGTGTGACTAATGTTTCCCCTGATACACAACAAACTTGAGGAGAAAGAGCACTCCACAGGGATTCGAGAGTTCAACTCATGGCTCCGTTATTGACCTTTTCTGCGGGTATAGCAAGCCCTAGTCCTCCCTCTTTACATCAGTCTCGGCTGTGAGCTCTCCTAGAAAGAGAGAGTGTCCTATTGTGTTTGCAGGTACTAGGCAATGGTGATGATTAAGCATATTTTCAGAAGCATGACAAAACTGAAAATTTTCCTTAACAGTTTAATTCAGCAACAATTGATAAATGTTACACTTTTTCAATCAAGAAGCAGGCACATAATTGCAAATGGGAGCTTGTACAAAAGGAGGTGGAGTGTCACTGTATATTAGGGATGACAAAATCTTTATTAGTCAAACGAGAGAACACGAAGAAAAGTCAGAACACGGAGAAAAGAGTCAAAACACAGAACAAGATCTCTTTATGAGGAAAATGGCTCAGTACATGTTCTTCTGATGGTCATGCTATAGAGCCCAAGGCCAGATTCAGACCTTTGTAGAGTCATGATTTATCACAGGAAACTCTAAACCTCTCTGATACAACCTGACAAGAAATACTCTTAGTAATGAGTTATCTTTGGTGTTCAATTTCATTGGGAGATTAAAAAAAAAACAAAACAAACAAAAAAAAAAAAACAAAGAACAATGTGCTAAGTATTTTTTGGTAATTGTTTTTCGATACGAAACTAGACATACCTCATCTACACGGATATCAGTAAGCTGCTTGTTATGAGAAATTACTAGTGACAGCAGTAATTGCGGATTGTAGATGAGGGTGCTAGGGGAAAGCAATAAACAGTTTTGAAAGCCAGGAAATGTAACCTGAAAGGAACATAGTTTGAGTTCAGCCACCTCAGGAAAAGTTTGCTTAATTGTGGCATTAATTGATATTTTTACAAATGAAAAATAGGAGTTTTTGATAAAATCTTCTGGTGATACCTCCAAGTTTTTTATTAACACAGATAAGACAAACAGCACACCAAAAGCTGGTTGGAGAATAAAAATGGCAGATAGGGACTGAAATCAAATCCATTAGCACAAAATGCATCATTTGGAAAGCGCTGAAGATGAGGAATTATGTACATTTTTTTACCACTGGATGATAATGGGCTGGTGGGGCACTGCTGTGGAAAGGCGATGCAACCCTAGGATCAACAGAGGAACAGTTTTAGGCACACACAGGGGAATATTAACAAAAGTGGTTAAGTTGGTGATGATATTTCATTTAGGAGACTGCCGGTAACTATCTTCCTCCTATTTTAAGAAAGATTTAGTGAAAAACAAAAGCAGAAGCAGGACCTTGAGTGATATAGGGAACATACAGCTTCCATGGCAAGCAGCAGCTGAACAGCTTAGCTAGTTTGCTTTTGTAAATGAAAGGCCCAGTCAGCCTTGGGCTAAAGGCTTTCCCTCCTCCTTGGGTGAAAAGACCTACTGTATTAAAAGCAGTTTCAGTTTAAGAAAAATGGCATACAGACTAGTAAAGAACTGGCAGAGAGAAAATTTTGGTTAGAAATCAGAAGAATTAGAAGTTAGGAGGTGGTTCCTAACAGTTAGAAAAGGGAATTTTTAGCAAGCTAGTAAAGGGTTCATAGTCAAAATGGAAATTAAAAGGTATAATATATATGTTATCTTCTTTTAAGCTAGGATTCATTACATTTAGCAAATGGGATTGAGGATGGCAGGGACTACAGGAGAGAACCCAGGGGATCCCACCCCACATTATCTTCCAGCTTCCTGCCACAGCGCCTTTTGTTCTCCAGGAAATGTTCCACTATCATTTTATCTTCAAAGCTATCCAACTCTTAAATTATAATTGGCTTCCTTTCAAGATTTTTATAGCCCTTTCCTCAAGCTATACAATTATGTGTCCGAGTTGTCCACCTTAAGATCTTCACAGTCCTCCTACTTTGGCTGAACATTTTCAGCCCCAACCTCTCCAACTTTTAACCCCCTCACCCAAGATAAGGAGCTTCTCAACCCTCCCCCGGAGGCTAAGGTCTTTTTTCCCCTCAGCAACTCTCAGACTAAGCTCAGATTTTTCCTGAAGAATCCCCCACCCGCTCAACATCCTTAATCTGTCCCAGGTGACCTAGCCACTCCAGAAAGCTTCTTTGGGCCAACAGGGGAAAGGGAAGCCTTTTTCAAGCCTTCTGGTGCCGAGACATTAAAGGAGCAAAAGCTTTTTTCTACTTCTAAAAAAAAAATCTTTTCCCCTGGGAATAATTTCTTCTTTCCCAAGACTGCAGTTTTCTCTCCGAAGACTCTCTCAAATTGAGCAGGTTTGGGTCTTCATGTGTCCTTCTGTAACACATGAAATGGGAATCATTCATGTTGCAGACCTCCACTAACTTCAGAGGACCAGTATCTTATTACTGCACATTGAATGGTTCATTTTATATTAACGTTTGAGTATAATGCTCACTGAAAAATAAACCTTTTTTGTTTCAGCCTCTGAAAACAGAAATTACAGGTATGTTTGACATAGAATAACCTGAATCACAAAAAATGTTTTATTCCTCATCTCCTCATTAACACTTCTGGCAGACTCTAAGTGGCAATCTTACCAGAAAGGGTGATATGGTTATACTTAGAGTTTGGGGTTGAAATTATTTTAATGAAGATCCGTTATTTGTAGTAACTGGAATTCTATTTTCTAGGGTAACACATCACTAAAACTGTAGGTTTAGAGAGCTTTTTTTACACATACAGTAAGTTGTGTACAGTATTACAAGAGTTCTGAGATTATTCTGATCCAGGTGCTCCCCCTTACCCCCCAAAAGTATTGTACATCGCAGGTATTGTGAGATCCCAGGCAAGAGAACAGGAAAAAAAGGGAGTTCTGGTTAAAAAAAACCAACCAGACAAACAAACTGAAGAAGAGCAATGTCTCCTCTCCTGCGTCAAGGAATAAATAGACTCTCCAAGGACTGACTGCAGCTCTAACAGGGATGGAGAGTTTGCATAGGTCACGGTCTCATGTGCTCTGTACCCCATGCACAATCATGTAGGTATTTGTCAGAAGTTTTCAGCATCCTCTTGCATAGTCCAGCCCTTTAGTCAGATGTTTTATGAAATGAGGAGAATTATTCTATTTATACAGACTGATTTTGGTCTCAGAATCAATGTTTCTGGCTAATTGCTCCAAACCTTGTTGCTTCAAAACCTCTCGGTCCTGTTAGTGGTACTGCCTTTTCATTACACTTCTGTCACCAGAGTTGTGCTTTCGTGTAGCACTGTCATTTCTCTGTGCTGTTTTTAAACTTCATGGTTTAATCACAAGCAGCTGCCTCACTCAGTGAAAAGCTAATTGTCCCCTAGAGTAAGAAAGAGGATAAAGAAGAAAAGAAAGTACAAGATAATAGCATCAGCTCCACGCCAGTAGGTAGGGCATGACACAGGGATTCTTTGCTTCATCTCATGTAGGCTGAGGCTTTGGGAAAGTCACCTCATTTCTCTGGAGTTCAGTGTTCCTGGGCTAGAAAACAAGCACAATGATACCCATAATGACACTACATTTCCACGGCTTGTTGGAGAAAAAGAAGTATTGTATGAGAGCTTATTATATACAGTTGTAAAAACTGGAAAACTGTTTGTATTTTATTGGTACAACCAATGTCAAATCAACCATCCTTACGCTACTCTGTAAAAATATGGGACACATAAAGGACTTCATCTCTCGCTTATGTAGCAGGTATAAGGCCTAGACTTGCTGTTTAAAGGAGAAAATAAATCTTCCCCTCAAGGGGACAGGATGAAAAGGAGATGAGGAAGGGAAGGAATCAGTGGAGCTTTTAGCAAATGTGACAGCTTTACTAGAGACAAGTAAATAATGCAGGTTAAAGAGAGGAAAATAAAGGATCTGTCCTACCCAGAATAATTGTTTTTAGAGTACCTGCAATTTGTCTCTGCTGGAAAATATGCAATATGATAAATCTCTGCTGATAAATCACTCCTGTGCAAACTGGCTTACAACCCTTTCAGACTTTGAAATTTCGGGATTGCCTAATTTAAGAACTTGCAGTGTGAACTTCCACTGGACATTACTGAGAATTCACGTACTAGTCTCAAATATGTAGCTTATGGAGATTATTGTCAAATATAAGATCAAGAAAATTCCCTTGAAGATACGAACATCTCACAGGCAGGCCTGGTGGCAAGCTGGGTTTGATTCTCTGAGGACTTCTACAGTCCTAAGCTCTGGTAGGAAAAAAGATAAATTTAAAACAGTGAATGATATTTTCAAAAGTGTGCAGGACCCGATGGCGATAAGCAGAGGTAGATGGCTTTTCAGGGTTGCTGAGGGTATTTTCGAGAAAACATAGCACAAGATACTGTATATCACATCGTGATATACCTATTTAGGTATGCTTCTGATGTGGTTGTTTCAAATTAAAATGTCATTAATTTTATTAACAAAGTCAGAGAGTGAAAAGAATTCTATGCAGTCAATGCACACACCTGGCTTACCTGTGTGTTATCACTTTTAACAACCAGGGCAGTCCCAAACCTCCAACTCCCCTGGTGTAATTTTGAAATCTCAAACTGCCTGTTCCAGAAAGCTGCTACACCTCAGTCATCAGAGCATCACTTTTATAACCTGCTTTCCTTTTTTCTTTTTTTTCTTAATAAAAAAATAAAACAACTCACAAAAATCACACCAACAAATAGATTTTTAATATATACTCACAAACCTCGATGTTCAATTGGGCAAGCTCTGTAGGATTTCTGAGATGACTGACGGTCTCCCACATTAACAGGTCTAGCACTGGACCTTTTCTTCAATAATCCGATATACTCATACACCAGCATCCCGATAATCAGGTCAGCTGGCACTACACATAAGTGATCATAAGATAGCTCCAAATAGATCTCAAATGGTATAGAGACTTTGTACCATGGAAAAAATTCAGTGGTATCATTAAAATGACAAAACATTTTAGCGTAGACAAGATAAATGTTTTCATCCTTCCAAGACTGCTTTTAGTGCAGTGTAACATACGTGGGTAAGGCAGTATTTCCAGACTGCAGAATCCTGAGTCACTGAATGGAGCACATCCCATGGATTGGCTCGCTCATCCTTCTATACGATTCTTCTTTCCAACACTGAAGGCTGCCACTGACTGTACAGAATTGGCTCTCTTCAGTGTGATCAGACAAATGTCATCTGAATCATCACTTGAATGCCTGGAATCTCTGGCAAGAAGAGCTGCTGGTGGTTCCCTTAGAAACCTCTCCTGGGATGGATAAGTGACTGCAAATGATGAGAAAGAGGGCAAAGACAGATCCTTCTTCGAATACTCGTGTTTCCTGGTGCATGTTTGAGGACATGTTAGTGTATTGCAAACAGAGCCTGCACTCCTCTGCTAAAGCTGGTGCTTTAAGCAATGGGAAAAATATATATGCACAGGCAAACAGCAAGCTTAATATTTGAACATCAGATTCTTCAGTCATCTAAGCTCAGCAGCTCAACCAGTCTGTACAAGATTTGGGCTGAGCTACAGCTGAACCACAAGGAGTAATCCACAAAAGTCCTGCCTGCCAGCTAGGACCTTAAACCTTCCCTGGGAAGCTTTCTGGTGGGAAAAGCTATACTGTGGCACATTCCAAGAGATGCCATCATCTTGGTGAATAGCTTCTGTCCAGGAACATTTGGGTTACATGAACTCATCAGACTCCCAAGCCCCTGCATTTTTCTGTGTCTTGCCCACCAAGGAGCTCACCTTTGCACCCAAGAGGTGTCAGGATGTCATATGCAATGCTTTACCATACTGCCACATAGATTTGTTCTCATGAGACAGGAGCATTACTTTCAGAACAAGAGTGTAAAAGGTAACACTCATTACTGGCAGCAAATGTTGACACTAGCCAGGGAACTGCTAATGAGTTTTAACGGCTAGCAGCAGCTCAGCTGGGGAGGGGTTACCAAAATTTAGGTTAGACTTAGTCAGCGTAGCTGGTTTTTGCCCTCTGCTACCCCGGAGGAACCAAGGTCTTCCAGCAATTACGCCTGACCTGAGATGGTTTTTAATTTAAACATGCAGATGTGGGGAAAATTGTATGAAGACACATGAGCCAAAAGAGGGCAACACTTCCAAAAGCTGGAAAAACACTGTTCCAGAGAATTTATGCCTTTAGTGTGGGATTGTAAATTCCATCACCAAAGTGATGCTGATGTAGCAGTGCTAAGGTTATTATGTCCAAATCCCTTTATGAATCCGGATTTATGTGCCTAAAATTTGTCAGAAACAATAAAACAGGACATTCCTCAGTAAAAGGGAGAGAAGTCTGAGATTTCAGCTTACTCTACGCAAAGGACTATCTAGT
Organism: Burhinus bistriatus; assembly: GCA_013397275.1. Taxonomy (NCBI): domain Eukaryota; kingdom Metazoa; phylum Chordata; class Aves; order Charadriiformes; family Burhinidae; genus Burhinus; species Burhinus bistriatus. The sequence goes on along the minus strand of VYXH01011835.1, from coordinate 73,209 downwards.
CCTCACAGAAAGGGCAACTCTTTCAGGCAATCTGGTGTTAATGACCAAAATGTTTCAACATCCAAAGAGGAAAACCATAAGTGGGTCATAATTAAGTAAAAATAGACATTTGCTACATCAGATCAATTCAGAGGTTACTGTTCATCATTTTAAACTACAATTATCAATTTATAACGGAAAGTCAAATATGTCTAAGTTACCACATGGGAGTATCTCTTTCACAGAGGACACATTTTTATAATTATTTTATTATGTAATAATAAAACATGACTACAATAAAAGATTCACTTAATAGAATATATGTACATAGCACTTTATAAATGGTAATTTAAACTCCACCATTTTCCTTGTTCTTCTTCATGTTCATTGTTTCATATGCAGGGTCAAGTTTTGAATAAAATTACTAATAAGGGAAGAAATCTGTGCTGAGGGCTATTTTTGGCTAATATTTGAACAGATACAGCAGGATATGTTCGTCATGATTTCCCAAGTAGAATTTTAGTGGGTCATAATAATGAATTTTATTACTGCAGGTTTCATTTGTGCACGGGGGATCTGAGATGCCCCAACTACAGCTGAGATCCTAATTGGGCTACGCACAGAAATAAAGCCTCAGAAAACTCCAAGTATAAAAATGGGAATTTCCTCTGCCCTTCATATTTCTTTCCCCTACAACCTGCTCAGCCTTCCTGTCCTCCAGGCTCATTCTCTCCCTTCTTTTGGCCCAGACTCACTTCAACTCCCTGCCTGCCTTTGCTTTCAAATTTAAAAGGTGCAGGTATTATTTTCAGCTACTGCTTGCATTGAATATTGCTTTCCTTTCCCCCACCCCTTGGCTATAAAAGGTTTTATACTTTCTGGATCTGATCTCTACATTTCCTCTTGGGAAATTTTCTGTCCCAACAGGAGTGCCGGTGCAGAAATAACCTGATTGCTAACATTAGTGTTCAGGTATATAGCTCAGCGATGGCTATTTCTGTCAGCTTGAAATCACGTTGGAAAAGCCCCTTAACAGTAATAGAGACTTCTTGTAGATTCAGTAGGCCATGATATAATTACTAAAATAAATGATATGAAATCTGTTACTGTCACCTAAAGCTAATCTAGAAAACCAGAAAACATACTAAATGAACACCTCTTCTCTCTCAGATCTGGGGAGGTAGGATTTATTTGGTATTTGTTCAATTTTTTTATATATATTTTTCCTATATTTGGAGTCTAACTGTAGGTTCTTTTGAATTTCACTTTTTTTCTGGAATCCTGTGCAATTAGCCAGCCTTGACATAAAATGAAGAAGAGAACTGCACTGTGCTATGATACATGCCAGTCATAATTGCACTCCACTTCAGCGTTCCTAAACCAAAATCCTCCCTTTCAAATAGTTTCCCCAAAAAAACCCCACCCCAACAATAAAGTCTCATTTGAAAAAGGGATGCAAACAACAGTGGTCACTTGAGTTTCTTTCTTATCCTAAACAATTTCTCTGGATGCAATTTCACAAATGAGTCAGCAGACATTGTAAATCGTGAATGCGCAATCACAGAACCGCAGCTCTCTGTATCACAGCTTTGAGAGCATTAATCTCTTTCTCTGAGTCAGAACCAAGCAGTCCTGGAGGAGCACCAAGAACACAACCTTTAATCATGACCCAAGATTACTTTTCCCCTTTTTCCTCGATTTTTCTTCTTTCAATGAAAAAGGCATCAGAAGAGTGTTGTGCACAGACAGCAATGATCCACATCTGTGTAAATTCAACTTTGAACAAAATTGTTATCAAAGTAAAACAGAATCATACAAAATGATGTTATGTAAGAGATCAGGAAGAGTCAGAGAGGTACAGTTTATAGATAAAGGGAAATACAGTAGGCCAATCATTATAGCTACCAAAAATGTATATTTTTGACACGCAGACCACCAGGTCTGAATGGAATAAGCAATTTTCCAGTTAGAAAGCATTTTTCTGAGATTATTGAAGCCTATATCGATTAGTCTGAGCTTAGGAGAGATGGGGTACTTGGTATCTGTGGAGCGGAAGAAAGTATTAGCAAACATAGACATAGAAGGCGTTTTTCTCTTATGAGGGAGGTAGAGAACCAGAGCTGTCTGTGCAACAGAGAGAGTTGCAATTTGATAGAACCAGGAAAAATAATATGCAACAGAGTCTGTACCTTGCTAAGTCCGTCATTTTTAGTATTTTCAGTACAGTTGTGAAATCTAGTTTGGAGATTTCTCTTTCAATCTGTTTTATAGGATCTCCTGTGAAGTGAACGATTCAGATATTGAAGACAGGATAGGTGTTTTTAAGAAATATTTACCCACTTTTATGTAGGCATTTCTAGCCTTTTTTTGATTGTCTGGGTGGCATAATTCTGGAGCACTGTGGTTGCTCAGTACTAGCCAGGTAGTTTCCATGAGGCCATTGCATGGCCTGGACAAAATACGTCACATTCCAAAAAGGGCACGCACAGACCTTGGTAGTTCTCTTGTCTTTGGTGTTCATTGTGATGGCTGTGGAGGTGTCTTGGAAATTTATACATTATTGCTCAGGCAATGTTTAGGTCTATTTTGTGTAGACATTTAATCTACAGATGTTTGCTTCTGATGCCCCATCCACCTGATTCCACAGTCCTACTCATTACTGCAATTCCGTATTACAGAACTCATAATACTGTGATGCATCTTTAAGAAGCATCTGTTAGTTAAAGTAGGGTCCATTTTTTAATGTTATAGGTTAAAAAAATCAAATTTTGCCATGTGCCATGATAGGATATGTCTGTGTCATGGTTACAGGACTAACAAATAACAATAACACACAATAAATAACATACATATATGTGCTTGCAAGCATATACTTTCCAGTTTTGGGACTCTCTTCCTCCTTGTTATCACTGTTCTTTCCAAAGGCTAAATACTTTGCAATAGAGATCATTCATTACTAACGCTGTAAAAGGCTGATAGTAGAACTGCTGCAGTGCACTCACCCACTTGAAAATGCGTAGCTCCCCTGAGCGCCTTTGGTGGGTCTGGAGCCATGTCACTAATATTAATTTGGCTTGGGTAATTTGGACCCTTGTTGCTGAACTGTTGTGCTAAAAAGCTATAGTGAAAGCATGTAATGCGTGTGATTAAACTCATATATATAATATGGAAGGAAATGTAAAAATTTGAACACTTTCTGAAAAATGTACTTTTGTCAACCAGCCAACACTCAAATAATGGAAGAATAAAGTGTAATAGAAACTAATGTGCATACAGTAACTTGAAAGTGTTATTAGGCTTTTTCCTTCAGAAGTGACTAGTCAAGGGGCAGTTCATTACACATAATTTAGTAGTAGTCATAATTATGGTTAGTCATAGCAGCTAAAAGATTTTCCTCTTGATACTTTGAACCAAACACATTATATTCTCTGCTCCTACCTTATAATTTTTGTCCTGAAAATGGAGCATGCAAGTAAATAATGAACACAAGGACAAAATGGTTACAGCATGCTGAATTATCATGGGGCAGCTTGGGAAATTATCACAGCCAAAGGGAAATCTACCTCCTGAAGAACATAAAGTGTGATGTAAAGAGGATTTGGGCACTGACACCTAGAAACATAATGCACAAAGGCCTCACTTATATTCTAGGTAATTCAAAAGCAAGAGGTTTCTAAAAATTTGCCTTCAAAATTGCACAAGCATTTAGCATATTCAGCACAAAGCCTCACATCCACAGACAACCCTTTCTGCCATGAAGACAGATTTTGCTCACCTTTTGTAGGTAACAATCTTGCTTAGGCACCCTGACTTGGTAAGGTGTTCTTTTGGGGTTCAGAATTCACCATTTCCTTCTCTCAAAAAAGTGTGGTAACTCCCGGGCTGAAGGCAAGCCTGGGGAAAGGTAAGTCCCATCCCCTGTCTTGAAGCTGTGTCTGTGCAAAGAAGACACTTTTGCCCAGGAATATAATTATTTTCTAATACATGGTTTAACAAAATGTACTCCACTGAAAGATGGGAGATTTAGGTTTGAATACGCTCTGTTTGATAAAGCCACAGACATTAAACAGTATTCGGCAGACTTTGGAGTAATGACAGTGGGTATTGGGGTGAATTATGGAGATTACAGTGACTTTTCTGCATCTTCTCTGTGCTCACAATGCTTGGTGCAAATACTTTGGAAAAACTCCCAATGAGATACGCTGATGCTCTTGTCAGAGGAGGGATTTTAGCCAGACAGCTCCATTACCTGTCATTTCATCTTTGATATATTTTCCCATCTGCCCAAGGCGTTTCCAAATATATGTGATCCTGTAAAGATGTGCCAGGCACGGAGGAAAACATGTGTCTCAGAGCCACGACAACCTATCTGTGGAGCTCTATATAGAAGAGGAAGTGGGGTGGATGCTTTGAGGAGGTTCTGCCATCAAAAGTAGTAGTTAGAAAGAGGACAGAGAGCAAGCATGACACTGGCCAATTACACCAAATTATCATTTATTCAAAATGGTCTTCTTGACAAGAAGGCTGATGTGAAACAAGAGGCAGTAAAGTTCTGCATGCTGTCATCGTGTTATATCATTTCACAAAGCACGATTCACAAGTTCTGCCTTCATATGCAATCTACAGTTTGCTCTGTCTGAAAAAGAATACTATATTGGGACTTTAACATTGCCCCACCTAACAGAGAGGTTGACCTCACAATAAATTGACAAGTGATTTAGGTTGTAGCCAAGGGAGTAATCCTTAGCCAAAGGGACATTGGATATCGAATGCTGGAGGTGGGAAACACAGTGTTTCAGCACTTCCTGACTGAACCAGGAATGAAGAAATGATGAACAAGGCGGAGGGAAGAAAATCTGAATCTGAAGAGATCCTCAACCATGATGCTTAAGAGAAAACATGGGATCCAAGATGACATCATCTTTCAGGAAAACAAGGATGAAGGAGTTAGTTGAGAAGTAGCTCCTCAACTAGAAAACAAACATCTTAATACCTTTTCAGCTGGATACCACAGAAAGAGGCTTCTAAGTTAACCTAAGTGTTAGCACTTGTAGGGTACATTGTTTTCAACAATGGCGTTTCTATATGAATTTGTAAATACATTCCCTATTTTCTTTTACTGCAAGTTGCTCTGGATTAAGGGTGATTTTAGGGTAATAGGGAAGTTGGGATAATGGAAATTCCTCACAGCTAGTCAGGAAAAATCCCCGTAGACAGTAGGTAAGGGACAAAACATATTAAACAGAAAGGGGAAAGATATATGAAACAGAAATGGCAAGGTGGGACTGATAAAATCTAAGGGTGAATTAGGATTTCTGGAATTAAATAGGCAATCAATGAATCTCATGCTAAAAGAAATTAGGTGAAACGAAGTAAGAATTTTAACAAGGTTAAATATAATTCGAGAATTAATTAAAAATTAATTACTATAATTATAATTAATAATTATAGTGATACAATCAGTTAGAAGTTTTCTCACCTCTGCTCTGGTTCTTTTGCTTGTGAGTGACTCTCTCTTCCTTTTCTGCCCACCTTTCTTTTCCCACTTGTGTATTTCTGTCATTTGCAACTGAAAAATCTTTGGGACAGAAGCCATCTTCTCAATTCTGACTGAAAACCCTGGGGTGTGTTAGAGGAATATAACATGAATAATCACACAGAATTTAATAAAAAAGATTGTTCCATCTATAGAAACAACATTAAAAAGGGTATTTCAATTATAAAAAAGAAGGAATTATTTTACCCTGATTCCATAAGTGTCAAGACAAAAATTGACTTTTATTTCAATAAAGCCAGAATTTCACTTCATTTACTTGAGAAGTAAATAGCTCTGGATTCACCCTAAGGATGGCCTTTTCATAAAAGAGTACACCTGGGAAGCCTAGAAATAAGATCACAAATTTCCTGTGTTTGTGTTTTCTGTCTAAGAGACTGAAAGGCTGGATGAGGTTGCAGTCGTCCCCATACTGTATTCTTCCAGAAAAGCAAAGGGCAGTGGAGCGAGGGGCCAGGTTTACTGACCCATTCAGTATTGGAGTCTCGCATCTGCCATGTTTGCAGGCTCCCAAATGAGAGTGAGCTGGCCAGGAAGTTTTGCAAGGGAGGGAATAGAAGTAGGAAAATTTGGCCAGCATAACTCTGATCTTTCTGTAATCGTGTTCTAAATTACATTTTTATGTGCATGAAAAGACATAATGGAATTACTGTCCCATTACATCAGATGGGTAGCTTATTCAACCCAATGTTATCCATTTAAGATAAAAGAGTTGCTCAAAAATTTTGAAAAAAACACTTTATTAAAAAAAACCCAATCCAAATCCTAGAGTACTGGAGAACAATAAAGATCAAAACATTTACAGTAACAAATCCTAACATTAGCTCCTCCACCAGCTCACTCTCTGATACATTCGCAGTCACCAATGCATTAAAGGTTGCAGAATGGTGGCTCTCCAGCTTACTGAACAAGTTTCATTTGATATGACAGGCTATTGTGAGCCATCAAGGCACTCAAAAATATCAGGTTACTTTCTCCTGATGACTAACTCAGTGATAAAGATTTTACCCTTATTTTCAATGCTCAGGTTTCCAGATCTATAAAACAAAAGGACACCATCAGCAAGTTTCCAAGTTTACCTGAAACTTCATTGTGGAAGGGATCCCAATTGGCCATCTAATCCCTTTTCCTCCCCTGAAATAATTACATTAGTTATCTCTTTGGCTTTCCTGACATGTCTCTCTAAGCATACTTAAAATCCCTTCATGATGGAAACTCCACTACCTCTTTAGGCAAGTTATCTTGGTGTTTTGTTATCTTTACATCAGAAGTCTGAATTTTCCTTTCCTTGCATACTTGAAAATATTTGGATGTTCCCCCGCAATCTTCTCCAGGCTTAATAATACGGGGTTTTTTTTCTGTTTCCCTCATAAATTGTGTTCTTTAGACCTTTAATGACTCTGGACTGCTCAAATTATTAAAGTGAGAAGCCTCAAACTGAACCCAATAATCCAGCCAAGGTCTCACCAGTGCTGAGCACAGCAGAAGGATTGCTTGCTGTGTCTACAGGCTGTTTATGCTGTTTCTATAGCCCAATGTATTGTTTGAAGGGCTTTGTCATAGCATGAAATTTTTTAATTATAGAAGGTATGTCACCTTCTATCACCTCAGATCCTTTTCTGAAGAGCCACCAGCTAACAAGTTGTTCCCATTAGCTTTTTATATAATTGATAATTTCAACTTAAATACACTGCATGGAATTGTCCCTCTTTTTTTTTATTTATTTATTTTTGCTTTTCTTGGATCATTGTAGCACCATGTCCTCTGCAGATTTATTAACATTAATCTCTATTCTGTCATCTATGATGTCATTAATGAAAATACCAAACAGCAATACACCCAGGACACACTCCTGCAGGTACTATTCAATAACAGCCTTGCATCCTAATAATGAACAATTTGTAATTTATTCTATGGTGCAATTTTATAACCAGTTTGGCATCCATCCTATAGCTGAAAAAAATTGACCTGAAAAAGTCAAAACTTTACTAAAGTCAGGATATGTGGGATTATGATCTTCTCCTTATCACCAGGCCTGTTTGCTGAGGAAAGAAAAGTGAGATACTGTACTTGAAATGTTTAGTTCCCAACAAATCTGTATTGTCTTCAATCTTTCTTCCTTCAGACTTCTAAGTTTTTATGGTTATATCATTTTTCCCCAGATTTTTTTTAGAAATTGAACTTCAGTTGACTGGTCCACAATTCCATGGTCTTCCTTCCTTTCTGAAGACCAGCTCCATGTTTGGCTACATGGTTTGGGTTTGAGTTTTTTTCTGGGTTTTCTTAACCATTCTGATACCATTTCCAATCATCTCCAGGCCTAGTATTTTCCTTCCTCCTACTGCTTTGCTATGGGCTCCAACATTACAAGAGCAAGTGCAGGGTCCTGCACCTGGGGAGGAAGAATGCTAGGCACCAATACAGGTTAGGGGTGGACCTGCTGGAAAGCAGTGCTGAGGAGAAGGATCTGGGGGTCCTGGTAGATAGTAAATTATCCATGAGCCAGCAATGTGCCCTTGTCGCCAGGAAGGCCAATGGAATCCTGGGCTGCATAGGGAAAAGTGTGGCCAGTAGGTCGAGGGAGGTCATTCTCCCCCTCTACTCGGCACTGGTGAGGCCACAACTGGCATACTGTGTGGCTCCCCAGCATAGGGCAACAAAGATGACTGGGGGATTGGAGCATCTCCCTTAGGAGGAAAGGCTGAGAGAGCTGGGACTCTTTAGCCTGGAGAAGAGAAGGCTGAGGGGAGACCTTATTCTTGCTCCTAAGTATCTAAAGGGCGGGCTGAAGGAGGATGGAGCCAGACTCTTTTCAGTGGTTCCCAGTGACTGGATAAGGGGCAATGGGCACAAGTTGGAACATCGGAAGTTCCATTCAAACACAAGGGAAAACTTCTTTAGGGTGAGGGTGACAGAGCACTGGAACAGGCTGCCCAGGGAGGTTGTGGAGTCCCCTTCTCCGGAGATTTTCAAGACCCACCTGGCTGCAGTCCTGAGTAATGTGCTCTAGGCATTCCTGTATCAGCAGGGGAGTTGGACTAGATGATCTCTAGAGGTCCCTTCCAACTCTGAAAATTCCGTGATTCCGTGATTTGTTATTATTTGCTGTTCTCCCTGCTGTCTGCTTGCAGCTGGCCTTTCAGTGGTGACTGCGACTGTAAGGCCTTAAATATCTGAGCCATCTCTATACCTCCCTCTGTACTGCCCTTTGCTTTGGCTTTCTTCTGCTCCCGATGAGCATATAGAATGATTCCTTATGTCCCTCGCTTAGTTGCATCTCAGTTTTGTGCCTTTCTGGTTTCATCCCTCCCTCTGCTTTTATTTTATTTTTTTATATTTTGCCTGACCAATTTTCTGGACTTTGTGTGTTTCTCTCTTGTAATTGAGGTCAGCAAAGAGCTCGTGATTTAGCCAGTTTGGTCACATAACATGCTTCTGATCTTCCCTCCACTTTGGGATGATTTATGTTTATGTCCTTCACTTTGGGGAACTACTGCCAATAATGGGAAAAAATTAAATCTCTTGGTTGCTTCTATCTAAATTTTTCATCTAATCCCAGTTTCTCTTTTGAATGTGGCCTCTCATCCTGAGCCTTCATTGTGGTGGGTCTAGTTAGCTATCACCTTTCATGTATCCTTTGCCACATATATTTGTGCCAGGGTTAATTAATGAACTTTGAACCTGTTCATTTCCCCTCTCCCATCTCTCCTTTCATTTCTTGAGAAAACATTTCGGTCATCCCTTTTTTATCAAGCAGCTAAGTATCTAATGCCCCTTTCCCCTTTGAAAAAATGGTTTAAAGATAGAGAAATGCATGCTGCTGCTATCTGATATTAGCCTGGAACACCCTACAGACCATCAAAGGCAGCCACAAACCTCAATAACATTTTTAGATGTTTACAGGGTCTAAATCTGGGACACTGTAGCAGGCTTGCTAATAATTTGGTTTCCGATGGTCCAGTGGCACCAGCTAAGTGCAGTAACCCACAGCGTTCCAGGCTGCACACAGCCCAGAAACCATTGGATGAGACACACAGTGGAAGAACCAAACCATGGCAATTAGGTGGCTGAAACAACCCAAAATCAGTATCACCCTTTTCCTCAGGGAGCTTATGAACTGCTCAGGAATAGGGTTCTGTCCCACTATTAGAGGGCAGAGATGGAGCCTTCTTCCTGTGGCAAGCTAACTTTTGAAATTGGTGCAGAAATAGGTGCAAGATCAAAACCTAGAAAGTATGGAGAAAAACCTATCAAACAGATGAGGATATAAAATTGTACTAGCAAATTCTGTGAGTCACCAAAACACAATTTATAAAAGATAAAATCTACAGGGCTTGTTATAAATTTGTAGGTGTACTTCTAGCTGTATATTATAAATAGGTTTTATTAAATTGTAAGTATAGAAATCATAGTATCATAGAATCACCTTGGCTGGAAGAGACCTATAAGATCATCAAGTCCAACCATCAACCTAACACTGCCAAGTGCACCACTAAACCATGTCCCTCAGCACCATGTCTACCTGTCTTTTCAATACCTCCAGGGATGGCGATTCTACCGCTTCCCTGGGCAGCCTGTTCCAATGCTTGATAACCCTTTCTGTGAAGAAATTTTTCCTAATATCCAATACAAACCTCCCCTGGTGCAACTTGAGACCATTTCCTCTTGTTTTATCACTTGTTACTTGGGAGAAGAGATCAAACCCCACCTCTCTACAACCTCCTTTCAGGTAGTTGTAGAGAGCCATAAGGTCTCCCCTCAGCCTCCTTTTCTCCAGGCTAAACAACCCCAGTTCTCTCAGCCGCTTCTCATAGGACTTATTCTCTAGACTCTTCACCAGCTTTGTTGCCCTTCTTTGGACACACTCCAGCACCTCAATGTCTTTCTTGTAGTNTGGGCCTGGCCATCCAGCCAGTTTTTTACCCAGTGAAGAGTACGCCTGTCCAAGCCATGAGCAGCTGGTTTCTCCAGGAGAATGCTGTGGGAAATGGTGTCAACAGCTTTACTAAAGCCCAGGTAAACAACAACCACAGCCTTTCCCTCATCCACTAAGTGGGTCACCTTGTCATAGAAGGAAATCAGGCTTGTCAAGCAGGACCTGCCTTTCATGAACCCATGCTGACTGGGCCTGATCACCTGATTGTCCCACATGTGCCGTGTAATGGCACTCGAGATGATCTGTTTCATAACCTTCCCAGCACCGAGGTCAGACTGACAGACCTGTAGTTCCCTGGATCCTCCTTCTGGCCCTTCTTGTCACATTTGCTAACCTCCTGTCAACAGGGACCTCCCTAGTTAGCCAGGACTGCTGATGAATGATGGAAAGTGGCTTGGTGAGCACTTCCGCAAGCTCCCTCAGTACCCTTGAATGGATCCCATCTGGACCCATAGACTTGTGTATGTCTAAGTGCTGTAGCAGGTCTCTCACCATTTCCCCTTGGATTATGGGGGCTTAATTCTGCTCCTCACTACTAGCTCATGGTGATGGGTACTCAAGGAATAACTGTTCTTACTGGGGTAAGACCTTACTGACCTTACAGAGGTCCTGTTTATGCACAAAATTTACAATATTATACTAAGTGGGTCACTGGAGCAGGGACTAGACTAGATTTCCACAGCAGCTGGTAAATGGGCCAAATGCAACACTACATGATCGTACTCACTCCCAGCTGCATATTTAGTCCTCAGCAGATGAATGTTTAAGTGGAATAGCCTGTGCAAAGTCCTACATCAAGCTTCTACAGCCATTCACATCATGCCATGTTAATTTTCCACTTTTCTTTTTTTTTTTTGGTGAGGGAAATGTTTTTGCATTCCTGACTCCCATATTCTGGATGAGAGTACTAACTGCTGACTGAGGAGGGTTAGAGGCAGCTTGAATACACTGGTCTGATGTGGCTCCGCTCTGAGGCTGGTGGAAGAATTCTTCTACTGATGTTATTGGGGCTTACGTGAGAGGTAAATGCCAAGGAGATTGTAGGTGTGAAACAGAAGGCAAACCTTAGGCATCTCTGATGATACATTAGCAAGCACTGAGAGAATATAGACCTCATCAGTGCTATGCTGGGGTGTCTTGAATATCACTGAGCTCCAGGAGCAGACAGCCACCTATAAGCCTTCCCATATATCATCTATGCTGTAAAATTTAAAAAAAAAAAAAAAAAAAAAAAAAAAAAAAAAAAAGAAAAGAAAAGAAAAGCTGATGCTGACATCATTAACACTTGTTTCCCCTTAATTCCTTGGGCTATATTGAAGTTACAGGAAATGAGGCATTTGGCACACTTAAATGAAAGACAAATAAAGGAAGAAGGCTGAAAACAAAGTATGAAGTATATGATGGTGGGGGGAGTGGTGTTGCTGGCCATTAGCATACTTAAGGGAAATACTGGGGGCTCAGTTCTTTGGTCCTCTTACAAGCACGCAGGCAAAGCAGTGCTAAGTATTCATTAAAGAACTCTACTGGCTGGGATGGGAGAGGAAAGAGGTGGAAAAAAGGCTTTTTCCGTCATTGGTTTCTACAATGGCACTTATTTTACAGTAGAACTTCACTTCAGAAAGCCAACCATTATAAGTGATGCTGTCTCAAAGGGGTGATCTCTCTGTCCTATTCTTGATTGCTTTAAGTTAGAGTTCAATCAATATTTCATACCCATAGGATGAAAGCCAGACATGTCACCCAGGGATGTGTCCTTCCCATATTGGCAAATGAGGTTGAAGCCAAGAGTGACAACTCTCACCCCGTCTCTCCGCCTGGATGCCTTTTCCTTCCTCCTCGTAACCCAGGGAACAAGGGCTGTTCTTCACACTTCTACTTCTGGCTATTTTTTATTCCTCTGAGCACAGATTTGCAGCTTTTCTGCCTGTGTTCAACTAAAGAAAAAGTGGAATCTGATAATGGTAAAGCTCATCACAAATTTGATAAGTATTTCACAGTTTCTTTTACTCCGTATTTAGCCTTCAGTTTAACCTGGGGGAACTTAGTCACCTTTGAGGTGTCTCCCTTTCTATTAAATTCATTTGAACTTGGCAATGGGTTCAAAATCGATAGGCAGGTGGGGAGTGTGATAGTATCAACCTTTTTCTCTTAGGAAACTCTGCTTAGAAACAGTATAGCCAATGGAAATAGGGAGAAGTTATCTAGTTTATTTTTTCCTAGTACTTTTCTGTTGCAGACAGCTGGCAATGGCTGCATATTGTTTGAAAAGTCTCTTATTTTATAAAGTGCATATCATTTACATGGTAAGCAAAATTACGTGTTAACATACTTGTGTGTCATTTTCTGTTCTCTTTTTAAAATCACAAAGTGTATATTTAAAATTCTTGAATTAAAAAAAAAACATGAGAGAGCAGACAAAAACCAACATAAAGAGACTTTAATGAAAAGTTTCTTATAATTTTTATAGGATTTTCTAATAACTAGGAAGGCAGGAAATAACTTGAGACAGAGCTCTGTCTTTCTGTGCCTGACTCCTCCCAGGATTCGAGTCCCTCATAACATCTCTGGAGCTCACCCATATGAGAAACAGCTGCAGTTTAACTGTGCAAATGCTGCACTCTTTCTAGCTGCGAAGTGGGTTTTGATTAACTGCTAGAGGAAAAGGAAAGAGAAAATTCACCATTTTAACTACTGTTATTAAAAGTCAGTATGGGGAAATACAGCAGAGTAACGTAACTCATGGAAATAGGAGGAAATACGTCAAATTTAATATTGAATTGCTTTCTGTGCTGATTATAGGCAAGGTACACTCTAACAGTTTTTTAAATGTTCAGTATACAGAATATTAATGGGCAAGTATGAGCAGGCTGTGCCTTAGTTAAGACACTTCGGAATGCCAAAGATGGTAATGAAAACCTAACTTGCAAATTCTGTGGTTTCACAGCTTGCCTTGCAAGTAACACTTAAATAAAGTAAGAGGCACTTTAACAGAAAAGGCCAAGAAAAGGCTTTATTGTTCAGGAAAGGCTGTCCTACAACATGGCTGGTTAATAATGCACTGCAAGGCAGACCTAAAAAATAGTACACGGAGTCTAAAAATGTGTGTAATCTTAAAAACAGAGATACCATATCTACAGTATTTTTAGTGATACAAAAGTGCATGTTATCTGCCTGCAAGCTCTGTAAAACGTGTGCATGTTGAGGGTTGTACAACAGTAGTTCTTTGTGGAGATTCAAACAAATTCGGCTACACATAGATAGGGATTTAAAGGGCTAGATGATTAGATAGGATTTAGTTGGGGTCCCTCAACAGATTTAAAAACATATCCCTATAATATTTCACCTTATGGAAGTTACCTGAAACAAGACATTATTGAAATGTTGAAAGGTTCCCCTAAAATACATCGTTTTGATAGATTGACCAATGAAAAACTATCAGTGAGCTTGTGCAACAACTATACCAAGGATATTTTTTGTGAGAGAGACCTGAAACAGGCAGCTGAAGACGGTGAGAACTGTTTCACTGTTTAAAAACTGTGGAAGCACAGAAAAGAGGGAGGTTGGACATGTCTTATGAGGAGCGGTTGAAGGAATTGGGATTGCTTAGTCTGGAGAAGAGAAGGCTGAGGGGAGACCTTCTTGCTCTCTACAACTACCTGAAAGGAGGTTGTAGTGAGATGGGAGCTGATCTCTTCTCCCAAATAACTAGTGATAGGACAGGAGGAAACGGGTTCAAGTTGCGCCAGGGGAGGTTTAGGCTAGACATTAGGAAAAAATTTTTCACTGAAAGAGTTATCAAGCATTGGAACAGGCTGCCCAGGGAGGTGGTTGAGTCACCATCCCTAGAAGTGTTTAAAAGTCGTGTAGATGTGGTGCTTAGAGACATGGTTTAGTGGCAGACCTGGTAGAGTAGGGTCAATGGTTGGACTGGATGATCTTAAAGGTCTTTTTCAACCTAAATGATTCTATGATTCTATGACATTTTATGTACCTGGTGTCCTTTCTAGGGATGCAAGGCTCCTATTTTATTCTTGAATCCAACTGAAATGTACTGTCAATTCCACTGTTTTTATCATAAATAAGAAAACTTTCAAATTGCCATATTTATTTCAACAAGGCCAAGTGTTGGATCCTCCACTTGGGTCACAACAACCCCATGCAGTGCTACAGGCTTGGGGAAGAGTGCCTGGAAAGCTGCCTGGCAGAAAAGGACCTGGGGGTGTTGGTCCACAGTCAGCTGAATATGAGCCGGCAATGTGCCCGGGTGGCCAAGAAGGCCAAGAGCATCCTGACTTGTGTCAGGAATAGTGTGGCCAGCAGGACTAGGGAGGTGATCATACCCCTGTACTCACCACTGGTGAAGTGGTACCTTGAATACTGTGTTCAGTTTTGGGCCCCTCACTACAAGAAAGACATTGAGGTGCTGGAGTGTGTCCAAAGAAGGGCAACAAAGCTGGTGAAGAGTCTAGAGAATAAGTCCTATGAGAAGCGGCTGAGAGAACTGGGGTTGTTTAGCCTGGAGAAAAGGAGGCTGAGGGGAGACCTTATGGCTCTCTACAACTACCTGAAAGGAGGTTGTAGAGAGGTGGGGTTTGATCTCTTCTCCCAAGTAACAAGTGATAAAACAAGAGGAAATGGTCTCAAGTTGCACCAGGGGAGGTTTGTATTGGATATTAGGAAAAATTTCTTCACAGAAAGGGTTATCAAGCATTGGAACAGGCTGCCCAGGGAAGCGGTAGAATCACCATCCCTGGAGGTATTGAAAAGACAGGTAGACATGGTGCTGAGGGACATGGTTTAGTGGTGCACTTGGCAGTGCTAAGTTAATGGTTGGACTCGATGGTCTTGAAGGTCTCTTCCAACCTGGACAATTCTATACTTCTATGATTCCATGAAAAAATTATTCTAGGAAAAAATTAAACTGAATTTGTTAGGACAGATACAAAATCATAATACCTCACTTTCTGGTTCCCAAAATAGCTAAACATCTCATAAAAGTTTGGAACAAGTTTGCCAGAATTATTTGAGTATCTGTAACTTCATATTTATGGACTATTTCAGGAAGACAGGAGAAAGTCTCCTGAAACAAGGAGACTGGACAAAAGAAGGGGGAAAGGGACATTTCTACATCTAATGATTATTTAGGAAACCTGACTGTCTTCCCAGTTGTCTACATGTTTACAGAAGTGGAAATTACCTCAATAAGTCAAGCAGTCCACTTCCAGCTATGAAGAGAGATCAAAGTTTTGATCCTTGGAAGAAAGGATTTAGGCACCTAATTTGAGATGATGGTTTATGGCAGGACTTAGCTGCTCGTATCGTATTTCTTGTAAGTGAGAGGCTCGAGCACTGGACTGAGAATACAGTGGAGATCAAGCAAGGATGAATTCTTGCAATCGACTGAACATGTTCTGTGTTAGCTATTCCAACAGTATCCGTCCAAAAATCAACTAGACTTCTGTACCCTCCTTTTTGGTCTTGGAAATTTCCCCATGCATCTGTAGAAATCACTGAAACTACTTTTACTGTGTATTACCCACCTTAAATATTATAGGGTACCTAAAATTAAATGTTATTGAACTGCAATGCCTAAATCCTCTTCAGAGTCTAGTGCTATCTTTTTAAAACTTCTGCTACCAAATAGTAAACAAATATAGCACAAAACTACACCTCTCCTAGGGTAGACTGGTTCTAACTGGATTTTTCTGCCTTATGCCAGCATGAACAGCCCACAGGGAGGATTTTTTTGTTAGCTATTTCAGAGGTCTGAACAAAAAGCAACAGGTAATAGCAAAAAGGGAAAAAAAAAAAAAAAAAAAGAAAAAAAAAAAAGAGAAAAAAAAAAAAAAAAGAAAGAAAGAAAGAAAAACCAAGCCAAAATAACTATGTAATTTAGATACTTCTTAAGACAGGGAGTGACGAAGTGGAAGAAAACATACTCTGAGGGAAGAGAATAATACATGATTGAAGCAAAGGGCAGAGGGAGGGTCTTTTTGGAAGGAAAAAAGGTTGCAGTGCGCCAGAGTGCTGGGCAATTGCCATCATTCCTGCCAACAGAGCATCTTTGGAAGAGAAAAATAAACTGAGAGCAATAAGAGAGAGCAAGATTGAAAATGCTCCAGGATCATTGAATTTGCAAGCCATTTTCATGAAGTTTTCTGCTGCCACACTCTCCCAGGGAGAATTTGCACCTCAGGGACTCCTCTGGTCTTATGCCAGCACATGCAGGACAGACCCTTCAACACAGCAGAATTGCCTCCCAGCCAGCAACACAGCTGTTTGCTGGTTTACAGCTGTCTGTGCAACAATATGGTTATTATTAATAAATTGCAAATTCAGTAGGTGACTTCCACGCAGAGTACAATAGTCTATGAAAATGCTGAATAGTCCCAAATCCAGGACAGATGAAAGTTTGGAGCCTCACTGAATGCACATTAACAGCAAGCTGTTGCCAATCATTTTCTGAGTACAGATATTTACCTAAAGACATACTCTGGTTTTGCCCAGACCAAGTTTCTCCAGCTCACTTGACAGTATATAATACAGGAGCGCTTTATTAAAAAAGCAAAATGTTTAATAGTAACTGCTTATTTTTTTTCATAAAGCCTGCTATCAAACCAATCTTAATTCATTTGGGACAGTTTGACAAACCCATGCTGAAAGTAAGTATCCCTTCCCTTCTTGCAGATAAGCACCACGTTTGCTTATGCCAGTCAGCATGGGTCAGATCTGTACATAGTACTCAGAAAGATTTGCAAGACTGACCTGTGCTGAAAACACTCTGGTTTACTTTCTGGTGAGGCTGTTTAGTGACGAGTGCCTTACAACCACCTTCATCTTGACAATGGCTCAACTGTTTGGTGCAAGGGAAGCTGTTGGGAACAGGAATCACCTTTGCACTTGAGATAAATTTTTAACCCGGCCGAATCAATAAAAATGATGACAGATTTCACAGAAAATTAGCACCCAGAGAGCTACAGTGCAGAAGTGCAGGAAGATTTGAATTGGGTAAAACTCAGGTTCACTTCTAACAACAGCAAAAGAAAAAGCAAACCCCCCTGATTTTCTAGATCTTCCTTCTTCTCTGGAGAAGTTGATCTGCACCAGATGAAAGGGAAAAATAGTCTCACAAGGTTGCTGCCATTGAAGGGGCTCTGCCAGGGACAAGTTAAGCATCGCCACTCTCAGGTAATGGCTTCGCAGAACTCTTGGGAGTTACTCAGCCCTTCAGACAGGCACAAACCCAAGTAAGTAGCTGGAGACCTCAGTCAGGTTATGTCCCTTGTCAATTCTGTGCAGGCATCTCTAAGGAAAGAATACATATACGTCTTACAGGGATTAGAAATTCCCAGTGAAAAATAAAACCGGTATTGCTTGTGTTGAGCCACGTGGAGGAAGAAATATAAAAATGTCCAGTTGGCTGATTTCTAAAATACTTTGGGGCCATTCAGTCAATTTTCAATTTTAAAAGTGTTTAAATGCAACTGGATGCTTTCCTCAAGTATCTGCTCCCCATGTCCCCTTGTAGCATTCTCCATATGTGAATACACCTGTAGGTCAAAAATAAATGTGAATGTTTTAGAGCACACTTCAAAGTTTAAAGGTCAATCTACACACTAGCAAACCCATCCATTTCTTCCACTAGGTGATACTGCCCCTGGGATTCCAACTTTTGAAAGTTGCTCTTTTGGCTGGTAGGGATAAAACCCCTGTGTGATTAACCCTGCACATACGACGTAGGGCATGAGTCTGTAAATTACCTTAGGAATTTTGCTGCTGGGACAAGCAGGGGCTATAGAAGATGTGACATTTATGTGCTTTAGCCTCCAGACAGAAAGGGAGAATCAAGAAGGTTTAGCCATGTATCACCATCTTGCACTTCCTTGCAGCTGCAGCCTGGAGCAGCCCGCTCTCCCTAGAGTAGCGTGAGCTTCTGCTGCGTCCTCTGGGAGAAAAAGTGTTATACTTAGGAAAAAATGTCCGAGATCGGGGAAGGCAGAGACACCTCACCTTCTGCTCTGACTTAATTCATCATGAGTTACTACTTGGGGTTACAAAACAGGTTTTTTTGCAGGAGCTTTGTAAGGGAACAGGTGGGAAAATGTACGGGGCCAAACTTGATCATTAGAAACCTCTGTCCTAAAAAAAAAAAAAAAAGGGAGAGAAAAAAGGAAGAAAAAAATTAACAGGAAATAGAAAAATTCCTCTTCTTGAGGTAGTTTAATTTACTCCTTTTAAAAAAAAGAGGGGGGTGGGAAGAAAAAGAAAGAGCCTAGAGCAAATAACCTACCATAGACTTGAAGTGACACCAAATAACTTCCATACGGATATAATATCACATAATTGCTGGGGTGACAATTAATAGTTCTTTACGCAATACTTCAAAACATTTTTATAATTAAAAGCATTTCTCCATGCAAGTTATTCTGCCTTTCCCTTTCAAATCACTTGGCTTCTCTGCCACCTTTAGTGGGAGCCATAAATCCAATTTGTTTTCATCTGGCAACAAAGAGGAGCTGCAAAAAAGAAAACCTTCCGTCTGTGAGGAGATGGGAAGGTTGCTCCTGGGTAAGTGTTAACACAGAGAAGTGGTCCAAATGCTTAAAAAAACAAAATACAGCAAAGATTACCAATGGGGTGTTAAGCATTTGGCTTCAGGAGCTGTAGCAGTTTGGTTTGTAATGAGATATTCGCCAGCAGCAGATATGGAGCCTTCCAAGACCTAAAGTCCCACTGATGTGGGGAGAGCTGCATGCTAGGAAACCCGTGGTTAGGGGGATCCAGAAGGACGTATGCTAACCCATGCCATCTGGATTACGCTTTGCCCTGCCCAAGAATGGCATTATATTCACAGCGGGAATGGGCATGAAGTGAAACTGCTCTCAGCTGGTCAGGACAGTGTCCTAAAAGGAGTTTGGGACTCAAAAAACACCAGTTATAGAAGGAAGAGCAGCACCAGCACATCCCAGGTGATCTGAACATTGCAGCACTGGGTCAGGTTGTAGAGGGAGCAGCAGATGGCTGCTTACCCAGGTATCCATAGCCTCAAGACTGAGGGGCCAAAATCTTCCTACTTTAGAAGACATCCCACCCCTTTCCAAGATGTACAGAAAGACACAGGTTATAATCCCCATTGTAAAAAGACTTCAGTAAATATAAAATTGTCTTAGCTCATTCTTACATTGTTTTTCCTTGATTATGCTATGGAATCATTTCAGTGGTAAAGAGAGTGAGCAGGGTGAGCTGCCAGAGCACCGCAGGCATCAGCAAACTGCCCGTGGCTGTGTCAGGGACCGTATGAGAACATCTGGAACAGCCTGGCAGCTGCTCTGAAGTCTGCTTGGGCACAAATATCACCAGAAAAGCAAGCAGTAGTCTCCTTTGCTGACCCTAGAGAGGTGCTAAAGATGGGAAAGAATATGGCTTTTAATTTTCAGCATAACTTAATAGTATGTAAGATATGAACAAGTACAAAGTCAAGGTGATACTGGATTGAAATACAATGCTAAGACATGTCAGCTGTTTTCCTGGGGTATGTTTAACAGGCCAGGACAGCTTTCTTTTAAATTATATTTTAATCCCTTTGGATTTGATGACATTGTGTCCCAAAGACATATTTTTCTCAAAGATGAAAAAATACTGCTTTTTCCAGCTGTGGTAAGAGGATTTCTGGAACTATCCTGTGGAGTCTAGTGCCTTTGAAAGTATTGAAAAGACAAAGATATATTTAAAAAAAAGTGGAAAGATGCCACATTGCGTGTTCACAAAATTAGGGTAATTAAAGCAAGAATTTTTAATGATGCCAGGTGTTAAGTCAGACCTGTGTATTCAGGCCTTTGGGAGACAGGAGTAGGGAGTTAAGCACAATATATATAAATGCAATCCCTTATGTGGATACACTCCAGGTTTAAATATTTTTGGAAGAAGAAAGAACAAAATTGAGAATAAAGAGTGTCTGTAGAAGAGTCACATTGAAACTCAGCAGCTTCCTTACAGATTTTGGATCCCAAATACAAACTTGTGTCAAGTGAAATGCTTGGCTGAGGTGTTAGTTGGACAGGATCTGAAGAATCACACACTGTGATGTATGAACAAAGAAACAGATTACAGACTCACAACACTAATTGCCAGGGCCTCCGGTTACCATTCTCCATGTTTTGATGTATACCGTAGATTTATAATGGCCAAGGGCCTGATTCTCATTTATATCACCCAACAGTATAAAGGAAATGACAGCAGAGTAAAGGGACACAAATGCAAGTGCGAGTCTGGCCAAATACCTATATCTTTTGAAGTTTTGGCTGGCACCCAGAAATAATCTGGAGAGTGAATCTTCCTGGTTATTATCCAGTTGCTGTAACCCAGATGTGCTCAGATGAGGGCACAAGACTCCAGCTGGGGGAAGGACAGATCCCAAAGGGGTGGCAAGCCTGGCAGGAATTCATTGCTTAAGCTGGTATTCAGCTGGTGAGCCAGAGAGGTGAGGCTCAGGACCAGGCATGGGGGCGACCAGAAACAGCATGGTGCTGTAATCCTTGGACTGGTCTTCATCTCCCTCCCAAGAAATCAGCAGTGATCTGAAAAACTGGCCTAATGTCCACATACAGATACATCAAGCTGTATCACATAACAAATTTATGAAAAAAGACTATTATAAAAGCCAATCTATAAGGTACAGTGAAGCTTTACCCACATTTGTGAAGTGCTTCCAAATCCAATTGCTGTGTACTATCTGATGTAACAGCCTTTACAATAATTGCTTGTTCAAAAGCTGCATTTTTTCCCCATCTCTCCTAATGGATACAAAAATTGAATCTTCCAGTCTCAAACATAAGCTGCACATACATAGCACTGCCTACTTCTCTTGGGAAAGCATAATATTTTCTTCAAGGTAAAACTTATATGAACTAAAACCAACTCTGAGTTCATAGCTCTAAATGATAAGGCTCACATTAACCTTTTGCTTGCTCACAAATACAGAAGATTTATATGCTCTGTCTGGTTTGTATTTTAGATGTGAAGAAGGGCCCACATATACAAAACCTAACCTATTTTTCCAGCTATATCCAATGCTGTGATGAAAGATAATAGCGCTCTGTACAAATTTTCGTTTGAATCCTTAGGTCACCACAGCAAAGCAAGAGGCTTATAGGTGTTCTTGAATAATCTCCTTTTTTCCATGAAGGAGTGCCCTAAGTCTTTCAAAGAAAGCTGTGTGACTTCTGCTAGGCTAACTTAAGCACTTCAACTCAGCTTTTTCCTGTTATGCAGTGTTTGAGGATCACTTTCTGCTGCCTTCATCCCATTAAAAGCAGCTACAAGATGACATAGTTCTCTTAGTAATGTCACAGGACAGAGATGGAAGGTGACCTTTCAAGAGGTGAGCCATGTCTGGATGTCCTGGCTTGTCTAGGTCAGGGTCCCAGCCCCAGTTGGTACACTTTACACAAGACCAGCACCAAACAGCAGCCAAAACTCACTGCAAAATAATTTCTCATATAGTTAGCAACAAGAAAAGCAGTGGTCATAACTATTTTTCATGGAAAATCGTCTGTCTGATTAAGCATTTGTTTGCTCTCCTTACATCCATTCCCATCACTGTTTACTTCTGTCATCATTTCCTATGGTGACACACGCTACAATGTGAAGCACTTCACCTTAAGGACTGTGTTTCTAATTTGTCTATTTGATTATTTCCCAATTTTGTGCCCAGATAGTCTTACTAATGACAAATTAATCTCAGCAGTCCTTGTAGGGGAGCAAGTATGTAAGGTCCATGGACTAAATCAGCCTTAGTCCAATAAAAAGAAGTGTCAGGACCTTGATGCAATGTTAGTGATCATAAAATCCCATGTTGAAGGAGAACGTATGGTGACCTCAATGCTTAATTTTTCTTTGAATTAAAGGAAATTAATACATGTGTTCATGGGTGACTGTAAGAGATGGATGGGAATTCCCAGCACTAGCTGTAGTGGCTCCAAATATTCAGAAAACCTAAGCCATAGCTTTTGAGCAGTAAAGCACAGACCTCATCCCTTAAAGCAGTGGGGTTCCGAGTTACTTTTGATGGACCATACTGAATAACCATTGCCTTGAAGGAAATACTGCCCTATTTTTAAGAAGCTAGCCTGACACTATATGGACCTAACATAACGGAAGACCTAGGAAAAGCTCCTCTTATAGTCCAGCAAGAGTAGGTGAGTATCTTGGGTGGGACTTTGTGATTGCTATTAGAGCATGACGCGTAATGTCAAATGCTTTCCCATACCCTACAATAGTAGAGCTACAATTTCTTCAAGGGTGCTGCAGCACAATCGGTGTCCTGCATGGTATAGTACAGGCCATGTAACACCAGCTCCAGAGGAGAAAAACCGCACTGCTCTTGCTGCGTTTGTACTAGCAAAAATTTATAAAGAGAAAGCAAACGGCAATTGTATTGACAGTACAGCAATTTCTTCCAAAATGTTAAATAATCGAACATGAGTAAGATACATATGCATAGATGATATTTCCAAAAACTGATTCTTAATTTACATAAGAAATTTCTCCTTCAGATGGAAACAGATGAAATATATGAAATATGGAATGTATGAAACAGGATTTCTTTTTTGAAAATCCTGAGGGGCTGAATGAAAGCCCTTTTTACTGAGAGGCACTCTCCTTGCTGACAGCTGTGTTTGTTCTAACAGATTTTATTTTGGAGGTTGTCCTAACATGGACTTCTGGTTTGACCAACTGTACCTTTTTATTGATTATTAATTGATTGTGAATATCATTGGGGTGGTAGACAAGTGAGTGTATATTCATAGCTTATTTATTATGAGTCAAGGGACCATTTGCAGAATTCAAACATTCAAAAATAACAGAGAAATCCAAATCTTGGGTTTTGGCCATGGCCCAGCGCTTGTTTACAGGGGGTTATCATATATAGACAGCTGGACCTCTGTTCAGAGAGGTAAAAGAACAGGACCCCTCTTGGTGTAGGCTAAGATCCATATTCCCAACAAGAGTTAAATGGGTACAAATGGCAAGTTTAGCAACCAATGAAGAAGACGCCAAAAAACAGAACTTCAGTGTTTCTGGCAACAGTTTGTGCCTAAGTTGTCTTATAAGACAACAAAATAAGCTTACAAGTGGCAGAACCTATATTTTGATTTTCAGTCCTCCCACTTCCATGTAGTTTCACAGACAGTTGTCTCGCACTAACTACTCCACTTCCAGCCACACCTGTGCCTGTGTAGTGTGGTTGAATATTAACTCTGTGTGCAGATAATTTGACAAGGGTTATATCTTGATCTTAACTCAAATTAAGATTGTCAGAAAGTCCCATCCTCTCTAGCTACTGGAGAGCCCTCCCAGACTTTGCATTATCTAGAAAGCTGGATATAGCCTTACATGCTGGAAGGAAGCAAAGAAACCAGTGAAAAGTTGCCTAAAATAACTTTACATTCACTCAGTCTCCTCTTTTTTGAAGTGGTTTAGTAATGAAGAAAAGCAGACAGAAAACTCTGCATCATAATTAACATAGAGGATGGAAATCTTCTAGGAGTCACCTGTCCCAAGGGAGAAACAACTATATTTATGGTAGTTACATTGTCATCTCACCAGTTATTAAAACCTCTAATGATGAAGACTCAACATGTTTCCTCGACAAGCATCTACTGTTAGTTTTCTTACCATTACAAAATGTCTCCTAAGATGTAACCAGGATCTCGTGTACTGTATTTTAAGCCCTTTATATCTTTTTGTATCCTGCACCATCATGAGGAACAGATTAGTTCCTTTCTCTTGGAAACAAGCTTCTAAGATTTGTCCTTCCTTTTCCCTCCTACCCCCAAACTTCTCTTCTTTAGCTTGATAACCTTGGTTCTGTTTATCCTTCCTCACGGGTTATGCTGTCTGGCCCTTTGATCACTGTTGGTGTTTTCTTCCAGCTGGCCTGCATCATTCTGGAAATATGGTGCCACGACTGGGGACTACAATATCTCATCATCACAAAGTGAAAGGGAAAGATCAGTTCATCGTTTTACTTCTAACTCCATATTTCAGCCACTTTTTCTTGCAACAGCGTGAAATGCTCAGCTTGTAATGCACACACAGAATGCAGATCCTTCCCCAAATTATTACTTCACCATTGTCTCCTGTCCTCTACTTGTACAGGTGAATGGTCCTGCTAGAGAGAAATATCTTGTTATTGTTCCTTTGCATTTTGCCCTGTCATTTTTCTGATTATTTCTGCAGCTTGTCAAGCTCATTTTGAATTTCAACCCTGTCCTCCAGTGTACTAGTCCGGCCCAAACCACAACACCTGTAGACTTCAAATCATTTGCAAATTAATAAACACACTCAATATTCAATCACAGAGATAGGAATGAAAAATAATTGAGCAGAATCAGACCTAGGGGAAAAACTTGCTGAATATTCAATATCAGCTTCTTTTTTTAATAGTGAACCATTGATAACAGCTCTGTGAGGGCATTTTTCAAGCAGTTCTGTGTCTCATACAAGTGCCACAAAAATCATATCCTCACTAATAAGTGTGATATCTGAAACAGTTTCAAATCTCTCTTACTGCTGTTATGGCACTGCTTTTGCCCTGTTCACAAAGTCTGTTTCATATCACATAAAAATGTGACTGTTTTGACA
The DNA here is from genome assembly GCA_013397275.1 of Burhinus bistriatus. Classification (NCBI taxonomy): domain Eukaryota; kingdom Metazoa; phylum Chordata; class Aves; order Charadriiformes; family Burhinidae; genus Burhinus; species Burhinus bistriatus. The sequence goes on along the minus strand of VYXH01011835.1, from coordinate 48,094 downwards.
CAAAACTTTATTGACAACTTTATGCTGGCTAATAGTCACCTCTGATCATTTATACATTCACCTCTGATATTTATCAGTTTTTCAGCTTTTTCCAGGGTTCTCAGCTTGTTTGACTATTTATGAAATTCTTTTTCCCAGAAATCAAGTTAGACTGATAGGTTCCCTCATGCTTTTTCTTTTGTTTTTAAGTTACTTTTTAAAAAAGTAGATGCCTTTTCCCAACGTTCTGGTTCATTCCCCAGCTATCGCAAATTCTTAAAGGTCACCAGCAATGGTACAGAGACTGCTTCAGACTATTTTTTTTTTTCAGTATACTGCATGACAAGAGCAAAATTCAGTCTGAAGGCCTGTGCTAAGGCTGACCATGACTCCACATGCTCATTACAAAATAAACAGGAGTTCTCTGAAAATGGAATGTGTAACTTAATCTTTTTTCTCACTCCTCTCTATACTGAACATTCTTTCATCCACCTGTGACATAGGGCGAGAAGCAGCCCAGGTACTTACACCCAGCATCTATGAGTTTCTTTGAAAATGTCACAGCAGGAGAACTCTGCTCTCATGGCACAGCTCAGAAGCCAGAGTGCTCCTCCTTCAAGTCATTTCTCTCCTTTGCCTAAAAGGACATGAGCCAGTGTCCCCCAGTCTGCCCCAGAGCCCCAGCCTCTGGACTCAAACTCTTCTGGGGCAGGTTTGGCAGGTGTGAGTCTTCCTTGGGAGTCTCTCAACTGCATATAAAAAGAATTGATTTACAAAGCTGGAAAGAAAACAAAAAATAATTTAATCTGTGCTAGTGATTTCAGACTTTCCTTCCCTAAAAATGGGGAAATCCCTGCTTTAAGGCCTGCTCTGTATTTTTATTCAAAGGTTGCTTCATATAAAATATACAAATATCTTTGAAATGTGGCGTGACTCTAGGAATACTTGTCTCATACCCAGCAAAGTAGTGCACAGAAGCACAGGAGACTGGGAGGATAACGGCCCCCCTCTCCAGCTCAGCCTTGCCAGGAGGTGGGGAATGGCCATCACTGTGTCCTTGTTGAAGGAAGGTCTCCCATGTCATGGCTGAATATCCAGACCATGGAATGTCAGCACACTATCATCACATATTTTTCCATCTTTTGTTAAAAGTGAGGCCTCCTCATCTCTCTGTTTGAAGTTTTGAACAAAAAGCCATGGGCTGAGGTGTACAGCTAGAGAGAGGCACAAGCTAGTCAGAGTGGTCCAAATCCAGCAAGGAGAAATTGGATCCTTGTCTTCGGTCTTTCTGTAGCCAGCAGGTCTTTCTACTGGCTGCACCATGTTTTGTGGGTCACACTCTGAGGTCCCCCTTGCACACCTCCATACGATTTGGACAGAGTTCCAGATTTTTCCATTGCAACTAGATGGTTAAAAATTGGTGTAATCACAGTCAGAGCAGAAACATGTTCACAACACAGCAACATAAAAATGTTTTCAGCCTGGAGGTCAGCCTTTCACATTCTCCTTTTATTTTTGACTTCTCTAGTTCTGTCTCTGTCTTGAAATAAGCTTTTACTTATGTTTAATCTTGGCTCCTGGTTCTGCTGCAGGTTCCATTTCATTTTTTCCAGAACAGAAAGTAAAAGTCACGTTTAGAGTGTTTTCTCAGTGTTTACTAGCAGACCTCCCAACCCTATCTTTGACTCACACCCCTGATACAGAAGTTTTTCCTAGCAGACTTGACCCACGCACACTGCTCTCCTATCATTCCCAAAGGGTTTGCTCTTTGCTTGCTCCTTATGACCGTCACATCATCTCTGTGCTCATTTCCTTCGTCTGGGGACAGGGGCCAAGGCTGGCTCAGGTGCAGCTCTCTCGCAGGGCTTGCCCATCCTCCTCCTCCTCCCGCCTGATTCATTCAGATGTCACAATCCAATGTTTATGAAACCCTCCTTTTGCAGTCGCCATGGCAGCGACTCAAACGTCACTGACGCTGCATCATCCAGTGAATCAGGCAGGAGAAGAATATAAAAAGGGAGAGCTACTATTTATACACGGACATTACGGTAATCAGCAAAGATGAGAACACACGTGGAAGGCGGTCGCTAGATGCCGTATCCACCACCTTGGGGTATCCTCCAGCGGATACTGGGAGCTCCCCTCCTGCTCAACAGGCTCCTCATGCAGCATTTGTTTAGGGAGTTTACGTGTTCCCAGGAGGGATGCCTCACATGCTGGGAGAACAGGGAAAAAGCAGCTCACTCGAATAACTGCGAAAGCTGCCGAGAGTGGCTCGGCTGGAGGCAGGTTGTAGGAGCACGAGGGAAGTGTCCTGCTGAGCTCGCGGCTGTCTTATTTCATGATATCTGGCTCTGAGTGGTTTGTTTCAATTTGGAGCGCTCCCTGATCGTGATGGAGGGAGTTTTCTCTCTTGTGTCATCTTTAATGGTTAAAACGTGCAAGTCTGCAGAGGAAGTGGGAAGCAAAATTTCCTTTCAAAATCCGCTCTTCTCACTTAAACTGGTGTCATATTGGAGCAACTCCACCTGACCCCATGAAATTATTACTGATTTATACCAGGACAAGTCAGAGTCAGGCCAGCTGCTGGTCAAAAGTGCTGTTTCAAACCTTTTCTGAAGTTTCCCATTCCTCCTATAGATTTCACCTCTCACCTGTGACACACGACTCGTTTGTCTCGCAGTGTTTGTATGACGTGGTGCCGCAATGGCCTGGATGTGACAGCCCAGAGGTCCATCCCAATCCTGGGTCTCTGTGCTTGTCAACAGCAATACCATCAAAAGAAAGGAGAAGACTGAAGAGAAAAAACAACAGTCCTCTCGTATGTAGCCAGTCTCACAGGCTTCTCTTGGAAACGTTGTTAAGCTCCGAGCGGTCTCCCCTCCAAAGCAACTGCAGTTTGACAGGGCTGATAAGTCAGGCTTGTAAGACAAGGGCTGCTATTACTTAAAAACAGCAATTAAAACAGATAAAAATTAACATTTTTAAAAAATTCAAATAGACGGAGATTAAGACTGTATTTTTAATGATTATTCCTCATGGACACACTAAAAGAACCTGATGGAAATTAAGAATTGGCTTGGCAATAACCCGAATCAGAAAAGATTATGTGATATCATTATCCTCCGAGTTTAAAAAAACGCATGCGAGCACACATAAAGCAGAAGAGTTTCCAGCTTGAAAAGAAATAAAATTTTGACTCTGTCATGTGCCAGTGAGCATAGGAGTGGTCCGTTCTGAATTCAGATCTTGTATTTATTAAAACAAAATCTTCTTGGATAAATAATACAATGTTCATGTGTTTAGGCAAACAACTTCTGTCCTGAATTCCAGGCAGAAGAGCTCATTTAGATGCAGCTCAAGCTGGCATTGACTTGAATGGAGTTTTCATTGTTTACAATAGGACTATAACCCCTGTCCCCCCAAATTATATTAAACTATTTTAGGAAAAAAATAAGTCAATTGGGATAAAACATCCTTCAGCATCAAAGATAATAGAATCAAACCTATTATCTTTAACATCATTGGTTTCCCCCTCACCCTCTCCCAGTCTCAACTATAATAAACATCTTTTATGTTGTTCATCCCACAGTGATACCGCAGGATGGATGCCAAATAGAGGGAAACCTGACAGCAAGCAATTAAGTGTTTAGGTTCTGGATGAGATGTTAATGTGCCAAGATAGTTACAATTACCCAGCTATACCTCCTGCTGTGAACAGAGCAGAAACAAAACCATGCTAGATAACTTTGAAGGTGCAGCACTTAAAAAGCCACTAGGTATTGGCCAAACCAGCTCTGACACCTCTGCAGAGGGCTGACAACGCGGGGGCATTCTCCGCCCGCACTTCCCACGCATCCCAGGCTATGCAAGCAATGCTCCACTGGGAGGCTGGAGGCTGCAGCTGATCTTAAGGAGCAACACAGGAACCTGCCCACACACAGCGTCTGCAATTTCAGCTTCACAGCTACATGGTGGAGCTGCAAATGTTCCTGCCAATGTGCGCTCTGCCAGAGAGCAATGATTGCGTGAAATCAGACTTATTGCTACTCTTAATCTTAATATCTGACTTGTGTAAGGTAGTTTGATGCTTCTCTGAGCAGGTTTAGGGTATATCTACATGTTAATTTAATCTGCCTTTGCACCCAGAGGGATAAGTGTGAGCTCAGAAGTTGAAGCCGTGGGGCAGAGCAGTGAGCCAGGTCAGTGAGCCCTACTGGCACTGGGGATCACCGCCGCTCTGGTGCTGTTAGTAAAACTGCTACAGCGTGGCAGAGCACATAAAGTCTTAGCTGCATGTTTGGACCTTTGTAGGAATGCTTTGGTTTTCAGTTCTTCAGCTTTTTTTTCCCCTGTGACAGGACAGGCTTGGAAGAGCAAGCAGCCAGGCAGCCAGGTAGAGTGCTACCTGAGAGCATCCCGATGCGGTTGAACATCTTGCTCCAATGAGTCCTTTTACCCAAGTGCATCAGTTGGGTCAATGACTCCAAAAGGGACATTAGCGGGATTTACGTCCCCTCTCCTAATGCTATGGCCTGTGAGCATGTTTCCATGTATACACAAGAGCTTTCCTGTTTGCCGCATAGCTTAAAGAATGCATCTGGTAGAGACATCCTTCCTGGGAACACTTCAGTGAAGGATATCCTACTTGACCGATGAGATGACAGAGGGCTGTAAACACTGGCAGGGGGAGAGATCTTGATTGAGGACTTTTCCAGAGAAGGAAGCGAAGGAACCATCAAGTGCTCAAGAGATAAGGGACTTCAGAGCACTCAAAAAAAGTGAAAAGTGCACTCCAAAAAAAGTAAATGGATATGGACATCTGGATGTGCACAGTGCTTATTTAGTGCTTATCTTTTCTTAACAAGGAAATTCCTACTGATATCAGACAACTTGGTACAAAAAATTTTATTAGTGAAATTAAAATCTGTATTTAAAACATTTGCATGGGGTTTTCAACTTTGTACAATAAAACATCAAATGTTTCGGAAGGAAGGGAGTCCCTCTCAGAAGCTGACAACAAAATTTAAATGTTTTTCTCAACTTCTGTGACTTGGTCACATCTGCAGAATATCTTCTGCAGCATCTCTGCCTTTCTACAAATCAGCTTGCTCCTCAAATAGAAACACAATCTGCCTTTTAGATCTCTTAAGGAAGATAACAAGAAGTATTTTACTCAGATTTGTAAGACTGTTTTACCTGGGTGTTGTCATCAGTGTTGATCTCAACTTTTCAGGCTTTTTTCTCCAGCAGGTTCTGGTCTTTTTACATGTGTGACTGTTTAGTTACATCAGTTGAACCATCATGACTTGCTCTGATGCTGGCTTCCCACTTTTCAGCAGTCAGACAGAGGGTGTTCTCTGGTAACTAATGTTTTCCACCATGTGTTTGCACTCCAGTAGATCTGAAGCTGTCAATTTCAAGGCTCACGTGACCTTCTCTAGCTGTCCTACACCTGGTTCTAAGGTGAATCCTCCAAGCTCTTAGAAGGTCTTCCAAACGATTTTATGGCCTATATGCTTTACATATGAATTTTAGTGGCACCTTCCTTTTACTTACCTGGAATCCCTTTAGTCAGATATTGAGAATAGCTGCAACTCTAAACCATTTTAACTAATTGCATAGGCTTTTCTCTTTTTTTCTCATGCAATTAAATACTGTGATGCTTTCAATGAGAAGCCAATGAAGTCCTCAATACCAAGTTGGTGAATAAGTTATTGCACTACAAAAGCAGTGAATAACCCGCTTTACTCAATTTCTCCCTGGAATTCAGGATTTTTAGAGACTTCTCTGAAAACCACTCCCATCATCTGTTTTCTGAGCCGAAGATTTCAGCTTAGCTGTCTATTTCAATTCTTCCAGGTTGGAAAACATTCTATATGCCTGCCTGTCTTTGTTACCTTTCTCAATACCTCTTCAACCTCTGTCTCCTTCCTGGTGACAGAAAAATTAGAACTATGTGCTGAATCCAAAATCCCAACCTATTAAAGACTTGAAGAATGGCACAACAATTTCGATTCTTTTGCCATCCATTCTTACATGCTTTTTGAAGTCTATTTGCTTTCACAATTGCTTATGCTTTCAGAAAATGATCAACAATGCCTTTTCAACCTCTTTGCCATCTTTGAACGTCAGCGGTATTTTTCTAAATGTGAGTTACTTTGCTTTGACATTCTCTCTGCTTGCAAACACAATTTTAAGACCGTTCTGCAACTTTTTATATTTAATTTTAGGTTTGACTATCGTAACCAACTTCCTAAAACTTTCGTGTAATCATCAAACTGAAAATTAATGGAAAGAACTGCCATGCTGCTTGAGACAAGCAGGACTTGGCATTTAGAGAGACTGAGCACCACTGAGACACAGGAGTAGCCTAAAACCCAGACCTTCAACTCAAATTGCTGCATAATAGCCATTATTTAATTCTATTATGCTATACCTGATGTTTCATCATTTGTTTATTTTACGTAATTGTTTTTCCTTTCTCTTTCAGTTAATTATTTTTGACTGCTTTTTGTTATATTAATTGTTGAACAAGTGTTACGTTATTATGAATGTAATTTTCTATTAATTATTTCATTGCAGCTGTTCTTCAGGAGTAACGCTGTAAATGAAAAACAGTTAGGAATTTTACATTCAAGAAAGCAAAATAAAAGTGCTATATTCTCCCCACACATAACATCGTAACTTTACCCATACATCCTAACGTTCCGGTCAGATGATGTTTAGGCATGTGAAGGATTATATTATCCTGACAGTATTTTTACATAAACACAGTTTGGTGGATATCCTATGCCAAATTACACACAGGTAAGTACAATATGTAAAATATTGTCCCATTAATTTGGTGATCAGCTATGGCCAGAATTTCTCCTACTGTGAAGCTCAGAAAAGCATCTGCTGTAACAGCCCAGACCATTCCTGCTTGTCATAAAGCACAAGAGGTTTTCTTGAAGTTGGTATGTTTATACATTTTTCTCATTCTGAAGAACAGGTGACACGAGCTAACTATGGGGCGTCTTCTACCCATGACCAGTGAAGTCCATCTTTGTTTCCCTGGCATTGGAACTCCAGTTTAGTCCATTGACAGAGAGACTTTCTGAAAACCGCAGGTTGAAAGTCAATTGGAGAAGCTGGTATAATCCATTATGCTTAGTTTCTTCAAGATTAAAGAGATTTCACAGTCTACCTGCCTTTTCTATACTGGTTCATGAAGACACTGCTCCCTCCAGAAGGGTATTGCTGAAGGATCTAGAACAGGCTGAACTTTTTGTTCCATTCAGATCTGCACACAAATGGTATCCATACAGGATAGGGAGGGAAAGCCAGCACACAGACTTTGCTTCACAATGAACGTGGACTGGCATGCACTTTCCTTGAACCCCACTTGGAGAAAGGAAGAATTTCAAAGCTCAGTTAGCAATTCAGAGGAGGTGATGTAATTTGTTTTGGTGATATTTCTCAGTTACCACATATTTAAGGCTGGCAGTTTTAAATGATTTGTGGTGAACAAATGGACTTTAATCAAACTTCCTTTTTAAAAAATAACAGAATCAGGTACAGCAAGTTGACAGGGAAAATATATAAGTTTAATTGGGGAAAATACTGTGTGTATAAAGCTGGCTGGAATACTTATTCATTTCGTAGCAAGAGACTATCATTTGTGCACAGTTGTTCAGCACAAAGACAAGCTGCCAGAAAAAGCATTTTTTTGTCAATTGTTTTTGTCTTTTTTTTTTTAACTGATTTTTGGAAATGTTCATTTAGGGGAAAAAAAAAAAAAGAAGATATAAACACATGTGCCCAAATCATTCAGCATTTACAAAATGGGCTTTAAAAAAAGTTCAGAACCTACGAATAACACAAACTGGTGGAGTTGGAGCCTCAGCTGTGCCTTCTTCATATCTGGGGCCAACTGTGAGGGAGACAAGCTTGTGAGGGAGGTGTTCAGCCCCCCAGAAAGCTAACTGCTGAAGTCAACCCAGTTACTGAACCAGTTGCTAGAAAGCAGGGTGGTGGGCTGCACCCCTCTACCCTCTCTCCAAGGAACTGCGTTGCTGGGTTCAGATCAGAGGAATGCTCCTCATACTCTTCCTTTCCTGCCCCAGCTTGCTCCTGTTTGGCGCTCGCCCTCCTTCTTGCCCAGGGACCCACAAGGTTGCAGAGCCCTACCACTGTCTTGTCCCCTCACTGTGCCTAGCCATGGGTCCCACTCCCTGGCCCCTCCTTGGGGCAGATTCATGGCCTTTTGGCAGGACATGTCTGACAACAGGAGAGGAACATTTTCTAACTGAAGAACTAATGAGCTCCTCAGGACTTTTGAGGTCTCTGAAGAGGCAAATTCACAAGAAGACCTCTGTGTCCTATTATTTAAGACGCAGTTGTGCAACATTTAGATCCTCAGCCTCCCACTCCCCTTCCTCATCAGCTCCCCAATTCTGGAGTTGCCTAAAATTTCAGATGTTTCTCCCAGTAAAATTCCCCAGATACCAAACTGTCTATTGCTGGTCACACCCAGAATTGCATAATTCTGACAGTGTTGAGAAGCCAGGCACTGAATTCATGGCTGAATTTTGTCAGAATTTATAACCTAAGCTTTTCCCCCGTGTCTAGCAGCACAGCACTGGGTTTTCTGAGTGCACGCTGCCAGAGAGTGCCTCACACAAAGCAGAGAGATAAGACAGCACTACACTCCTTCTTCTGCTTGACCCCAACAGTCAGGTCACTCAGCTAAGACTTGGGAAGATTTATCAGGAGGACTGAAGGAACAGTAATTTCTCCTACTCTACAAAGAAATCCCCATAGCATTAGCACCACCCAGTACAGCATACTAGCATACTTGCTTCTATAATACGTGACGCTGTTAAGTGCCGGATAGCCACCCCATTCACGTAGTCTACATCTGACTCAACGGTGCAATGCAAATCCTTAATCCTGTATAACTCATGAACTTTCCAAGTAACTGCAGAGTATCAGAGTGTAGGAAATAATCCTGCTGGCTGATCTCAGCCTCTCCCCTGGAGGCACCAGCACAGCTCTCTGCTCTTGGGCCCATGAGGATCTGGACCGCTTCTCACACTCCTGTTCTTTCTCTGGCCCAATAGATATATCATGATTTGCCATAAAATTAAATTGGCACAGCTTTAAACTAGGACTTTGACCTCAGCTGGGTATGAAGTGCCTGGGAGCTAGGTTATCCAAAGTCTATGCCCTTTCATGGATCTAGGCCTCTGTTCCAATGCATTTTTGAAAATGATATTTCGATCTTAAATAATACACAGGTGCAGTTCAGAACTGGGAAATGGGGCTTAATCTCCTTCCCTGCTTTTGGAAACCTGATTAGGCAGTCATTTGCATTTTCACTTTGCATTTTAATTTTCATCATTTACATTTTCACTCAGATTCTTTCAGGATCTGGCTATGGGACAGTTTTGAACGTGGTATCCATGCACCTTTTCAATCTGTAGACCAATTCCCAAGCATGGTGTGCCAAGAAAAAGGTGCTCATGTTCACCTAAGTGACTTAAAGTGCACGAAGATTGCCATACCAGGCTGGCTTCAGCAAGAAAGCTTTGCTTTCTGCCTCCATTATCTTACCACATATTACCTTACAGGCATCTTTGCCATCAGTGCAGTTTCCTGCCTATTTCAGACAGATATGAGGTTGAGAGATTAGGCCTCAAAGGGAGTAAATCTTCCATTCCATTATGCAAATGTATGTGAAGACAAATGTATTGAATGCCAAATTAACACAATGAGGTTTATACACAAAGTCGTGAAAATGAATGTAGGTATTCTACCTTTCACTTCCAGAACTGCTGTTCAAACTAGCATGAGGACCTTCATAAGAGAAATGTTTGGTGAGATGATACTGATGTTCTTAATTGACTTTGACTTATTTGAATCCTTCCTCTTGTTTCATGTAACTTTATCTCCCTCTGCTTTGTGTTTTATCTCCTTTTGACTGTATTTCTCAAGATTTCCCATTAACAGCCAGAGGGTAGATTTGTTTACAGTATGAATGAATTTCCAATGTTAGTTTTATTTAGCTCTGTACTGTTGTGTATTTGGTCTGATTGTTGTTTTTTAAAATATATTTTATTTTGGTCTTATTATCCAGTCCTTTGTGATATATAATTATAGGTATCATAGTTAAAATCACAGAACCGTAGAAGCATTGGTTGGAAGAGACCTCTGAAGTTTGTGGTCTGACCTTCCACCCACAGCAGGATTATTACCAAGTAGATGAGGTCAGCTATAGCTTTGCCTAACACAGCGTTGAAAGCACTCTAGGATAGACTTCATAGCCTCTCGGGATACTCTGTTCCACTTCTGCACTACCCTCCGAGGAGAAGAGCTTCCCTTGATCTGCTGACCAAGGTCCTCATAACGTATCTCAGTGTGGAGTTTGCTTTGTTTGCAATGAGAGTGCAGTGGTGGCTCATGTTCAACCTGGCACCCACCACCATGATCTGTCATTGAGCCAGTCACTTCCTAAACCACAGCAAAGCCGGGGGTTACTCCTCTAGATGCACTTCCTGACCCTCATGGGGTTCTTGCTTTACTGAGGTCACTGGACTGAGGGCTCGTGTCAGTCGTTCCCCCTAGTTCAGTGTCATCACAAATTTGCTGAGGGCACACTCACTGTCCCGGTTGCTGACGGTATTGAACAACATGTGTCTCAGTATCAACCCCTGGCATATTATCCTGTTACTGACACAAGATACGCTGTGAGACTTCACCATGGTAACCCAAGACAAGATCCAAAGCCTAGTGAGACAAATGGGAATATTTTCAATGATTCTGCCTGTTGCCCAGTGGTTGGGGTCCCTAGATATGATTAAGCCTTGACTTGTAGCTCCAAGCTGCTTGAGCACAGGCAGAAGCAGTTTCAAGCAATTATCCTCATGATTGAGCCACAGACAACAGTGAATAACACGTCTGGCCAGAAATTTAACTTCTCTGGGCTAAGGGCCAGATATTTAGTGACTAGAGGCACCTTGTGCCAAAACACATCTTTATCTATTATAGAAGGTGATAGAATGAATATTACACTAGAGCTTTGCTATTCCTGAGTGAAGTGTGGAATACTGTAAGATTGCATTTTGTTCATTACCAGCTGAAGTACTGTGTTACAATCGCCAGTGTCTGTAAGAGTTTTACTGCTCAGTTAAAAGACAGAACAAGATCACAGCATAGTCTAATACGGTAACAACTAATGCATCATATTCCAAAGTGCCCTTTTTTCATTTATTTTTAAGAACAAGTTAGTTCTAATTCTTTATATTTATGGATAAATCTGAACTAGTATATTTTTGCTTGAAGTGATAAGATTTTACTATAAGGGGACATTGTTTAGGCATACCTTTTTAAACTTTCCTGGAAAGGAAGTCTTTTTTGGTATCGTGAAAAATCATGTTCACTGGGGACAGCCCTATGTTATGCTAGGGACTATGAGTTAGCTGTTTCACTTTGATATTCTCTATGCTTAAGCACATATGATTTAAAAAGGTGTCTAAGTTTAGAAGAATGAGACTCTGCTTCTTTGCACGTGAATACATATGTATCTGTTACTCATTTGCCATTAAACAGAGCATGCCGTAGAGTGCAGCATCTGTGCTCAACACTGTACATGCCCACTTGCATTGTGAACTCCATTTTGTGTGGCAATTGCTTGACCTTAATAATAACGATCTTTTCTATTCTACCATGGGGGAACAGAAGACAGGGGGACACCTGGTAGGAGATTATCAATACCAGTCCTATCAAGGCCACCTTGAATAACTCAGACATTGGGCCAGTTCTGAGGACAGTGATTTGTTGGAACAGGTCCATCTGGTGGCTGAAATTCAGCTGTGCAAAAGTTCGGCAAAAAGATCAGCAAAAGAGAGAAATTCAAGAAGAAAATCTGACTGACAAAAGAGAGCATTCAGACCACATGCCAGAAGACCAACCTGGAGGAAGAAAAAAGAGAAGCGAACCTGCCAAGCCTAGGACACTCTCCAAGGAAAGACTCACAGGAAGAATGAGGTCAGAATTGGAGCGGGGAGTGGGGAGTCTCGGAAAGGGGTCTGTAACTTCTCTAGCACTTTTTTTTTGTTTTGTTATTAATAGAAGTGAATGTATTTGAGAAACTCTTCTGATAGTACTGTCTGCTTCATATATTTGGCATGCAACCACTAAAAATGCTCATCAAGAACAGGGAGATACCAAACCTAGCAGTGGCTTTAGGGTTGTGGAGTCCAAAAAGGGCAGAAACTTCCACATTCCAAAAACACCTTGGAAACCTGGACTAAGCAAAACTGACCTGGCTTTTCCCAGGCCCACTTGGCTCGTGCGTACATGGGATTCAGCAATGATTCACAGAGCACTGGTATTCATCCAGAGCCAAGCTGCAACTTCTGCACATCATGTTCCCTGGATGGATACATGATCTACGCCAGTCAGTTAACAAACTGAAAGCATCATTCAGCTCGTTGTTACACTTCAGCAAAGTTGGGTGAGGCTTCATGGACCTGTGCCAATTTACAGCCACCACGTTCTGGCCCCACTGAGATCACCAGGGTGAAAGATTTTATTCTGTTGCTTCAAATCAGCTTAAATTCTTGATTATTTTCTTATTAGAAAGATTAATTACTGTGAACACTTGGGCCTGAAGCCAGAAACTCCTAAAAAATATAACTAAAATGGAATGGTTCAGAGTGCTGCATCAGCGTCACAGGCAACCACAACCACGTTAACATATATTCCCCTCTCTATACTGTCTTTTCTTAGAATATCATCTCAACTTTAAGATCTTAGCCCTTATCAAGGTTCCCCATAAACTGTTTCCTTGGTACTTTAGTACTTTTTGCTAGTGTGGTTCGAGGGGCCATGTTCTACACCATAATCAATATCATCACACCAGACTTTTTGCTTCAGGGTAAGTTTATCCATGTAGGAATGTGGACATCTCTCAGGAGCTGGTCCATGGTTGCAGAATAAATCTTGGAAGATACACTGAGCTGCAGGTATTCTTAAGTCCTATCCTATGGAGCCATTCATGCAGTAAAGAAGTTGAAACTGGCTACGAGTATCCCAAATTAGGTTTATCATAGAGAGAATGAGGTTGCTCAGAATATTTTTGCTGGGGTTTTCTTTTTCAGTTTTTATTTTGTGCATTTCCTTTGGAACATCATCAACGAGGCTGCAAAATACTGCTTATATGCTACACAAGGAAAAATTACTCTCCTCTGCATATTTTTTTCCCATTCTTAAACCATCAGCAACATTAAATTATGTCTACAGCATCCAGGTGTTTCCTAGAGCAACACACACCTGAGACAGATCTCACCTCCCACAGGCTGTCACTTGTATATCTGCAATGGAGAGGAAAGTATTTTTCCTGATCTGAACATAATACCATTTTGCGCAATGCTAAGATCTGTGCCCTGGAGAAGAAACAACTGCGATATAAACACCAAACGGGCTGCCAGTTGGCTCTGCTTGCTGAAACAACAAAAGCAAATCCCTTCCAATGTAATCTTTACCTCAGGAAGGGTAAAAAAAAAAAAAGAGACACAACAGCAAAAAATGTGAAGTACCCCTGCAGCGTACTTTTCAGCTAGCCAGGGAGCAGCGCTGTAAAGTTGGTTCAGATTTAAATACAGACTAATTATAACACTACAAGCATGGAAAATATATTCTTTTCCATATCCCTTCTCTTGCCTCTCAAAGGACCACAGGAGTGATTGCCCTTTACATTCAGAAATAACCTGCAATGGGCAATTCCAGGCAGGTAGCAAAAGCATCTTGGTTGACAGGACAGAAGCTGTTCCTAGGAATGATGGGTGGCTGAAAATGAGGACATCGGTGATGGATTTTTCACGGATTTTCCTTCTGACCAGCTCCAGGTTGCCTGGAACAGCTGAAGCACACTGGGTGCGTCCTCCATCGCCTTGCACCCTGAGACCACCCTGTGATGTAAAGCAGAGCTTGGTTTGCTGGGACAGGCAGGAGATACCCTTCAAACCTGCGCTCCTGACCCAAAGTGGTGTGCAGACACTGACCTGCTGCTGCTGTCCCACGGCGTGATGAGGCCAGGGCATCTGACACCCCCATCTTCAGCACTTACTGTGGTGGGGTGGAGCTAAAACCTGACAGTGAGCTGTTGTCTGCCAAATAAAACACACAAACACGCTTGCATCCTGAGGGGGAATTTGCAAGAAAATTCGTTGGGAAGTTTATCTGTTGTAAGTCAGTGAAAGAGTTGGGAAGAGGAAGCTTTTTTCCCTCCTTTATAATCTTTTGCTTCCACTGCTTTGTTTTCTTCATATTTGTCTTAACAACAAAATTAATTATGTTCTCTTTTTCCTTAACAAAGAAAAAGACTTCTTTTTAACAAAGAAAAGAACTGTGAAATAAAATTTTGACAGACAACTAGGTCTCCTTTTGTACAAAGGAGACACATGGCTAGCAGTGATTTTCAAATAAAAACTCATTTGAAAGATTGCATGCAAAGGGAAAGGAAAGGCATATTTTCTCTGAGTTAAATAACTTTTTTTTTCTTTTCAGGCACTTTATTTCCCTTTGTGTTTAGTAGGGAAAAACAATCTCTTTGCAAAATCCGATACAGGTCATTTAGAGCTGGCCAGAGATAGGCAGTGGTGAAACCAAGCAGAATAACACCAGCTTTGGTCTGCAGTTGCTCAGGGTTTAACACCTCTCTGGTCCATTGCTGCAGCCTGGCAGGAGGTCTGGGAACCCTTGAAAGGCCCAAGCCCAGATGATGGAGACAGGGCCAGAAATCCGGCCCACCAATACCACAGCTACTGAAGAACCCAGAAGAGCAGCTGACAGAAATCAGCCCCTTGGGGCAACCTGGTTTTGAAAACATAATTCTTCACATGCTCTGTTTTGGGTTTGACAAATCTAAAAACCTCCAGTGAGAAAAAATGGTTTTCCCTAGACCTATACCAACTGACTAGTACTTTTTAGCTATGACACAGACATTGACATACATGCTGGTCTTTTGTCACAAGCAGCGAGAAGAATTCTGCTGCGTCTCTCCTCTTCTGCTGCAACTTTGTGTTATAATTTCCGCCTTTTGGGGCTTCTCTTTCCAGGAGATTTCCCCTACCTTAAGGAGAATGAATAGATAATATTTACCCCAAAATAATGAATGCAAGTTAAACAGAAGGTGGCACTCATTGGTGACATTCAAAACAAACTGAAGATTCATGTCTGATACCTATAGCTTGAAAAACATTTTCAGGGAATCCTCAGAATAAGTTACCAAGTCTCCTGCTAAGGTCTCATTGCTGTCAACTCTTCTGATTTCAAAATAGTTTTGAAAGACATGGAAATGCCAGAAATGGATTTCATTCCCAATTGTACCCTAAATACCTGTTGCAGGGATGAACTTGCTTAATGTGAAATAGCCTGTCACAGGCAATGGCGGATACTTTTCTGTTGTATATTCATGCATGCGCCCAGTTTCTTTTCGGAAAACAACTTTTCTCACAGCGCTAGCTGGTCAGTCAGCCACAGGGCCTGGGTAGGGCTCTTTGGAATGTCTTTAAACAAAATTACATGTAGATTAACTCAATTTAAAACAGAAAAAGGAAGAAAGAAAAGAAGAAAATTGCCACCAAGACTTCAAAGCTTTTGTTTTGTGCAAGCCCATTGGAGTCATTGTTGTTCTATTTTCATCAGGTTGTCTGACAGGGCTCTCTCTGCAGCATGAAGCTAGCTTTGAACACGCCATTTGAGGCAGTTTGCCAAAATTTTAAGTGCCACAACAACCGTTACTGCAATTGTGAGTGGGTAAGGTGGCGGATATGAACTCACAGCCCTTCCACCCTCCAATATGGTTCATATGTCTGTTGCATCAAGTGGATTTGTTTCCTCCTCTTGCAGCTTTATACCTATTTGAGCAGACAGAAGGGCAGCCCTCTTTCCTTTAGCCTTCTAGTGCTATTATATTGGCCAAAATCTAAGGTATCTCTTTATTTTCAAAGTACAATGAAAAAAATGGACAAAACATGAAATAAACTAAACTTTGCATGGCAGTATTCAGACTACATCATCTCCTCATAATTCGTGGGCCACAGAATCACACTTATCTCTCCCAGGCCCCACATTCACACCCCAAAGACCTGCAGAGCTCTGTCAGTGAGGTTTGAGGTAGTGGTGGTTGTGATAGCCTCAAGTGGTCCAGGAGAGCCCAAGGTAACTGACAATCAGAGATCATGGCACAGTAAACCCATGCCTTGGAATTAAAAGCAATTTCATAGGGTTGGTTTTTTGATTTTTCCTTTTTTTTTAGGAATTAAGATGTACAGGAAAAAAAATCATCTTGCATTGTTGCAGTTTAACCCCAGCCAGCAACTAAGCACCACCCAGCCGCTCGCTCATTCCCCCGCAGTGGGACGGGGAAGAAAATCAGAAGAGTAAAAGTGAGAAAACTCGTGGGTTGAGATAAAGACAGTTTAATAGGTACAACAAAAGCCACGCATACAAGCAAAGCAAAGCAAGGAACTGATTCACTACTTCCCATCAGAGGCAGGTGTTCAGCCATCTTCAGGAAAGCAGGGCTCCATCATGGGTAATGGTTACTGGGGAAGACAAACGCCATCACTCCAAATGTTCCCCCCTTCCTTCTTCTTCCTTCAGCTTTATATTGCTAAGCATGATGTCATATGGTATGGACTATCCCTTTGGTCAGTTGTGGTCAGCTGTCCCAGCCGTGTCCCCTCCCAACTTCTTGTGCACCCCCAGCCTACTCACTGGTGGGGAGGAGTGAGAAGCAGAAAAGGCCTTGACTCTGTGTAAGCACTGCTCAACAACAAGGAAAACATCCCTGGGTTATCAACACTGTTTCCAGCACAAATCCAAAACATAGCCCCATACTAGCTACTATGAAGAAAATTAACTCTATTCCAGCCAAAACCAGCACATGCATTTAGGAAACTACAGGTTATTTAACAGCTCTTTCCTAGTGAGCACTTTAATTTGATTGAAATATTGAAGCATTAAAAAAATAACACACTTCTACTGAAAAATGACAGAATCATGGAAATACTGACTTCATCACCTTTCTGGTCTTATGGCATAGTATTTCTGGTTGTGGTCACTTGAATGCAATGATGCAAAGATGTCTTACTGGATAAGGATGAGTATGACCTCAGTGTTTCTTCTTATAACCTTGCTGAAGCAGCTAAGTCAGCTGGGCAGCTCCAGTCAGCCACAACTGTGCTGTTTCTTCCTTCAGAGCCTTCACCTCTTTACTTGCAGAGATTCAATAGGATTTTGAATTTCTACATGAGATGCTAAAATTTGACGTGTTGTTACTTGTGAGCACCAGAAAAAAATGCAAAAAAGTGACATTATAATGGCATTTCTGAGTTTGATCTAGCTGGAAGAAAGAAGTTCCAGAAAATCTGCTCCTAGGAAACTTATGTTCTCTAATCCTCTGAGCTCCAGAGGAACATCAGAAATTGTGAGCACTTTTACGAACTCTTTTCGTGCATATTTTGGTTACATCTTCCCGATTTGTTATGCTTGGAGCGCACTCAAAGGTAAGAGTCTTCCTCCATACTGTGCTCTTACCCCTCCTGCACCATCCATGTGCTAAGAAATACCTTCTACCATGGTGTCATGCACTGAGGTAGAGCTGAGGTGTCACATACTGCCATGCATTGTCATACTCTGAGCATACTCTGCTGCCAGCTCCTCAGACAGTCACATGGACAGAAAATGGGTGAGGTAAGTAAACAAAACAATGCTTACCGCTGCCTCAGAGTCATCATCTTCTGTGTAGATGATGGTTAACTGCCATGATGTTGCGTTCCACAAGCACAGGAGAAAGTATTGCTGAAACTTTCTAGCACGATACATACCAATGTGTACAGCTATGAGGATGGTCACAAGGGTCTTCTGTTTTTTCAATAGCATCTGAGAATCTTTCATGGAAAATCAGCAGTAATTTCAAAGTTACTGGTGGACTTCACATACTCAGCAAAATGTTTGGACTAGCTAAGGTATTAAAAACCTTCCATCTGTACAGACTTGGTGCTGGTCTTCTACTGGTGGAATAGGCTTAGAAATTTCAAGATGTGTGATGTGATTTATCTTCTGCAAGAATTGTGGGGGTATTCACTAGTCAGCAACAATTTATTCTACTCCCATATGGAAGAATAAAATTTGGAAAGCGATAAGAGAAGGATGATCTCAGAATGGGGCCTATTAGAAGATAAGGATCATGATTCCCCATCCTCCTCCTAGGAGATTTTATTCATACCTACATTTTGGATATATATCACAGAATATGCATAAAATTAGGGCCAGTCCCATTGAAGGAGAGGAAGAGGGAACTGGAGTTATATCCCTGGAGTAAAATTCAATCGCTCTGGACTTGTATAGCTTCATTGTACGTGGCAGTCCCAGCCATCATTGATCCCAGCAGGAAGGGGAGGATGAGTATTTCAGAGCAAAAGGGAAAAGAAATCAAATCCAGATAGAACAAGATCACACATTTCAATTTGCATCTGTATCATCTTTGAAGTTGTGGTTGCAATTATTGAACGGAGATGACTGGAAATGTCTTTCATACCAAAATGACTTGGTTGCACTGAGTTTCTCTTTTAGCATGTCAAATCAATTAGCTGGTGTTTGGACAATGCTTTGAAAAGAGGAAGCAAGATATTACATACACACACACATGCACATGTGTATCCCCACAACCTTCTGTGCAATTAGTATTTGTAAAAAATGCAAATCGATGTTTTAACTAGCAGAAGAAACATACAAAGCAGATATTTAAGGCTTAAGTTACTTTGCAAATTTTATTAAACTTTCTTAGCAGAGCAAAGAAATCAAATTACTTTAAAAAAAAAAAAACTAAAAGAAATGAGAGAAACATAGTGAAAAATAGAACATTTTAAAAGTTTCTACTTTGAAGCAAGTTTAAAACTATACAGGTACCAAACTAAATCTGCAGCTCACTACAGTCTTATAGATATCAGGAAATAATGCTTGTGCATCTTATTTCATCCTCCCATTGTGTTATATCAGGTTGCAAGTCTGATAGTAGCAAGGCAAGTGTTGCATTTTGCTTTACTTATCAAGTTATAGTCAAAAATAAATCATAGAATCATAGAATGGTTTGGGTTGGAAGGAACCTTAAAGATCATCTAGTTCCAACCCCCCTGCCATGTGCAAGGACACCTACACTAGTCCTGGTTGCTCAAAGCCTCATCCAACCTGGCCTTGAACACTTCCAGGGATGGGATCTCCACAGCTTCCCTGGGCAACCTGTTCCAGTGCCTCACCACCCTCAGTGTGAAAAATTTCTTCCTGAGATCTAATCTAAATCTACCCTCTTCTAGTTTGAAGCCATTACCCCTCGTCCTATCACTACATGCCCTTGTAAAAATTCACTCTCCAGATTTCTTGTAGGCCCCTTTTAAGTACTGGNGGACAGTGTCAAATGCCTTGCACAAGTCCAGGTAGATGACATCTGTTGCTCTCCCCTTATACACCAATGCTGTAACCTCATTGTAGAAAGCCACCAAATTTGTCAGGCATGATTTGCCCTTAGTGAAGCCATGTTGGCTGCCACCGATCACCTCTTTATTTTCCATGTGCCTTAGTAGAGTTTCCAGGAGGATCTGCTCCATGATCATGCCAGGCACAGAAGTGAGACTGACTGGCCTGTAGTTCCCCAGGTTATCTTTTTTACCCTTTTAAAAAATGGGGGTTATGTTTCCCCTTTTCCAGTCAATGGGAACTTCACCAGACTGCCATGACTTCTCAGATATGGTGGAGAGTCGCTTGGCAACTTCATCTGCCAGTTCCCTTAGGACCCATGGATTAATCTCATCAGGTCCCATGGACTTGTACACCTTCAGGTTCCTCAGCTGGTCTCAGACCTGGTCTTCTCCTACAGTGAGCAGTACCTCATTCTCCCAGTCCCTGCCTTTACCTTCTGCAACTTGGGTGGTGTGGTTAGAGCCTTTGCCAGTGAAGACTGAGGTAAAAAAGTTGTTGAGTACCTTGGCCTGGGTGACCAGGTAAAATGGCAGCATGGATAATTATTAATCCATATGTCATCACAAGTCAAATGATGAAATAAGAAATATGTGACAGTTCTTGATGACACCTACATAGATATCTCTTTTTTTCCTCTGTTCTCTCCAGTTCTATCACCAGTCACCGCTGGCTGTGTGAGTGGCAGAATTTAACTAGATGTGAAGTATGGTGAAATTTTAAAAGAAGAATAAGATATTGCAGTTCCAGATTGCTATAAAGTACCCTATGATTCAAAAAGGTTCGACAGATCTTTTAAATCTGTTACATTCAAGGTGCTCTTGGTTGGCACACTTTAGTGTCTTCTGCTGTAGGTTTAAACTGAACCTCCAGCTCTGGTGTTTTTTTCATAATGCTCCATCACTGTACTCCGTAAAGCTACTCCTGTTAGTGCAAACGCAAATATAGAAGGAAATCATTTGTCTCCTCTGACAAATCACTCCAGGCTGATGTACATAAATTAATAACTCAGACCTCAACCAGAAAAAATTTGTTACCTTGGCATAATATTTATGTATTTTGGTAATTTAATGTCATAATGACAAATTGTACTGAAGATATGCAGACAGTGAGGGTGTGCCTACATTAGCACTACAGTTTGACTCAGGAGGACACTTCTGAAGTGAACATCCCAACACCTCCCAACAACAACAACTGTAGCGTTTCACATCACAGAGCAGTCTCAGAAAGCACACACGGTATTCTCCTTAGATGAAATGAGAAGTTGTGCTCCAGCTGGTAATGGGCTTCCAGCCCATGGGACAAAGCTAGACCTAGCTGGAAACAGCCCCCCAGCACAACGTACACACCTCATACAGTGGATCCTCAGCACCATTTCTTGGCTTATCGGCTCCTGCTAGGAACCACTGCTGGCTAATGTAGAGAGCCCCAGGGTATTACTTTAGTTCCTTTACTTTCCCATCCTTCTGCATGACACTGTTTTTACTAATTCATATTTTATTAATTTATACTTTCAAAGAGCCAAGGATCCCCAGTGGGGTCCCATGGCTTAACCGCATTAGCTGCCAACACAGAAAACAACAGTTTCTCCCGAGAGAGATTCTAACGAGCTAAATAGGAGACACAGGATTAGATGGAGATAGATAGATCAGTGACTGTGAAGTGACAGTGCGACAACATGAGTCAAACCGGGCTGGTCAGAGACAGAAGTCACCTTCTCACTACTGGAATACAGATAGGTGGGGAGATTAGGCCAAGAAAGACTTTGAGAACAAAGACAAAATTGTGTTTGATGTGCCGGAGAAGTAGCAGCAGAGAGGACAGAAAGAGAGGTCAAAGCTACGGTTCAGGAAAATGCTTTTTGCAGCAATAGTCTAGATGGATATGAATGGCCCAAAGCTAAAAAAACCCCAACACTGTACCCAAAATGCTCGCCTAGTTCTGCATGACCTGAACTAAGGGTAAGGCACGAACCTTCAGCATGTGATAACAATTCCTTCCTCTATCCAGAATCACTTCAGAGATGCAAACGTCCCCTTTAACACTTCCATTACCACACATATTCCATGTCAACAGCGGAAGCATAATCTTAAAATAAAAATAGAAATGTCCCTTTTCACTTGAAATACATGGACAGTGGTGCTTTCAGCTGGAGAAGTCTTGTGACATAAAGGGACCTGTGAATACTTAAACAAAAAAGACTATGTAGCAGACAAGTGAAAGAGGATATTGATAGCGCTGTTATCACCACAGAGAAGTGATTTAGAAGGCATGAATTTAATGTACCAGCTGTTGCATTTACTTTTCCTGCTTTCAACACAGCACACATAAGTGAGGACACTGGGGAGCTGTCCTTTCCTGCCCAGAACGGGAACGCGTCCGGGTCTATTAGCAAGGGAAAACAAGGACTCTGATGGCACTGAGCTAGCTTGGGTTTCTTCTAGTGACTGCGTCTCCCTTAAACTCACAGCTCTTCACCCTGACCTAAGGAGATCTTCAGCAAAATGAGCACTTACTTCAAGTGCTCAGTATACTTCCAGACAAAAGAGCCTTAGTGCAAATGAGAATCAGGAGTGTAAGTGCAAAGCACTTTACTTGGCAGAGTACTTCTTATTTTCAGTGCGCATCAATGAAGAACCATATTATCTTGTGCACATTCAGCACAGGAAACATTTTACAAGTGGCCAGACAGCTGGCAAAAGGAAGTAACATCATTCCCCATTTTGAATGCAGACACTTTATATGGCCCATCTTTTACACCTGCAGGAGTAGGTCATCAGCCCTATCAAATCAGGTTTATCATTTTGATCTTTGTTTTGCACTTTGTGGCAAGACCTATTGCATTGAATTTATGAGATAAGAATAAGTTTGTCCTGTAGTTACAGCTGCGGTGTAGGTGGGTATCAAGGCTGTGCCTGGGTGCACACCCTGTGCACTTAGGCATTAGGTCCCTGGGTGGTCCCAGAGCTCCCAGCTAGTCTCTGCAGAGGTGACACAAGGGACTGAACCAAGAGAAGGTCATTGTCTGAGCTCTCAGCCAGCCTCATAGCAAAGGCTTTGCCTAACTCCTGCAGGAGGTGTCCAGGTAGGAATTTTGGGCAGTCCTAGAGATTTCATCAGACAGTTCCTGCGGTGCCTAGACCATTTGACAGGCACTACTTGTGTGCTTCAGTGTGTTAGAATCTAGGACGGAGAATCTGGCCAGGCCGGGAACTCCTCCAGGCACCTCCTGCTGTAGAATTAACCACAGTGAACAGAGATATTTGTAAATAGTCAATAGAAACCATTCCTGTAGGTGCAGAAAGGGTCATGTAGGGCAGTCTTTTGTACACAGCCAAGACAGAATTTGTAAGTGCTTTACTATCATGTAGTGCTGGATCATGCCTGTAATGTCATGTGGGACCACAGCCCAGCAGCATCATGTGAGCTGAGCAGAAGAGCATTTCAGGGAATCTCTATCCAGCTGAAGATGCCATTGCAAGGACTCTCACAGCAGAGACTCCTGTCACCTTCTAGCCAGCGATTGGCCATCCTGTTCAACAGATTTGATTTCTCAGGCGAGTGTTACCTGAGCTTAGCAAACGCTTCATCCATGAGTGTTTGTGTAACAACTTACAGTCATTCTGGCTGTGCCCACTCTCATCCTGGCAGCTCCAGGGATTCACAGGAAGGACTGCTTTCCCTGGCCTCCTACTTTGCACAGCAAGGCTCTACAAGACATCTCTGCAACATGGCAAAAAGCAAGGTCCACTTAAGGGAAAAAGGTACCAGGTATCTTTCTTTTGTGACATCCTTAGGATTTTCTACTCTTGCTTATTCCTACAATATTTTATGTACACAAACTGTGCCACCCGCTCAACTCACTGCCCCTAAACTCACAAAGATAACCATAGAAAGACATACATAATGTGCAACTGAACTTTCAGCTCCAGTTCTGCATCTGGTCTGAGTTTTGGGCAAAGATGTCTATTTCTTTGACTGATATTTGATGAGGGTGTTTATCTACTTTCTGTATTCATCCTGAATTAAAATGTTCAGTACTATTAAGCAAGTTTCACCCAGTTCCATCACAACAATTCAATGAAAAGCCCAAAATAGAATTTCTTGGCCAAAGTCCAGTTAACATTATGCTGGTTTACATCACTATATTCTTCTATTAGACAAAGGATAATGTATCAAGTTTAAAAATTAATGAGTAATCCTGGATTTCCAGCTTTATCTGGAACACTCTAAAGGTGTTTGTTGTAAACATTAGGATCATTATGGATTGCAATTCAGGTTAGATATAGATGCAATTAATTGAATGTATTGTATAGGGCAAGACTGCCCAAAGCAGTATTTTAGCTAATACAGTAAGGGTCAGTTTGCCTGTGGAATTTGCTTGTAAAAGAACAGGGTAAGAGGAATTCTTTTGTGAAGTTGTATTTGCATGGGAGGATTAGGTTCACTGCACTCGTCTCTGCAGCAGTAGTGTCCGCTCCCTGTTCAAAAAGCTATGCTTCTCCAAAGCTCTCAGTACCCTCAGAGTCAGCAGCACATAGAGCTTTCCCAGAAATGTCTATTTGCCATCAGACTTGTTAATTACAGGAGTAGCTTCACAGTTAATAGTTGTATGTCTATCGTCATGGCAGTTTTCATGAGTAGCTCAGTGGTTCCAGCTATGTTACACTGTCCAGCATAAGAAGTCACCAACCTTTTAAGTACTAGTGTCTTTAAAAAAAAAATAAAAATTTCTCTAATGCTAAGTTTTAAAACCAAAGTCTATGAAAAAACAGTTCACAAACATGATATATATAGCACAGAAATACATCGATGGCTGAATTCCTTCTGAAATGAGATCCACGTAACCTTTATTTACCATCTGACATGAAAACGACTGGCTTGATTTTTCTCTTAGAAGCCACTGTCTAATTTAAAACTCATTTCTCATTGTTTTGTTTTACATTTTAGAGGGAAGTCTCACAAAAATAAAATGGACAATTAATGACATGCTGCACAATGGTTTTTTGGTATCTCTGGATAGCATATGTATCTTATCTTCCTGAGCACTGTGCATCTATTATAGGAGGTGAAAATTCGTATACCCTCAGCAGATCCATTCCTATATCAGTCAGTGTAAAGTCTCAAACATTCCAAAAAGGAAAGTAAAAAGAACTGGGATGTGGTAAAATGAAGCAATCAAACAAGACCTAAAGCTCTGTCCCGTGAAAAAGACAGGAACAATATCAACACAACTGCCACCACCACCCACGTACTAAGGGAGTGTGCATACTTTTATAACAATACCACTAATCACTGGAACAGCCAGTTGACCAACAATACTGTAATTAATAACAGATGATCACACAAAACAGCTATCACAAACAAACAAAAACTCTGGGGTGCTTAATACATGTAGCTTAAAAAGAACCTTTAGAATAACTACTAACATGCCACAATTTGTTCACCATTGAATTTTTTAACCCTTAAAAGATGCCAAGTACGAAACCAAAATAAAATCTAGGAAAATAGACACCTGATTTTTCTTATTGCATCCATAGGGAGTAATTTTCCTACCTTGAAGAATTAGTCAAAATTTTGATTAAAAAATTATGCATTCTGCAATGTGATAAAAACTGGGTCTTCCACAGCGTTTCATTGAAAATTAAATATCTGCCCAAATAGCAGGTTAGAAAGGAATTCACACTGGATTGAAATTACCAGCAGATTCAAAACAAGAACTCTGTTCGAATTCTCTCCTGTTTTCCCCATGGGTGTTATCTCCACTAGACCATGCTCTGTTCTATTGTCCTTACGTTACTGTCATCTCTGGTTTGGACAAGAAATTTCATCCTGAAAATAAGCACCTTTTCCCCAAAAATCACTTCTTCATATTGATCTATGCCCACACACAGAGGGGAAGAAAAGGAAAAGGGTATTGACTTTATTGATTTCACATTGCAAAGCAATTTCCTCAGAAAAATCTCACTAGTTCCTAGAATTAGTTCACAGCAGGTGACAAAATAGCATCATCACCATTAATTCAGGGTCTTCCTCTGGGCTTAGCAAGCAGCCTGGAAGAAAATACACCCTTTTATAACTTAGCTATAAATCATCAAGACAGGCAGCTTAGTAATTGTTTACAGCTGATCATAGAAACTAGCTATTGCTCTAAAGAAAGAGAAATTTAGTATTACTAGACAAACAAGGAAAAGGTTTTTTTTTTTCTACATATAAGATATACGATGTGACTCTGACCAGTTTCATACTGGTGTAACTGTATATTTCAGCTAGCTGACCGTGGCTTCAAACCAGTACACTCAAATAAGGAATGACTTGATGGAAAAGAAGCCAGTAAGCATGGGGAAAATTATACATCTGTTCATAATAAATCAGCAAGGTAAACAGTGGCATTCAGCAGGTAAGGGAGCTGATGTAGGCTCTACCTTCACCTTGTTACAAGTATCCAACAAGAAATCATGTGACTGTTTGCTAGAGTTAGATCTTATTATGGATATAGAGGTAGTAGAAGGGGAAGGAGGTCCTCTTCCACTTTGCACACCAGGACACAATGCCTTCTCGTCACCGATGGCCACTTCCAGGCCAGAGTGTGGTCACCATCATTCTGACCGTTGTAATGGAGGATGGCAGCACAGTAATGAGTTTGAAACACAGACAACCTTGCTTATGGTGGAATTCAAAGCATCTCTCAGGCCCTGGTGGCCAGATGTCCCTGCATGGTCCTCATCTTCCTATTTCTCCAGCCCAATGACATACATCTCCTCTTTAAAGGTGCTTTCCACACCTTCATGCTCCGTCACTATTTATCGCGAGTGAAGGCTCAGACGTGTTGGCCTGGCAAGTGCTCTCAGTCAGACATACCTGAGTGAGTATCCTTGAAGTATGTTTCTCAGCTATCACACTTCCTTCTCGTTGTGGAAACTGCAAAATGAGCAGCTCTCAGGAGCCAAAATATAAACTTTCAGGAGCTCATCAGCCACTCCACCAGCTCTCACCTTCTTTCCAAATACAGGTCAAGGTCCTGTGCCAAATGTCCCTTTTGTTTGCAACACAACGCCATTTCAGTTAGGGAGGAAGCACAGAAGGGTACCCACACTATTAATATAAATTGCTGAAGAAAAGGGTATGAATCAGATGAACAGACCAAAGACTCAAACATTCCCAGTCTCTAGTATCAGGTTTTATTAGTACAAGGAAAATTTAAATTGGGAAAGCTCAGAAGTTCTAGGTAAGATGCTAAATAAAGGATGTGAAAGCAAATCTCTCTTGTCCAGTGTGTCCCTGCATGGTGGGTCCTTTCCTCATCCTTGCTCTGTATTCCATCATTTTTCAGTGCTCTCTCAGCTTGAATAAGACTCACACAGTCCCACCTGTGTCCCTAGGAAAATTTCCTCCTCCCAATCCATTTGGCCCCAAAGGTTGCCCTTTCTCCAGAAGGGTTTCGCCTACTCCAGCCAGGTTAAGGCAAATTGGAAATAGGAAATCTCACCACTGCAGGTGGAACCATCTTCATCAGAACATGGTATCTGCACAGTGGGATGCAAAACAGCACACGAAACAGCTACAGCAAACCTGGTAATACCTTCTTTGTAATAGCATCTTCATGTTATTTTAAAAGACGGCAGCCAGATACTTCAGTGGTAACTGAAGGACCACCTTCCCTCGGTTCAGTACAGAAATTGAGATAATTTCACATTTGACATGATGATGAAGCTCAGATATGTTGCCCATTTGCAGTGATTTAGAAGTTACTAGTCACCAATGGACACCACTTAGAAGTACATGTTCAGGCTTGTCAGATACAAACTAATTTGATTAAAGCTTGCATTTAAGGAAAGAGAATTACTTAAGTCACATAATTTCATAGTATTTTGTGCTAGGTACACAGATAATTACTACTTCTCAGCTGACCTGTAGTAACTTGTTTAGAGCATGGTAATTTGATCATGCATTGAGGTCTTTATGCAGCATAAGAAGTATGCAAAGGCTTGTAATCCTTGCTGGTATAAATGTGAGGAACAACTACAGAAGTCACTAATACAAACATTCAGGACATGTACTGAAATTTTACTCACTCTCCTATTGTTCCCCACGCAGGAGCCTTGCAATGACCACATCAGGATGAAATTAGAAATTTGGAAATCGTACAGTGAGTTTCTCGGGGAAAAAATGAGATGACGAGAAAGATGGATAAGATCCAGTGCTATTAGACAGTAAAATAGGATCTGCAAACATATAGCTCTGTAAAATAAACATTGAGAGTGTCTGCAAATATATGTAGCCAAATTAGACCCATTGGCTAAGCACTGGAGGAAGTTTAATACAGATAAATTATTCTTTTAGAAGTGAAGTTTAAGTAGACAGACACAACTAGCTAAAAATCCAGTTACACAAGACAAAAACAAATAGAAAAAAAACCACTACTATTCACTCAAGTGGGCTCCTCAGAGCTGAAAAGATGCCCATTTTGGAGACTATCTGAATGCTGTTAGTGTAAGGAGTGTGCCACATCCTAGAATGGATCCCATTGCTCCTCAGTTCCTACCACTTCCCAGATATTCCCCTGACATGCGCCAAGGCAGCATTCGCTATCTGCACTTCATCTTGTGCAGCTTCGGTAAGCACCACCCCAGGTAGCCCCTCTCACTGTGCCTCCCGCCCAGCTCATCCTGATGACCCAGCTAGAGGGGCAGAGGGCTCTAAGATCAGATTATCTATAGGAAATCTTACAGGCAGGTGGCTTAGGTGGAGGCAGCACTGTGCAATGTTGCTCCCGATAAATAAGCTGGTAGGTAGAATTATAGAATCATAGAATCGTTTAGGTTGGAAAAGACTTTTAAGATCATAGAGTCCAACAATTAACCTAGCACTGCCAAGCCCACCACTAAACCATGTCCCTCAGTGCCACATCTACACATTTTTTAACTACCTCCAGGGATGGTGACGCCATCACTTCCCTGGGCAGCCTGTTCCAATGTTTGACAACCCTTTCAGTGAAGAAAGTTTTCCTAATATCAAATCTCAGCCTCCCCTGGTGCAACTTGAGGCCATTTCCTCTTGTTCTATCACCTGTTACTTGGGAGAAGAGACTGACATGCACCTCTCTGTGACCTCCTTTCAGGTAGTTGTACAGAGCCATAAGGTCTCCCCCAAGCCTCCTTTTCTCCAGGCTAAACAACCCCAGTTCCCTCATAGGACTTGTTGTCTAGACCCCTCACCAGCTTTGTTGCCCTTCTCTAAACATGCTCCAGCACCACAAATGTCCTTCCTGTAGTGAGGGGCCCAAAACTGAACACAGTATTCGAAGTGGGGCCTCACCAGTGCCCAGTACAGGCAGACAATCACTTCTCTAGTCCTGCTGGCCACACTGTTTCTGATACAAGCCAGGATGCCTTGGCCACCAGGGCACACTGCTGGCTCATAGTCAGCTGGCTGTGGACCAACATCCCTAGGTCCTTTTCTGTTGGGCAGCTTTCCAGCCAGCCACCCTTCCCCAAGCCTGTAGCACTGCATGTGGTGTCCTGCACTTGGGCTTGTTGAACTTCATACCATTGGCCTCAGCCCACCGATCCAGCCTGTCCAGATGCCTCTGTAGGGCCTTCCTACCCTCAAGCAGATCAACATTCTCACCTAACCTGGTGTCATCTGCGAACTTCCTGAGGGTGCACTCGATTCCCTCATCCAGGTCATTGATAAAGATATTAAGTGGAGCTGGTCCCAGTACTGAGCCCTGGGGAACATCACTTGTGACTGGCCTCCACCTGGATTTAACTCCATTCACCATCACTCTTTGGACCCAGCCATCCAGCCAGTTTTTTACTCAGTGAAGAATACACTCATCGAAGCCATGAGCAGCCAGTTTCTCCAGGAGAATGCTATGGGAAACAGTGTCAAAGGCTTTACTAAAGTAAAAGTAATTCAGAATTGTTTAGACTAATTATGTGTGACATTGGAGATATTTCAAAGACGGGAAGACAGTGGTTTAGTAGTGGACTTGGCAGCGTTAGGTTAATGGCTGGACTTGATGATCTTAAAGGTCCCTTCCAACCTAGATGATTCTATGATTCTATGTCACTCAGGTGCCACAGTACACCTAAGGATGCAGGTCCATCCTCATCTCCAAGGAGCTTTCTACCTAACCAAGGCTGAATGAAGGTAGTAAGGTGCAAGCAGAGAAGTTGACATGGAAGTAGGAAAATGTGTCCACCTTTCAGATTGATTCCTTTCTTCATCTCTGAAGCAAAAGTGCAAGCATCTACTTGTGGCAGGTTGGAAACTACTTACAGCTAAGTTATCCAATAGATCAGTCATATTCTAACAGAATACCTGGTCAAACATATCAAGGTTACTGGTGAATCCTCCCCACATGGGAATTTTTAAAATCTAGGTTTTCGTAAGGGGCAGGTAAGAATTCAAAGGAGAATCCAGTCAGAGTGGGCCTGGACTCTACTACCCTGGCTGGTCCTTGTGGGTCCTCCTGGCCAGCAAATCCAAGAAGCTGCTTCACATATTAATGGCAGAAGCTCCAAGATTGTGGTTTGAGTGTGGTGTCAGCAGAGCAGAAGTGCAGTTTAGAAAAGGCTAATGTGAAGTTTTCAAGGCACTCCCAGTAGAAGGCAGGTGGGTTCAGGTTGGCTACTGACAGGTGGAGTAGCTTGCAGAAATACTCCTTTGACACCAGAATTTCCACCCAAAAGCTCAACCCTTTAATTCAGTCCTTCCAGCTGCTCACATGACTCTGGCATTTGAGATAAAGTTTTCACTTTTCTAGGGACATCACAAAGTTAGCCTCCTCCCCTCCCTTCCTACTTTTCTCTTTCTTTTTTTTATTTGAAATTCCTCTTTGAGATTTTGTTTTCTCCAGGACAATCTACTGCTCCATCTGGCTGCGCCGTTTGACTAAACTTCAAAATGAAACACACTAGGCTAGAAATTACTTCCAGGCTCTCCAAGAATCAGGTGGCTCCAGCGCGTTCGAGGGACTCTGGCTAGGACTGAGTCAGCAGAAGCACCCATGTTTCTTCCTGGGGGGAGTGCAGCTGCAAAGCAGAACACAAAAACAAAAACATCAACAATAAGAGCTTCCATGTCAGCCAGCTGAGTAATAGGAACATTTCCACAGCACATAGGACACTCTGCCCATTTAGTGTGTCCAAGAAATGTGATATTCAACAGGTCTCCTTAACTACCATGTAATACCTTCGTTGCATGATGTTGTTTTAAAGACAAATGAGTAGTTTTTTGCTGTTAGAATTAAAAAGAGGTCATTAAAAGTGTGGGAATATTGCATCTTTTCCTCTGATTTTGCAGAGACCCTGAAAGCCAAGCTTGGAAAGGTATAAGCAGTTCAGTTGTGAAGATCAAAACAAGTGAACAGCATTTGGTCTTGATGCCTTGACCAGATGAAGCTTAAATTTAACTTCTCTTTTCTTACCCCAAGTACTGCCACTCAACTTGTCAGCAGAAACATTATTACCAATAGAGACATACTTGCCACATGAAAGCTCCTGCCCCTAGAGACTTCAAATCGAACCTAAAAGTCCCTCCAAACTAAATCCATACTGCAGTGTGAATAGCTTGATTTTTTGGACAAAGGCTCAATCTCTCTTCTTTGTCCCCACTTCTTCCTGAGGGCATCTTACTGCCCCTTTTCTTTTCTTGAGGAATTTTGGGGGGAAATGTGTATGCTCAGCTGTCTGTTTCTTTCCAGAAGCAGAGTAACTCCACTAAAGCATCCTCCTGCCCTGCCTCCTTCTTGATCTTCACAAAGCTGGCCAGGAAGCCCATCCCCAAGTACACAGATTCACCTGGGACCACTGCATGGACCAGTACTTCATTCTCCAATGGCAGCAGTCAGTAAATGCTCATAAAAAAAAAATTATGTTTCCTCTAAAGCATCTGAAAGCCCCAGGACCTATTTACCAGACTAACATTTCATATCATATTTCGTTATTTCTCCCAGGAGAAAAAAAATACTGTTATGGATGTCATAATTCCTGTAATTCCCAGTGAAGATCATCAGTAAGTCAGTGAAACTCATGAATAAATACATATTAATAAAGTCACTGGGCTAACCAGCCTGTTGTCTTGCTCTGTCCAGAGAAAAAAGAGGTTTCTGTGTCTATCTCCTCACAAAAGAAATTTGGCTCACCTGAGCTGATATCATAAAGTACAGAGTAGAGCCACTGCAATGACGAGAATAAAAAACGGTAGATGCAAAGGACTTAGGACCACAAGTGTTTTCACTATCCTTTGCATTGCTAGAAACAAATTTCTTAAAGCATGAATTATTTTACTGTGTAATCAGCAAAACTAAAATTTATTGACTGTTATAGGAATACCTGCTATTCTGCATATTCTGTGCAGTAAAACTGAAAATATTTAAAAGTATTTCAAAAAAGGATTAAATTCCTTTGTGATGTATTTCAATGAGAATATTGAATTATTTACAGTTCACACTATATTCTTTATGTTGCTAGCAGAATAATAGCACATATTCAAGCTCCCATGAGCTATATCTGTCCCTAAAATCCATCGATATCACTGTGTTTTCTTTGGTTGCAGTGACAGAATTGTACAATAAATTACTTGGTTGTAGAAATCAAGCAAGTTAGCCTACCACATAAGTTTGAAGTGCATGAGAAAAAACAAGGCTGCAGCACAAATGTTTGTTCAGCTCCCATGGTTTTTAAAAACATTGACCTAAAAATGAGGCGTTTGCACTGGAAACGACAGCCAAACCCCACAACAGAACACAGCATACGTAGCGGTCAGACTGCGTATCGCTTTCTTGCGAGGTCATAACTGCAGGCTGAAGGAGCCAACATCTGTAAGGCTAGAGAGATCCCTTGAAACACAAATGGCTCTGGTATATTTTAGGAAGAGAGAGACATCTCCTGGACGAACTGTAAATTTGCTCTTCACTCTCCTGTACACTTAATAACACATGAAGAAAGTTACAACTATCTGCAATATAGTTGTATGCTAGTTAAAAGGAGTTCTCCTTGTTCCATATCTAATTATTTCAAATGAATTTAAAAGTCCTGTCACTGATATCAAGGAGAAAATAACAGTGTGTCTACAAAGAAAAGGAAAATGAGTTTTAGGAGCATGGCCCTAGTGCTCAGGAATATGACAGGGAATTAAACTGTGTTTGGTTCCAGACCTTTCTTTTATAAACTTATTTCATCACTTAATCTTCAAAATCCTCTTATGGCTCTGTAAGTTCTTAAATTACCAATCACATCATATTGCTATTGCTCAGAGGTAAGTTAGTTTCCCTTTTTTTCAGAACAAAATTTATTATGCCATATTATAAAGAAAGGCATTGCTTCTCATCTTTCCAGTACCTTACCAGTTTCAGGAGATGCAAAAAATGAGCAGGAAATCTATTACAATGTTTTCTATTAGTAGCAATTCCAAAGGTGATATGTGAAGTGTTATCTAGGCAGTTCCTTAAATAGTATCAGATTGCCTGAGTGTGAAGTCCCTGGCTATTGCTCTTTCTGGAGAAGAACAGCCAATGTAGTTCATTTATGGTATTTTTTTGTTCCTCGCAAAGAATTTCCTAGCTAAATTCTCAGTGACACAGAAGCTAAATCACACATTTGATACAGAGATAAGGTTATTATGCCTTATCCAGTTTTCACTAGGTATTTTGTTTCCTGGTGTTATGTTAAGATAAAAAATAAAATAAACTTTCTAAGTTTATCAGCAATTCCTCTTAGAATAATATAAGAGAAACAGAACTGGTAGACTTTCTATTGCACAGTGAACAAATAGCTTCTACTGCGACTGACTGCCCCAAGGATCATGTATGGATCCTTGAAAGAAAACCCCAGATCCATGCCCTGTCTGAATTGCCTTATCTCATGCCCAGCATTACTGCAGAATATGAAGAGAGTATTAACATTTGGTCTGGAGACAGCCAAGGAGCAACAGTGAGAAGTTACACAGCTGTGTGTGGCAATTACTACAGCATTTCCAGAGGTTTATAGGGGAAAAAATGAGTAGCCAAAGACAGATGGACAATGAATGGAAAGTCATTGCTGATCAGTTGCAAATATCAAGGACTTGCACCCAGATTCCTCCCATGGGAGTTCAGATTCAGAACTGAGTTGCTGCAATTAAGGAACCTCAAAATTCAAGCTATCATTGTAGGCAAGGGAGACAGAGAGGCAACTCAGACTACCTGTGTACTACCTTGTCTCCCTGAAGTGCACCGGTGTGTTAAATCATTCTCCATTGACACCACCTCACCTTCACTAGGGATGTAGGCTGGGAATCCTCTCTCTGAATTAAGATACTACAGTTAAATATCTAAAGCAAAGTGTGATAAATCTCAGCTTTTGCTGTCAGTCCAGAAACAAAAGCACACAAAATTCATTGGCAGGAATAGCGGCAGACAAAAAGCTATTGCATCTTTCTTTGAGGTTTAGGCTGATTTTAATGTTTGTTTATATTGCCAGGTAGTACCATACCTTTGCCTCAAAAAGCATTCCCTAAAGCCAATGATGAGGTAAAACCACAGTAAGACTAATGCAGGGCTATTCATAACACTCAGCAGACCTGAATGAGTCTGGATTCTAGATGTTTAAAGTATGAAACTGTTCATACTGAGTTCACAATATTATAGTGGAAATAAATTCTTAAGTAACAGCTTATTTTTCCAAGTGCTTTCAAATGCATGTGCACTCTCAAATTGCTTTGAAACTTTCTGTACCTTATCAAAGCTCCAATTAGGCTTCACAGCCTTGATTTGTTACCATTTTTTCAATGAGTTTCCAAGATACATTACCCTCTCAACACACTGGATATCAGTTTCCTACTTATGACTCAAATCTCTCCAGTTTAATCACCCACTAAGCTTTGATCTCGTCACTGACTGCCACTCAGCAAAAGAAATATTTAAAAGGTCATAAATGTTATAGGTTGCAGAAGATGACTTTCCAGTACCTCTTGATACAAATTGACATGACAGAACCAAGGCGGCTTGTGAGCAGACTGGTTTTAAGGTGGTGTGTTACAGCCTCTGCAAATGATATCCATGCAATTCCTACTCTGCCTAAATCATCAATCTTGTAAAATCTGGTCCTGGATACACCGAAGCTGATACACCCAAGCAAGGGTCTCAGGCTAGACCCTACTGCCTGGTTGTGACCCAGACTCCTGAAAAAAACATTTCTTCCAGACCTATATGGAAAAGCAAACTTCAGCGTAGTCAGGCCATGCTGGGAAAGAGATAAGACACACAATCCTTTTAAGAAGTTCTTGGTCCCACTGATTCAGTTACCTTTCTGTCATTACTGAACAGGTAACGGGGATTTAACCTGGTTTTACAGAACCCCAGAATGACAGAATGGTTGAGGCTGGAGGGGTCTCTGGAGTTCATCTAGCCCCACCCTCTGCTCAAGCAGGGCCACCTAGTGCAGGTTGCCCAAGACCTTGTCCAGATGGCTTTTGAGTATCTCCAAGGATGAAGACTCCACAAGTTCCATTTATTGATTTTGAAATTAGAGGTTATTTTAGCAAGGACTGTTTCCGTGTTTATGGCCTCAGGAACGTCTGTACCAGCACAGCTGAGAGGGCAGTTAATTGCGACAGGGAGAGAAAGAGTGTAAAGAAATGTGTAGCCAGTAGGCAGGAACTTTTAAAGCTAGCTTTGTCTTCAGGGTGTTATTCAGCTACACAGTAAGTCTGAATGGGAGCCAAATTCCTGAAAACAACAAACCCACCCTCTGTTCAGGTACAGAGGTGGAGTTATGCAGAAAAGAATGTCTATCTAGGAGACTACAGCATGTGTTCAGCCTATTTCTACCGTGGCCCTAAAACTTTCTAGAGATAAGACAGATGGCAGCAGCTTGGCAGGGATGGAACCAAACTCAGGAGGGACTGTGCTTTGGGCACAGTGGCTGGAATGAGCAAGCACCAAGAAATCTTTCCTTCAGTATGCCTTAGCTCTTCTTCCACCATCGGTCTCCCTCAGAATCCTCCTGGAAAGACAAGGACTTGGAAAGGAAAGAGAAAGCCTGAGGCAGAGGTAAAGAGCAGGAGCAGGGTATCTCAGCATCCAGTCCTAACCCTTCTTCCCCTCTTTGTTGCTGATACCACCAAAAAGACTAGTTTCCCTTGCAGCCTCCACCATGTAGAACTTGAAGCAAGAAGGACTCCTCCTCCTATGAATCACAGTAAATTCTTCTGACCCTTCCTCCCCATCCAGTTTTTTTAAGCTTTCCAGTATACGCCCTTTCAGTGCAATTAACACCATTTTCATACCAAGAGCAAGGTACATCTATCTTTGATGCACAGAGCATCTAGTAGGTTTACATATACTTTACTGTGGGAAAAACCCCAAAGACTGATTCCAAGAGTTGGCAGGGCTGAGGCCATCCAGCAGGGCAATTTACTGTAACTCTCCCTTTTCTGTTTTTCATGAGCTTGACATAATGTCCTGGCAGAGCACGAGGCAACATGAGGAACTGCAAGGTCAGTATAACTCCTGGCTAAGTGATGTGGCACTTATTAATGAGTCCAGGAGAGAGTTGGATCATCAGGCTTGATTCTGCTAGATTTTCCAGGCCTGACCTTTCTTCTACCATGCACAGGTTGATTGCTGGCTTCCCAGATTTGGTCTTCATGAATATTCCTTTATTGCTAAAGCACGTGCCGTGGTTTAGTCAGACAGACAGTAAGGGACAGTTCTTTGTGGGCACAAGCAATATATTTCTCCTACAGGACAGAGAGGGCACTACCTACTACCTAGAGCTTCTTGTCTTCCACTTTAGCACAGCCCCAACCCTTCCCAAAGCCAAGATTCATCTTTCTGCAGTGCTCCTTTTCCTCCTATTGTAGAGCTCTTGCATAATTCTTCCCCGCCCATTCCTGTTGCTGTTATTTACCAGTCAACAAAGAAAAATAAAGGCCCCAGATACTGCTCACTTCTTACCCCTCTCCCTACAACTTCAGTCTTCTTAGATCTGTTCGGTTGTAACAGTCCTGATTGATAGCAGTTTTGCTAACTGCAGTGATTGTTGGCTTGGGGTATTTTTGCTAGAGGAATAGAAGGGTGAAGGAAGCAGTAGTGACGCATGGGGTTTGCTTTCTTGCATATCCATTTCTCATTTGCACTTTATGACCTTTTTGATTAATGTTTTATTCTACTTGGCTCGTAAGTTGAAGCAGTTTCCAGACCTTATATCTCTATATGCCATTAAACGTCATGCTGGCTTTCCACTTCTGGGCCTGATAATGATGGATTATGGTGGCAAGGCCTCAGAGTGAATTAATGCATTGGACATATTGGCTTGTAATTCTTAATAGGCCTGTAAATGGATCAGCCTTGTTTTTCAGGCCTTTATAGGTGACGGGATACTTTTAAACATTGTGTAATCTATGGGATAGTACGTATGTAAGTTTGATAAAGCCACTATACTGGATGCAACATTTTTCAGAACTCCTGGTTCTGAACAGTCAAAACCTTTTCTCTTCTCTCTGGGAACATACAATGAAAACTCATGTCCTAAAGGACTTCTTGTCAGGTATTTCGGAGTCAAGCCTGGAAAAATCCTTAATACCAGAGATCCTGTTGCTTTCAATGGCCAAGAAGGATATGTAGTATTGCACAGGATGGAGAGCAGCAAGCAGAACTCTTTCCTCAAAGTGCTGTCAGATCTCATCCAGATGTGATGGAAGTCCGGTTGTCTGGAAACCACAGCCCTGATCACCTATGAACAGCAAAGATCGCACAATATTTTTGCGTGGAGATGTATCAATCTCAGTGTGTGACTGTGACCCCATTTTTTCCTTCAGGTTTGTATGCTGAACTGGCTATTTTGCAACACACTACGACATGACTTAGCACACTGGATACTGCACTAAGTAGGTGGGGTTAGGCATTAGCAATGCATGGGTATTTTAATCCATTTCCCACGCAAGCCTCTTTGTCCAAAGGCATACTGACTGTGTCCTCTCAGAGAGTAAGTAGGCTGCTAGTTATCTTTAAATTCGGGGAATTTGATTTCCCCCTAGCTTTCTCATCAGCACCCATTGTAGGCACACCTAAAGCCATCAGTCATTAGGCTTGGCCAGACAGGACAAGAGCAGCCCTAGTAAGCCATGCTTGCTTCCACCACCCAGTGAGAGGTGGGCTGTACAGGATGGCGGCTGTTCTCGCAGGCAGAGGTGGGTGGTACTCCAGAGGCACTGTCATAATTTCTCTCATCCACCCAACAGCAGCAGGAACAGCAACAGCTCTTAGACACTCATGCTCCCCCTGGCAGGAGTGACTGGGGCCCAGCCCCTGTCCTTGTAAAATTCAGAAGTCTGAAGCCAGCTTTATTCTCCCCATAGACAAGCCCTGACTCATTATATATAATTGAAACCATTCTAAGAATTATAGTGTTGCAATGAGAAGTAACATGAAATATTTTAGCAGTCACACTGAATACACTTTTCTGAAGTGGTCCCTCCAGTAATTTTGCAAGGGCGTTTGCTCTAAGCGAGGTGATTCTTGGGGCCTGGTTGCACCCAAGGAAACAGTTTTGGACATTTCACTCATTAATTTCATTTTGTAAAAAAATGGCTGTCGTGGTTTCAGCTGGGACAGGGTTACTTTTCTTTCTAGTGGTTGCTGTGTTTCAGATTTGGTATGAAAGGAATGTCTAATGCATGGTGTTTTAGTTGTTGCCAGGTGTTCTTTATATTTTTCAAGGACTTTTTTCAGCTTCCCATAGAAGCTGAGAAGGAGCATAAACAGAACAATGGAATGGCCAATGGAATATTCCATACCATAGACGTCATACTCGGCATATAAATGGGGTTGGCTGGGGGGCGGGTACTTGCGATCGCTGCTTGGGAAGATACCAACACACCAAGGGGTGAGAGTGACTTGTGTCATTATTGTTATTGTTATTTTCCTTTTCTGTTATTGTTCTATTAAACCATCTTTATCTCAAGTCATGAGGGTTTTTTTCCTTTCCCTTTCCCCTCCTTTTCTCCCTCTTCTCCCTGCCCTTCTGGGGGAAAGGGGAGAACTGCGTGAGCAGCTGCGTGGTCCTAGCTGCTGGCTGGGGTTAAACTACTTCAATGGCATATCGCACATCATAGAAGGATAATATCCCTTCCAAATCTAATTTCGAGAACATCACTTAACTGAGAAAATACTTTGTGGGAAACTATTTCTTGAGGTCTCACACTTTCCACCTAGGACCCGCAAAGTGCCACCGAAGCCAATATCACTCTGAATTGATAAAGAACATGTTCAATTATGCAGCTACAGCCTCATCACTGAAGTCTTCCTATCACTGGCTACACCTCTGGACTTGCGGCTTTAATTCTGCCTCATTGCAGTGGAATCTGCTTTCCAGGCTCCCAGGCTGCACTTCTTCTCTAATTGCTCTTCTTTGCTTAGTGTTAGATACAAAGGATCAAGACCAATGGAAACCATGAAGGGATATTGCCCAAATCCTGTTCTGACCAAGCATGACCCAAGAATTTGACAGGTTTTCTGGTAGATGTTAACTACCCCTATTCAGTGCAAACTCAGAGAAACTGAAACAACAGTTTTCTACTTACGAAATGCTCTCAGTGGACAGTGAAGAGCAGTGTCCACATCTGTATGTCAACAGCCCCATGCTCCTGAAGCAAGGTGTCAATCAGTGGCTCTCCATAGTGCTTCTCCAATGTCAGTGTCAACTGGCCATTTCAAAGCTGTGGGCTCGTACTTCCCCAGCTACTGTGCCACAGGCAATCTTGAATTTCAGGCACAATGCATCAAGAGCTTACTTCTGAAGTTGAAAAATCTTAGTTAGTTCTTTTAACTTAACATCACCTTGGAGCAGGCGTTTCTGGACACCCTTGACAAAATATAAATAAAACCATGTAATGAAATATAGGAGAACAGATGCAATAGAGAGAAAAAGAGAAGTAATCACAGCCTTGGATTTGATAACAATGCCAGACAATACTTAGTACATCACCAGGAGTAGGAAATAATAAGATATTTCTTTATCCATTTGATGTGTTTCCACATATACTTATATCTTTCTTTATATATAAAAAGGATCTGTGATGCCCAAGTCAAGGAATAACCAAGAGTACAGTAGTTACCAAAGCATGTGCTGGGAATCATATTGCAGAGTTGCACTCGTTTCTATACTATGCTCCCCAGTGTTCCAGGCTTTTGACTGTCATTTTAGTTCAGTTAAATGCTATATGCACACTTAGCCAAAGCAAATAAATCAAGCTGGGCCCAAGCTGCCTCTGCAGAACCATCTGGAAGTCTCTTGAAGGTGTTCCCTTGTGGGCTTTTTCTGCTCTGGCTTTGTGCCAGGATATAACTGATCACCTGCATTTCATGGCACTGCACCTGAGTACATACATCCTGCAGACCACACCTGACTCTGCACAAAGCCAATTTATGTCTTTTCATCTGCAGCAAATTAAGCCAAAGACTGGATAAACTTGATAATCGTATCTCAACTGTATGACAAAATGCAATTGCATCTTCACTATTGATAGCCACCAGGGACAGAGATGGAGTTACTTAGTGGGACACGGTTCCAAAAATCTTCGTACTTGATAGCAATAGTCTTATTACTTACTTTCCAGTGTTAGCTTTTGTTGATACAAATGTAAAAAAATATCTTTGAATCCCTGGTAGGCTGTCTTTTTCAAGGATATTGAATATAAAGAAGCACATACTAAATCTCAGACATAATCTAGCTCTAGCCCAGGTCTTAGTCTTTTGAAGAATCAAATATTTTTGAGATGAGAAATGCCACTTTCTACCAGAGCATGAAACTGCAGGTTTGACTCCTTGATAATACATGACTATCCAGGTGTGTCAACAATTCCCCTCTGCCCAAGGCAGGACCTATCAATTCTCTGTATCACAGCTGCCCAAGTCACTTGCCTAGACAATAATACGTGTCATATATGATTTAGTTGACATTCACAGTTACATTTCTGCTTCACTGTTTTGGATAGGCAACAGGATACCTTTGAATAGAAATTATGACTTGTAGTAATACATCTTTTCAGTTATTTGGGTAATTTTAATACACAGTGTCAACAAAATTCTGTTGTGTACAGGACGGAAGAATAAATTTCTCATTTTCTCAAAGTTTCAAACAAATGAAACAAAACTTTCATGGGATTTTTTAAACTATCTGTCACCACAGTGTCTGAGCATAATTTATGAATTATAGCATAGGAACTATCTAAACTAAGATCATCTCACAAACTGCTGGTTAATGCCTTCTCTTTGGCAGTACCATCACCATCAGACATGACAGATATTTAGTATTATTACCTGAGCAGTCTTAACCAAGTTCAGTAGAAACATTTCAAAATCTCCATCCTGCTATCTAGAGTTTCTCAATAAAAGAGAAGACCTGAGCATGCAGTAATTTAACAGGATGAATTTTTGTCTCATTGTGAATCTATTTTAGCAGATTTCTTAAATGGAGGAACTGGTAGTAACGGCCATACAGTGAAAGACTTACTGCCACTGTCCCTTAAAGAAAGAAGGATGTCCACAGGATATTAGGATCTCTGACCACTACGGAAACCTCTAGAACAACCCTATTTACTAAATGATAAAGAAGATGAGAAAGATAGCCCACTTTCTGTTTCTTTGCAGGTGCATACAAATCTGTGAGTCTAGTAATGAGGACACTGAGAAAAACTTGGTCTCAAGCTTTCCCAAAATACTTACTTTGGAAATTTTATTTGGTAGCTCCTATTTTTTTTATAATGCTAAGTGCACAAAACAGTCTGAGGTGCAGAGACTGGAACTAAGATGTCTCTTTGACCACAGGAATCTCATGCTGTTGGCAGCATTTCAGTCTAGCTTCAGCAAGACTGTGAATATCTAAGATGCTCATTTGAACTTAGATGGTATCTGTATATTTAAACTTCTTAAGGCTGAACAAAGAATAGAAGACAAGTCTCCCTCCTCTGGGGTGTGTACTCTAACTACTAGGTCAGCATATAAGTGTCAGGCCTAACCCAGCATGTTAAAACATTGAGTCATTCATCCATATCCACACCCACAATTTAGACGTCAAAGTGCAGGAAGTGCGTTGGACCTACCAATGACAGTCTCGTACAGACACCTAATTCATAATCCAGGGGACAGATGGACAGGCCCTCTACAATCTGTTAGTCAGTTTAGATACCTGCCCACAAAATGGGCTGTCTACTGAGACTTCTTCAAACAATTAACTTTCCCAGTTCTGGCAGCAACATAGGCACCTAGCTGGCACTGGTCAATTCTGCTCTGAAAGCAGCACGGATGTAATTCAGGGAGATGCTTGTTATGCCAACAAATATTAGCAGAAAAAAGATGAAAGCATGTTTGGCCACTCCTACATGGATCTTCATACTAAGCTTCCTTCAACCAGGAGTCAAGCTTAGGTCCCTGGAACATACCTCTCAAATTTACTAACACTGCCAAGATGCATGTGGCCTTTTATATCCTCCCCATACTTCTGCTCAACTTCCAAACTTGGATGTAATTGTGCTTTCATTATGTTGGACTCTTTTCCATTTGCTTTCCAAACTTTGCCTTCTTTTCTACTTTGAGTTCAGCCAAAATCCACCATAAACTACAGCGTTATCAGCTGAGGAAAAGTCATGTGTTGTAAATGTGTTGATGGCTCTGGTGACTCTATCACATTACAAATCCATTTGCTTCACTCTTGGAGTTGAACCATTATAGTACGAAGCCTAAAGCCACTGCTGTCAAATGCATCCTTGAGAGTCACATAAATTTTGTATCCACTTTTAAAATGTTTTTAGTCACGAAGTGATTTTAAAAACTGATAAATAGATTTTGCATCCTGCATGGCACTTTGGTAAGATGCCAATCCTTTGTCACAGGCTGAGTCTTCAGACTTTTGTGCCATTTCTCATGTACAACTGCATACCTGATCACAAGCCAGCAGTGGTGGTGGTGTGACAGAATATTTCACTGCAGCTAGTTCATTATTTCCTATTTTCCTTCAGTCTCTGTGAGGTACTCGGCTATTATCTCCCACTGTTACCTGCACACTGCCTACAAAGGTAAGGAACTGTCTGGTTAGGGATCATCTTTCTATTTTTTTTTTTTTTTTATTTCTGTACAATGCCTAACCCATTTTCTTTTGGTCCCAGAATGAGATCCTTCTCGTTTTCCAACTTCTCAGCCCAGCTCCAGTGTCAGAAACAAATGCATGTGGTGCTTATTCAGCTTCTTTGACCTGAAGCATGGTCTGAACAAGAATTCTTGTTTTGTGCCTTAGAGAGTTTTGTGCCTGGCATTTCCTGCTGGCCTCCTGTGCAAATACCAGAGACACCTAGGGCTGCTGGGGCTGCAGGATCAGGAAAGGTCAATATACATTTAGCCTGGTGTGGCTACAGTGCTAAGTATGACAGCTAAACAAGCTATTTAAGAAAGCTGCCAGACCTCTACACTAATACCTGGCTCCTCA
Organism: Burhinus bistriatus; assembly: GCA_013397275.1. Classification (NCBI taxonomy): domain Eukaryota; kingdom Metazoa; phylum Chordata; class Aves; order Charadriiformes; family Burhinidae; genus Burhinus; species Burhinus bistriatus. The sequence goes on along the minus strand of VYXH01011835.1, from coordinate 5,117 downwards.
TCAAAGTAATTATCTTTGCTAAAACTGTGCCTTTGTTCTCCTACCACTTTGCTGTAAAGGAACATAAACCCTTTGAAATACCAACAATGAAAGTTTCTAAGTCTGTCCTTGTATTCCCATGATAAATGGGGGATGGGGGATTTTTAACAAGAGATTTCCAGTGGATTGATGTGCCTAAATCCTTTGCATGCTTTGGAAATTCTCTTTCCACCATGGACAATACAACAAACTGACTAAAGTTTACTTCTCCCTGTTCCTGTTCCTATTCCTCTGCCAACTTTAAGCTGTGTGATATGCACTAAGTCCATCTAAGAAATGGGAGTGTAGTGATAGGACAAGGGGTAACAGTTTTAAACTGAAAGAGAGTAGATTTAGACTAGATATTAGGAAGAAACTCTTTACTGTCAGGGTGGTGAGACACTGGAACAGGTTGCCCAGGGAAGCTGTGGATGACCCATCCCTGGAAGTGTTCAAGGCCAGGTTGGATGGGGCTTTGAGCAACCAGGTCCAGTGGGAGGTGTCCCTGCCCATTGTAACGAGGTTGGAACTAGATGATCTTTAAGGTCCCTTCCAACTCTAACCATTCTATGATTCTATGACTCTATGAAATGCTTAGCAATATTATCATATGTTGGCATGATCCCTTGGAAAAAACAGAAATGTATGTTATACTCCTTTATATTTTTCAGCATATTCTTCAGAGAAAATGCACATCAGTATGTTTATTCATTTCACTTCTTTTCTTCCTATACCATTTAACACGGGTAAAAGCACCACTGTTTTTTGCAGCATCTCCAGTAGAATATATACAAACTTACCACCAGTGCTTCCCCTCAACACAAGTGGTGAAACTTGCCCCCGTCAAAATTTTGTTCACTTTCCAGCTGATGTCTATAGAAGTTCTCCACCAACAGGATAAGCAGAACAGACTCAAGTTTCCTCACACAAATCTGCCCTTTGTGCTTTGGCATACACTTGCAATTTGGGTCTAGGTCTGCCAGATGAAGGGGTTGTACATACTCTGGCCCATTATCCAAGCCTGGCATGGCCAGTAATATGACATTATCTTTAAAGTCTGAAAATCACAGGGGAAATTAGCATCTATATTCTTACAAAGAAATTGTGAAGCTCTGAATGAAGCTTTTTTTCCCTCCTGTTCTGTCAGTTTGTCTGGTGTTACGAAATGAAGCAAGCCTCTTCTGCAAAAAGAAGCTCCTCCAAATGAGGAAAAAAAATCTCAGTCAAAATGCAGGATGAATTTGAAATGTCTGCAACAATCCAAACAGGCCAGGCACAAACTGAACAGAAATCACAGAATCATAGAATACCAGGTTGGAAGGGACCTCAAGGATCATCTGGCCCAACCGTTCTTGGCAAAAAAGGAAAGCTATGGAATGATTTATACTACCACGTTGTTACTGCAGAGGACAAAGAAAGCCAGTCCCAGAGGCTGGCCTTGTGAGGAAAGGACGTCACAGATCTCTGCTCATACTCTGGTGGGCTCCAGGAAGGGACTCTCCTCACAGTCTGTGTCAAACAGGAGATCCCAGGCAGGTCACAGAGCCTGTGGTGAAAGCTTAGCAGCACATCTGCACTTTCAGGAATCACAAGAAAGGCACAGTCTTTTATAAAAGCTCTGCCACAGCTGGGCAGTGAGTTAGCTGAACTCCGAATTTGTTATCCTGCCGATAGCAGCTGTTCTCAAAGCAGCGGTGGCTAGCGTGTGGGAGGTCACTCCGCCCCCCCAGGTGGCCCTCAGAGCTGTTTCTGGTGCAGTGATGAAGCATCAGCTAATCTTCAAGCTGTGGTACTTCCCACTGGTGGAAGGTCAGGTGAGGACTATTTTGGGGGTTTCAGAAACCCCTTGGCTGACTACATTTTTCAGGTGTTTCTAGGGTGCAAATTCCCCAAGACCCACACTTTTTAAAAACACCACAACTTTACAAGAAGTAATAAAGCTATAGGAGAACAGAACTAACCTGCAATGGTATGCCCAGAGGTATAGCACACTGTGGGCTGCAGGCAACCAAAAAAAGCTAAATACTTAGGAAGACAAGTATACCATTATACTAATATAGTCAATAGTGTATGTGAAGATAAATAAATATCTGCAGCCATTTCTCCTAAACAAGTTGATATTCCACTGATTTATTAGGTGTCCAAGCGTAAAAGCTACAGCAGCTACAAGAACAAGATGAGAGTGATGTCAAAAAACAGACTGAAAGAAGACTAATGGGATGTGGATTTTCTCCTTTCCTTTGTGAACATAGCTGTGTTAGAACAGTAAAACAAGAGAGAACGGAGCCTTCGTATAGGGTGCTCCACTTACTATATGTGAGAGGGGACTGGTGTTTTTGTATAGCAGTATTGCAAGGCAAAAATTTAATTTGGTGGGAAATGACAGGAAATGACTAAAACTCTTCATTCTTTATGGGTAATTATGTTTTAGTTCTAACTTCGTGATTTGGAGGAGATTTTAGTTTTGGGGCGAATCTCTGCAGTTAATGTTCTCACTCTGATTAAAAAAATTACACTGAAAAGTAAATAAATAAGTGGAGTCTGGTTTAACTACAGGCTGAAGTATCACAGCAAGAATGTTCCCTGTGATTAATGGGTTCTGGCCTGCTGAATAATTCCATTCAAAAACTTATCAGCACAGCTCGCTGTCACTCTTCTCGGCGTTGGTTTGCAAACTAATAGCCATGTAGCACAACAGCTTACGGTGCAGAAACTGAGACTGTCTAACCCAATTCAGAAAGTTACATCTAGTTTTTACATCTGTTTATCAAAGAAAAATTTCACTGTCATGAAAACCCTTCACATCCCAGGGAAAACATGTTTAGAGAACTATAAAGAACTTTTTAAGCCACTTTTTCCACAAGGAAAAAAAAAATAAAGCTGGAAGTTTAAAAACTATCCTGTACCCACTATAAGGAAAACAGGAAATTAAATATTGGCCACAAGATATTTTTCCAAGGTTTATTGATGCAAGAGTTTTAACAACATGTTTAACTGTGTAACGCATTCAGCAATTGTTACCACGAAGCTTCTGCTTTTCTGTACAGCATTCGCTGCCCCACTTTAGAAGTCTCCACATCACAACGGGTGTAAAAATTCTTTTTAAATTTAAATTATGCTTATTAAAAACTTCAGAATTGCCAGGAGAGCCACTGTGATGAAAACCCTCTTACATATTTTTCCAGGAAGATTTACAACCTACATTAGGCACAGCACTCAGCCATAAAATCAAATGAAATGTGCAGACCTGACACACTTCCTCTGTGCAACAGAAATTAAAATATATATCCCATAAATGTTGTCATAGTAACATGTGGGCAACATTAAAAGAAGTCAACATGATGAACAGGTATAATTTATATTTCTCTAAAATCTTACCCCACACATTGCTTATAAATCATCCAGCTTGAGTCGTAGTACAGAGATGTTCAACTTTCCATCCTGTAGTCATACTGTTCCAAATAACAAAATAAGAATAAGTGCTGGAAAAAATGACTCAGTGTCAACTAGGTCTTACAATCTGTTCAGTAATAGAGATATACAAACTTAAAAACAAAACCAAAAAAGGCTGATATCAATTTTACAGTTTCTAAACGGATGCCCTGTATATTGACATCAATAGAATTTGCTTCATAGAATCATAGAATCATAGAATACCAGGTTGGAACGGATCTCAAGGATCATCTGGTCCAACCTTTCTTGGCAAAAGCACGGTGCAGACAAGATGGCCCAGCACCCTGTCCAGCTGAATCTTAAATGTGTCCAATGTTGGGGAATTCAACACTCCCCTGAGGAGATCATTACAATGGCTGATTGTTCTCATTGTGAAAAATTGTCCTCTTGTGTCCAATCGGAATCTCCCCAGGAGCAACTTCTACCCATTACCCCTCGTCTTTTCCATGTGGCTCCTTGTAAAGTGCGAGTCTCCATTTTCTTTGTAGCCACCCTTTAAACACTGGAACATGGTGATAAGGTCTCCCCTAAGCCTTCTTTTCTCAAGACTGAACAAACCCAGTTCTCTCAGCCTTTCCTCATATGGCAGGTTTCCCAGCCCTTCTCTGGACCCTCTCCAGCCTGTCCACATCTTTTTTGGACAGCAGGGACCAAAACTGAACACAGTATGCCAGGTGTGGCCTGACAAGCCTGAGTAGAGTAGGATAATGACTTCTTTATCTCTGCTGGTGATGCCCTTGTTGATGCAACGCAGCATCCTGTTGGCTTTCTTGGCCACAGCAGCACACTGTTCACTCATACTGAGTTTGTTGACCACCAGGACTGCCAGGTCCCTTTCCACAGAGCTTCTCCCTAGCCAGATAGATCCCAGCCTGTGCTCCACTCCTGGATTATGTTTTCCCAGGCGCAAGACCTTACATTTGTCCTTGTTGAACTTCCTAAGGTTCTTGCCAGCCCACTCTTCCAGCCTATCCAGGTCTTCCTGCAGGGCGGCTCTCCCTTCCCAAGTGTCCACTTACCCACTCATTTTGGTGTCATCAGCAAACTTCATCAGGGTACACTTGACCCCATCATCCAGATCACTTATGAATATATTAAACAGTGTTAGGCCCAGTATCGATCCCTGGAGGACCCCACTTGTGACAGGTTGCCAGTTTGAAAAAGGGCTATTTACCACCACCTTCTGGGTGTGGCCTGTCAGCCAGTTCCCCATCCATCGTACAGACCAATTGTCTAGACCATAACGCATCAGTTTCTCTAGGAGAAGGCTGTGGGGAACCATGTCAAAAGCCTTGGAGAAATCCAGGTAGGCAATGTCCACCGCTCACCCGACATCAACCGTGCAGGTTACTTTGTCATAGAAGGCAATCAGGTTTGTCAAGCACGATTTGCCCTTGGTGAATCTGTGCTGGCTTTTCCCATTCACGTGCTTCATTTGACTTGTGATAGTTCCCAGCAGGATTCGCTTCATAAATTTCCCAGGGACTGAAGTAAGACTGATGGGCCTATAATTTCCTGGATCCTCCTTTAAACTCTTCTTGTAGATGGGGGTGACATTAGCTTTCTTCTAGTCTTCTGGGATGTCCCTCGTTCTCCATGAATTCTCAAGGATTATGGAAAGCTGCCTCGCAACAATGTCAGCCAGC
>VYXH01011834.1:7949-18821 GCA_013397275.1 Burhinus bistriatus | reverse complement strand
TTTTTAGCATGGGAGTTGTTAGGTGGACCACTCTGTACTGATTTTACCTTTTTTTAAGTGAGAAAAAAAGAAGTGAATTTTTCCCAATCTAGACATCTCAGCTACCAGAAATGAAATCCTACTTTAAACTCCAAAATCTATCATTAGAGGGAAGGAGTCAAGAGAGGAAAAAAACAAAAATTAAGCACTCTTTTTTTTTTGTCCTAGTTGCAGAAAAGGTTAATCAGATTTTATGTGCAAGCATTAGCAATGGAGATAAGATCTGTATATATGTCTTAAATGAAACAGGAGTTTGAAGCTGTCCCTTTATAGAGCTCAAACACCTCAGTGTCTATTTTAAAATGAGTCAAGTTAAATAAAATACAGAACACAACAGAGATCCTTGGATGTTCTGTATTGTCTATGGAAAAAAAGCATATAGCTGCTGCCATAATTCCCAGATTCCAGGAAGATTGCTATAATTATTTTGATTTGTCTTCATTTTGGAAACTCCCCTGGGGAGTCTGTAGGTGCAACACATAAAAGGGCTCAGTTATTCATGAGAAGTTTCATCTGGCATTAAACCCTGAACTACATGAGTTTAATTATTTATATAAATTAATAATTTTATAGCTGTGTGAATTTAAATATTTGTTCTTTATAAGTTCCTTGAAACATTATTTTCTGATTCAACTTCTTTTTAACGTCTTTAAAAAGAGAGGAACCAAGTATCCTAAACCTCACTGAGATGACACGTTCAAATATACATTCCTCTAGCTATTCATCCATCTAAAAGCCTGCACAATATTTATTATGCAGTATGTTAACAGCATCTCCACAGTTATTTTGTGAACTGAGGCAGTCTTCTTTGTCTAAACCAGTGGTGAAGTTCTAGGAGTTGCTGCTACAAGCACACGAGTGTTGCACCACAAATTAGGAATCTGAAAAACTGGAGATTATGTTTAACATGATCTGTGCCATGTTTCAATGCTTCTGCATGCCCACAGGAAGATAAAGTTTTAATTAAATACAACAAGGATGAACTGGGAGAGAATTTAAGAGTTGCAGCCATGTTTCAGTTCACCTGAATTCCACCATTCATGTAAATGGGGCAATTTTGTACTGACTGCTACTCTGGCTGTATCACTGCTTAAAGCCTGTGTTCTCCCTTTTTATTAAATATTACTTCATCTGTAGAATCACAAAAGTAAAGTAATCTTGACAACAGTTTTGTTCTATTGGTTTTGTGTTCCTCCCCTCTGATGGACGTGGCATCATTGTTTTTGCATACTTGAACCAAACTTCATTTTTACCAAAATAAAATAGGTTTATGGAATATAAATACAGCTAGACTGTGTTTTGTTGCATGCTGTAAACATGCAAATGTTAAGTTGCTAAATTACTATCATGGCAGTTCCTTTATATAGTCACATACCTATGAAAGGCAAAGCTGGTAATTTTCACTCAACTGCAAATTGAAAAAGATGGGTGCAAAATTTACGTAAGGTTCAAATCAGCGTAATCTTGGTATGTAACACTGATCATGCTCAAAATGCATAAAGAAATATCTGTTATATATTCTATTAGAAAAGCCTAATATATAATATTATATAGAATGCCTCAAAAATCTGTGATGGCACTACATATAGGAAGAACAGTTCAAACTTTGCATTAACTTATTTCAGCAGCACTATGCCAGCATATTGTAATTATGACATTTTATATATAGCATGCCGTTCGTATAGACTAATGGAAGGAAAAAGAATAGGTCATACACCAATGCAAATTCCATAAGAAAACTGGCAGTCAGCAGAAATGTTTGTAACATGGCTTTCCAAAAAGAAGTTTTTTTCTGAGTATACTGATGGTCTCAAATCCAGCCATAGTGCTTGCAAGTATAGGTACGTGCTTTGGTAGATAGCCTGCTACACACAGACTCTTAAACAGATATCTAAAGATGCACAGGCTTAAAAATACTATGAAACTGTCTGCTTTTATTTTCTTAAAAATATGATTTGAGTATTTTTAAATATTAGACCCTAAGGTGCAATCAGTCCTGATGTTTTTATTAGGTAAAACAAATCTGGACTCAAGATTATAGACTCCTAAGTTTGCAGTCACATGAATCTCAATGTATTAGGGAGAGAAGCCATGCTAATTCCATACAGATGTGCTGTTGCATTCCTGTAAATTTTCAGACTGAAAAGGAAATGCTAGTTACACCCCTTTCCCCTTCAGCCTACAGTAGAACATTTCACAGATTGCATATGTGTTTTGCATTCAGAGAAAAACAGTCATAGATCTCTTTGAACAGACACTGTTTTAACTTGTCTTTGACATTTTAAAATCAAAACCCTGTGTTTGCTAATTCAAGCATCATGTTGATGATATGTATATTTTTTTCACAATTTAGGAAACCTAGCCTCAGATTTTTTTTCAGTATGCACACACGAAAATATAAACAGCTTTATTCTCTTGGATGTTCTCCTTTGCTTAGGAAGAAAGCATATTCATATTTTTATATATATGCAGATATACAAATATGGTTTCATATATGTGAAATGTAAATATTTTTTAGAAGGACTTCGTGTCAACTTCCTAGTTAGAGCTAAGAAAACCCAACAAAGAAAATGTGGTAATACTTACCTTAGCCTAGAAAGTTCTTTGCACAGAGTAAGAGCAAAGACTTCTAAAACTACCATGACAGAGCTTTTCAGACCAGCAGCTAAAACCAAGCCACATTCTCCACTGATTTCCGTTGGCACAGATCTTAAAGAGACTTTCAGTAGTGGAAAATGTATGTGAATGTGACAGTAGAAAACATCCAATATCCATCTTCCCAGCCTGAGAAAATTCATAGACCCAGCCAGAGATGGGAATGACTAGAATAACAGAAGAAGGGCAGAATATGCTGGTTTGGGTGAACATGTTATAAACTTTTCAAAGCGTAAAATCATCTTTGCACATCACAGACCAGTTTGGAAAGAAGGTAGATTTCAACGTATTTTCTTTGTTCAAAATATTCATCCTTCCATGCTGTGTACTGGATCTCGCCAGTAATGGCTATGCTTCAACAACTGGTAAAACAATTCCTGTTTGTAAACATAGTGTAGTAAAACTTCTCTTAAATCACTGCTGAAGGGACTCATGGAATCACGGAATTTTCAGAATTGGAAGGGACCTACAGAGATCACCTAGTCCAACTCCCCTGCTGACACAGGAATGCCTACAGCACATTACTCAGGACTGCATCCAGGTGGGTCTTGAAAATCTCCAGAGAAGGGGACTCCACAACCTCCCTGGGAAGCCTGTTCCAGTGCTCAGTCACCCGAACCATAAAGTTTTTTCTTATGTTTGAATCAATTTGTGCCTGTTGCCCCTTTTCCTGTCACTGGGAACCACTGAAAAGAGTCTGCCTCCATCCTCCTCCAACCCACCCTTTAGATACCTATAAGCAAGAATAAGGTCTCCCCTCAGCCTTCTCTTCTCCAGGCTAAAGAGTCCCAGCTCTCTCAGCCTTTCCTCAGAAGGGAGGTGCTCCCATCCCCCAGACATCTTTGTTGCCCTATGCTGGACTCTCTCCAGTAGTTCCCTGTCCCGCTTGACCTGGGGAGCCCAGAACTGGACACAGTATTCCAGTTGTGGCCTCACCAGTGCCGAGTAGAGGGGGAGAATGACCTCCCTCGACCTACTGGCCACACTCTTCCCTATGCAGCCCAGGATTCCACTGGCCTTCCCGGCGACAAGGGCACATTGCTGGCTCATGGATAATTTACTATCTACCGGGACCCCCAGATCCGTCTCCTCAGAACTGCTTTCCAGCAGGTCCACCCCTAACCTATATTGGTGCCTAGCATTCTTCCTCCCCAGGTGCAGGACCCTACACTTGCTCTTGTTGAACCTCATTAGGTTCTTCTCTGCCCAGCACTCCAGCCTGTCCAGGTCACGCTGGATGGCAGCGCGGCCCTCTGGAGTGTCAGCCACCCCTCCCAGTTTGGTATCATCGGCGAACTGGCTGAGGATACACTCTCTCCCCTCATCCAGGTCATTGATGAATATGTTGAACAAGATCGGGCCGAGTATTGACCCCTGGGGGGCACCACTGGTTACAGGCCTCCAACTTGACACGGCTCCATTAATCACAACCCTCTGACTCACAAAGGTCTGTTGCCAAACAAACAGAAGTGTTCTTTAACTAACAGTCAACCAAAATTTGTACTTGAACTCATGAGGATACTTCAGGCCACTTAGAATGTGGTTGGGGTCAGGATGGACACCTATTCACGTTATAAAATACCTTTTTATTATGTTGTAGTTCAGTTATTTTTATTGACACAATGCTGTTGTGGAAGTGTTTTCTAGAATCTTCTTTTTAGCCAGGTAATGCCAAATGCCGAAGGAACACAACCTCTGTGTAATATTCTTTAAGTTCAACAACTTACAAAACATCCTTTTTTCTCCCTAAGCTGTTGACTGATATCTGTTTATCAAGTTACTTGAGTCTCATTCAAGATCAACTTAATTGTAAAACAATTCTGCTACTATTTGCAATTTTTACTGGTTTTTTTAGATTATTACAGTGACATCTAGGGGCTTTATTAATGGATTAGAACCGAGTTCTGCAAGTGTGGGATAAACAAATCAATTAAAGTTTCTTGATAGCAAAATATTACAATCAATATAAAAGAGGCAGGAATTACCTAGGAGACACTGCACAGGAGAAATATTGATAAGCTTGACAGATGGATTCATTATGCATGTGGCACAGCTATTTACTAAAAAATATAGAGCAATATGAATGGGGGAAAAAAAGGATGTTTTACAGATAACCTTCAGGATTTATTTTTCCATTGAGGAAAAAGAGCAAGAAAGATGTAGAAATGCATCAAGTTTTTAAGCATACTTGTCTATGAAGGTTTGTTCCACAGGCCAGACAACAGTCAGTCTCTTGATCCCAAAGAAGAGTCAGTGCAAGAGTCTTAGAAAGTAAGATCAGATAACCTATATTTGATATAATAGAGGATATGGAATCAGTAAAACAATGGAAGAACTTTATCTTTGTATTAGCAATCTGGATGCATATTGCATTTCAAAGCACTAGACAAAGAGTAGTCATCACTGGCATGTGAGATGACAGCCAGAACAAGACTTTTAGTCATACAGATGGAACATCATATGCAGAGTAAATGATGCAAATTGCAAATGATGGTGAGAGTATGGGCCTGAATGACAGGGAGGATGGCAACCTTACTAAAAATAGTTAGAGAAAGGAGGTGGGAAAAACCTGCAGCTAATTTTTATTTTATCCTTGCAGATCTTTCACTAACAGCCTGAATTCCGAGACAGCAAATTGGAGAAACAGGACCAGAGTTAATTTAGAGGACGAAGACTTTGATTAAATGAGGAGACTAGAACCAAAAAGGAGACTATAGCTTTGGTTCTTTGGAAAAGTGATAATCTATAGATGAAGGACAGGGTATGAAAAAATAAGAAACCCAGAAACAGAGTTCTACGGTTTTTAAATAAAGTTGGAGGGCTAAAGACTGCATTTTATCTTATCTCATCTTGTCTCACATACGTTAATCTCAGAAATTTAAGATTCATGGGGGTTTTTTTGAGCAAACTGAAGGCCGTAAGATGATGCCTGCCTAGTTCCTATAGCTAAATCTCTTGACAGGCAGCAAATTACTCTCGAGTGTAGAACATTTGACACTTGCTGTATTTGCTACTTCAACATATTGTCAACTGCATCAACATAACATCAAATTATTTTGTCCCATTTTGACCACAGAATTAGGAAATTAACATTAGGAAAGAGATCTTACAGTTGTTATTGAGATGTTAATTTAGTCTATAAATGAGCTTCAGTAATGGAAGATACTTTAAGGATAGTATACAAATACAAATTTGTCATAAATTTAGCTATGTGACTTCAAAGTTAGATGCCCAGTTTGAAATAGTCCTTTATGCTCTCTCCAGTACCAAGGGACCGATTCATGGCTCTAATCTTAGATATTTCTCATAGGAAAGTACGCCCACTGCCCCCATACACACCCTGCACCCTTTGTGTCTCGTTACTGGCTGACTTGGAACACACACTTGAGCAAAAGCAGATTAATCCTTTCCATGCTTCATAAACAGTATCAGTCATCTAGAAAGGTATCTCAGTAGAGAAATTGGAAGATAACAAGAAATAAAGAAACAATACAGATTATTTTCCATTAATTTACTTTCAAGATAACAGCGATGTAGCCAAAATTTTATAAAAGATTTATATCCACAGGATTGCATCCGTAGTTGTCTTGGCATAAGCAGTTGTCTTCCTATGTATGAAAGTATCAAGAAAATTTTAAAATATCACTTCATATATTTTCAGTCTTCTGGGAAGAATCTCAAACTAATTTAAGGTTTATTCTTCAAACATTTCATTAAATGAGTAAAAGAAGATAAATTTATTTCCTTTCTTTTTGTAACTGCAATGTTCCTGTGGAAAATGTCATTAATTTAATTTCCAGATTTTCCTGGCATTTTAAAAATACAGTACAGAACCTCCTGAATTCTCTTACATGTGATGTACCCAAAATCTGTGATTTGAAACTTCAGAAAGTTTATGCTTTACTCTACCAAGAAGTAGTTAAATGGCTAATGTTAAAAAACCCCAAACAAACAGCCCACAGTTTCAAACACAGTTAGGTTGAATCAAATTTACGCTGATCTCCATAAAAAGATATTACAATGATCTACCATCAGTGGTAGTATGGCACTGGTGATATTGACTGCATGAGACTTTTTGATAGAAGAGTGTTTTCATGCAGAATGCTGTCTCTTACTTTCAACTATTATTTGTTTTAAATAAAAAAGAAAACAAGTCAGAATTTGGATTTTCCAGTATTAAAAGTGGATGTATTTCCTATTAAATGTTAAATCCATTAAATCATTGCTCACACAAAAGTTATTCCATTTCTTTCTACATACTCTCATCAAAATTAAAATGACTAAAAATTGTAACTAACCCAGAGCCTCACTCACTATCACAAATCCAGCTAACGCAACTTACTTTCATTTCTTTACTTTAGACTTGCCAGCAGTATCCATACAAACAAGGTACAGAGAAAGGAGAGGACAAAGAAAGTACAAAACATGCTGACAGAAGTCAACAGACAATTAATTCATATTTGCTGGAAAAAGACAGTGTGGATGACCTATGGATATATTGCTTTGTCTAGAAAACAAAATTGTTCTTCAATACAAGTTACTCCGAGATTTAACCTTGGAAGAACTGAAAGCTAAGTTCATAAGTGTGATTGCATGGGTTTACCTCTTATTCATGTTAATTGAATTATTCAATCTATAGTAGGCTAAGGAAACATATTTTAAAGCCTGTTTCATTTGCTGATGTAATGCAACTCAAATCCAAACTTCCTTACCCCCTTATTCTAATATTATCATTCTTTATGGTATTGGTAAAAATAGCAATATAAACAAAGTAAAAAATGAAAATGTTTTTCTAACCACTGCAAATTTAATTACTAGCTATTACAAAATAGTTCAATCCTGCTTATCTAACAACATAACACCACCCATGTAGCCAATCTTTTCCTGTTTCCCCCTTGTGTAATACTGTATTTTTTCTGACAATATGCAATCATTATTTCTAATCGGAATTACAAATTTAATATTTTGAATTCATAATTCCCTACTTTATATAGAGTTAGAACTCAGTCTACTAAAATCACTTGTAAGGAAACTCTGGCACCTGAAAAGACAGTGATGGCTGGGACTCTGTTCGTCATACATAGAAAGAGGTAAAGATGTAGGGCAGTAAGAGATGTTCTAATGGAGTCCTTATTTCGGTATATGAAAAAGTCTGAGCAACTCTTTTGGTCACCTTTGTCATCCTAATCAAAATAAAACTAACTCCTAATCAAAATAAAAGAGGAAATTTAGTTGAAGTTCTCAACAAATGATTGTTATGTAAACTGAAGTATCTTTTAGGTAGCTCAAGACAAATGAACTCAAACTCTTTTAGGCTTACGAGTAGCAAGCTGAAGAGTAGCATCAGGGTAAAAAACATCCAGAGAGTAGCACTGAAAATTTTGACTGTAATGAGAAAGACAAAAGTCAGTATTGGCTTCTTTCTTTGCAGTAGCAGAGCAAGACACAACAGGCATTAACAAAAGAGCCGGGCAGGCGCTACTTCTGATAAATTGTGCTGTTCGGAAGTGACTCAGAACTAAGGATGCCCAGAGCTCTCTGCTTCCTGCAAGGTCCGAGTTCTCCACAAAAGGAAAGGAAGGAACCGATTCTCCAGTCACACCATAGCCTTTTAAAAGGAATGCTCCCTGCTACTGTTGAATCCCCGAGAAGGCCCATACTCAGTTTAAGAATCCGTCCCTCTTCTCATTTGTAGTAACAGGCCACAGGAATGCTCCAGACCAGAGATTGTCTTTGTTCAGTTGATGAGTACAATGGTGCTTTGATCCCTGGCACGGACTTTAGCTCTCACCAAAATTATTGTGCTGCCATTGCATCTGTGAATTAAGTCTGCTACCATGATTATTTCTGTCCAAAGTAGCATAACCAGCTTTGGTCTTTCAGGGACAATGTATATGTCGTGGTTTGGCCTCAGCTGGCAACAAAGAACCACGCAGCCGCTCGCTCAGCCCCCACGGCGGTGGAGGAAAACCGGAAGAAAAACTCGTGGGTTGAGATAAAGGCAGTTTAACACAACAGCAAAGGAAAGAGTAAAACAACAACAGTAACACTGGTGGAGGAATGTACACACGCAGGTTACTGTACCCACCGGAGCCCACGCCTGCCCGCTCTCAAGCGGCGACTTCCTGCCACCTTCTCCGGCCAGCTCCCCCCTATAGACTGGGCATGGAATACCTGTGTGCCGTGCCAGAAAATTAACCCTATCCCTGCTGGAACTGGGACAGTATATTAAATTCCTTGTGAGAATTTTAATAGCAGGCTGTAAGCACTTCCCAGATCGGAGATTATTTGCATGCACATTATTAGCATAATGATGCTTCGATCCCTGACATGGCTATAAGGACAAAATTTCTCCCAAAGAACAGCCGAGCCGTGGAGCACATTGTCCAGAGAGGTTGTGCAGGCTCCATCCCTTAAGGCTTCAAGCCGGGGTGGGCGATGCCCTCAGCAAGCTGGTCTGACCTCAAAGCTGACCTTGCTGTGAGTAGCGCATTGGACTAGAGACCTCTTGAGCTCCTGCCCAGCCTGAATCATTCTATGATTCCACAGGCATTACATAAAGAAATGATAGCTAGTTTTTATAAAAGTTTTATTATTGTTGCTTTAGTAAATAATTTAAATTGTTGGGTTTGGTTTTTTTCCCCCCCTGTGTCATTAAGTTAATGATTTTAATAGTGCTTTTTTGATAGCATGTCCTTATACCAGATGGTCTCTATTTTATACACTTCAGGGAGGACGGACTTCATCCCTCTTTAAGCATATTCAGAGCAATCTTTTCATCCTCTTGGTAGAAGTTCCTAGAGCTAACATAGCTCTGAATTTGTTATACACAAGTGTAAAGTTAATTCAGTGATTTTTACCTTTGACTGCTTCTGCAATGGTAGAGACTCTTTCTTGTAGTAAGCTAGGCCAATCACTTTTTTAATTTACCTATCAATCACCTAACAATGACCTGGAATATTTTACAGGAAGGAAACTTCATTTACAGGGGAAGGCAAGGTCCCTTTAACTTGGCAAGACCTTCCTAAGGACTACAGGGATACTGCTGGTCAACTGCTAGATAAATTCAGAGCCATATTCCAACTGTGACAAAGAAATAACTTTATGAGTCTTATTCTGAGGAAATACAAATCTATTCATGTTCAGACCCTGGTTTCTTACGTGATGCATCTTTCACTCTCTACCTGTTCTCCCACTTTGTCTATACTAAACTATTTCAGTAGTTGCATTCTTTTATCATGTTGACGTTTAACACATTTTCAAAAAATGCATTTAATTTCAGACATTAGAACTGTTCCTGAATATCTACCTTTTTTTTTTGTCATTTTAGAGTAATGTATTTTTTAAATATTTCGTTTTAAATCTTCTGTTCTTGTAATTAAGCATACCAAAAACCTGCAGCTGTACCAGATTAAAATGACTAAGGGAAAGTAAAGACGTTAACTACAAAATATCAAGAGGATAAACTAAGTAGTCCAAAGGACATAAACATCAATTCATGGACAGTTTAAATAACCACATTATAATGCATTATCACCTCAAAAAAGGGAAGTTGTACTCTATATCCTGGAATATTTTCCACCCTGCATTTGTAACATTCTTTGAGATAGTTACAGCTATAATCAAACTTTTAGTTTCATTCAACACCCTATGCTCTTTTTAAAATGAAACTAGGCAGTACTATACTAACAGAACTGTCCTCTCTCAGCTTTCCATTTGCTAGGCTGCTTAAATTAGAAGATACACCTTCAAGAATCTCAGTGAGGTCATTTAAACTGTGCTATAATCTCCCTGATCTTGCCACAATTTTGTATGTAGGCTCACAAAGAAATTTTATATTGGTATGATTACCTCCCACAATCTTTCTGATTTGTGCTGTTCCAAGTACAATTCTTATCCTGCTGTATGGTCTAGATGCTTTGTCTCTAGATATTATGCAGCATCTGATCACATGAAATCCAGGCTGTTACTGGATCAGCCATGAAAGTATCAGTACCAGTCTTCAGTAGGTACCAATCTTTGCAGGGCTTCATTAGAAAAAATAAACCTCAGAGTACTATTCAGTAAAAAAGTCCCATTAACATTGAATTTTGACATCCTTCAGTCAGCCAGCTTTAATCCATATGCTATGCTTTATGGTCACTACATTTTGTTAAATCTTTTGGTTAGTATTACACA
>VYXH01011833.1:32958-84098 GCA_013397275.1 Burhinus bistriatus | reverse complement strand
ATTTCGTGATTCCGTGATTCCCAGTGATCCTGCAGGCTTCCACATGCTCCGCTCTTGATTTCTCAGTTACATCTTAGTGTCAGTGCTCTTTTGCTTTTCCTCTTATTTCTATTAAACATAAAACATGATCCATTATAACCATAGAATGACAGAATGGTTAGGTTAGAAGGGACCTTTAAAGATCATCTAGTCTAACCACCCTGCCATGGGCAAGGACATCTTTCACTAGATCAGGTTGCTCAAAGCCCCATCCGACCTGACCTTAAACACTTCCAGTGACAGAGCATCCACAACTTCCCTGGGCAACCTATTCCAGCGTCTCAGCACCCTCATTGTGAAAACTTTCTTCCTTATGTTCAATCTAAATATCTCCTCTTTCAGTTTTAAACCGTTGCCCCTTTAACCATAGAGATGTTACTAGATATTTCTATTAAAAGGATTAGGATTTTGAAGCACAGACATGCAAGGAAAATAAAACAAGTACATAGGGTTTTATACCTAAACACACAGTGTGTAGTTGTGTAATTACTATTACCCATCACAATCATAAAAATAACCACCTTAGGAGGTATAATTAATTTGTAACATAATAGCCATTCAATTTCTGCAGTACTCTACTGAATGAATCAGTGCGGTACTCAGCTAACATCATTGTGTCATTTACAGTAGATTTTCGGTTTACAGGCTGAAAATATTCCCTGAGGAAGAATTGTGATTTGGATTATCAATGAATGTTAGCAGCTCTAATGCACGTTTCTTCTTTCATTCTGGCAGCAGGCAAGCTGCTTAAAGACCCAGGTTTATCTATACAAATTACCAAGTTCCAACCAAACTTCATACTAATAATTTGCAACTTCTCCCACAAGTCTGTGAAACACTGTTGTTCATAAATGTCAGTTGGAGGCATCTTATTTCAGATCTTAATTCACCAAGATGCAGCACCACTGTTCAAAATATGAGAAGATGCCAGCCTACTGGGCCACAGCACAGCTGTAACAAGAAATGTCTCCACAACGTTTTACCACTGAGAATGCAAGGAAATTTCATGCGTAGTGGAAACATCTGGGAAATACCCCTCGCAACCCTTCTTTAATCAACTCTCCAAATGTCTCCAGACTTTTCAATAACCATCAGTCCATAAAATTACTTTTAATCTGTGCAGCAATATGAGTGATGCCAGGCACAAGGAGCAAAAAAAAGCCAATGCAATCTCAAGTCTCTGAATGTTGTTACAATACTAGTTCCCAATGTACCTCATAAACATCAATAAACTGGGGCGTTACTGTTTTCTGACACATCCTCAGGTACCCAGTACTGGCTGGTTGCTGCTGTGCTGCACATCTGGCCCCTCTGAGCTGATGGAGGCAGAGGAGAGGGCACCCTCTGCCCCAGCAGTACAGTCACCAGCCCCTGAGGGCAAAGGAAAACCTGCCAGCTATTAACAGGGCAGAGAGCATTAACAGGACAGGCACGTAATTGCCTTTGCCTGCTTCTGTACGAGAAAAGGAGAACTCGGTATCTCTAGCTACCCTAGCAACCGTGTTCATTAAACTATTCTTTTCCTCATTTTAAAGATAAAAGCCAAGAAATCCCATTGATTTCAATGGCAACTAAGTAACTTGGTGCTGTTGACAGTCTTTAGGTGCCAGAAAGGCTCTAAATGTCTGCCTCTAAAACTTGGATCTTTAAGTGTATTCAAAAACCAAGTTCTCAGGTGATAGGTACCTAAATGCACTTTAAAATCTGTTCCTAAAAGTCTTGCTTGTAGAAAGTCTGGGGAAGGGGAGAGATGAGAGCCATGGGTTGTGACATGTCCAGAAGACTTTCCCACCCAAAGCTGCTCCCCATGTGTTAGTTACTGCAGCAGCTGGCAGCTCGCAGTGTTTGCTGATGATCAGAGTAGTCTTTATTGGTTAAGAACAATCTTCTCCCCCTGCTTCTGTAAATAAATATTACCCATCAGATGCTTTTTAACTCTGCAGTTATTTTTCTCTTGATCTTTCTATTACCCCTCTTTTTTTCTTCTCTCCTTTTCCCATTGACCTGTGAGTGTTTTGTAGAAGCCCTACAATTTCTCCTGCTGTGCTCCCATCGCACCATGGCAGAGACTTATCCCAGGATTCCCGCTCCAGGTTCTTTTTTTGTACAGCAATCACTAAGAGAGCAGAAAAGCCACTTGTGCTCCCAAGAGGCCGCATTGCAAAGTCCTTAGGGTGCACTCTGGCCAGCTTTCCTGACAGAACGGACATAGATCAGACACAAAACAGCCACGAGCTTTTCCCCTACAAGGCAATCCGCTGTTAGTCACACGATGATGGACTCAGTACCAAGAATGAGATGAAGGCTTTGTTACAGGAAGAATGTGCACTATCCCATAGGTCTCCTTACCACAGCGATAAACCACCAAATGTCCACAGTTGATACAACATCAGGCTGGGCTCCCTATGGGCTTTTCAATGAGGTAATTGGAGTTTATTCTTTGCTTGGTGTTAGAGAGAAAAACAGAAATGGCCATGAAGGGTCATTGTGGTCAGGGCTTATTTTAACATCTGCATCACTGTCATACTTGAACTGTCTTAAAAGTTATTATCTTTCTGTCCCGTGACCACTTTACATCAGACACTTTGGCCTAAAATCATTGAGTAAGGGCTTAAAATTGGTTTCCTGAACTCTGTTTCTGCCTATGCCAACTGTGGCTCTTGGCCAATTTAAAGACTTAGCATGTATCAACAGCTTTGGGATTTGGAGCTGAAAAATCCTCCAGAATAACGGGTAGACTGAGTAAAAATAGGTCAATAAATAAATAGAAAAGGAAACACTGTAGAATAAAGAAAAATATGGTGAATACACTTTTTTTAAGTGCCAGGGAATGAGGCAGGCAGTCATTGAACAGAAGGGCATGAGCTAGAGGGAGCCATGGGACGAAGTGAGTGGGGGCAGAGCAGGCAGTACAGAGAAAACTGGGAAAATCAGCCCCTCTTTGCAAGATTTTGGATCACAGACTAGGTTAAAGGCATTACTCCCCTATTCAGTTGGTCCTAGAAATGAAGGCATCTTCTGAAGTTAGAACTCTCATGTGAGATTAGAAGAATATTCTAACATAAGATTTTTAAATTTATCTTATAGCAAGGGTAGAAAATGAAGGTTCGCACTTAAAATCATGAATTCAAGAAATGGAAATACATTTTTTTTTCTCTACATTGCCAGTCCAAGGCAGTCAGAACTGCCTAAATTTACAATAGTCAAAGGCTGTTGGTTTTTTTTAAATGTGAACAATGAAGCAAAAAATATCCTTTCAGAGGGAATTAAATATTTTATTCACTATGATTCAGAGTGTTTTCTTTCAATGCTGTGAGTATTGTATAAGTAAAAATAAAATGATTTGACATTCCAAAACAGGAGTTACATTCCAAATGAGAGGCTGAAATAACTATTCTGCCAGGACTTTTTCCATTCTTGTCCTTTCCATACACCGAAAAATTTGATAAAACCAGAATGAATTTGCAAAGCACTTTGAGGTTACAAGTACCTCATGTTTTTCCATAAAGAAATGTGAGCAAAGCTTCATTCAGCTTTAGTACTGAGAAGCTCAAACTAATATACGGATTTATAGCAAGGTAGCACTTAACAGAAACATAAATCTTTTCTTCCAGGTCTTAACCATTTGTTTCATAAATAGAAAGGTCCTCAGCATTGTTACCATCCCTGTAACTGACAACGTGTCAGAGAGAAAGCGTGACCTCTGCAACGTATTCTTATTGAATAAGAACAAGAAAATCTCATGTAATATTAGTGTCTGGAAAATGAGACCCGATGATCCAGCTACTAGAGGAAATGTGCCTTAGAACAGTGTGAATTTTATCTGTGCCTTTCATGTAAATCTTCCTTTGCTGTACCATTGTCAATCAGTCAGATCACTCTCATACTTCATTATGTTTCCATGGCGATCCTTTCCTCCAAAGTGAAAAATAATCCTGCTCCAATGTTGAAACTTGTAGAGAAGAAGACCATATTTAATTGCCTACCTGCAGTTATTTGCTTCCTATACGTGAAGGCAGGTACCCCAAAAGGATATTCATTCACTTTGTTCTGTTTTTTCTACTTGAAATAGCCCAGCAGCAACTGGGCTAAGCCCCTTTCCCCAGCTATTGTCAGTAAATCAATTCATGCTGCATCACTGAGCTTTTAAACTGTACCACAATTTGCTACATCTCCAAAATTATCCTAATAAACAATCCCAAAGCATCATGACAACACTTACACATATGTAGTCAATAGCAATTTCTCTGCTTAATATTTTCTTGCTTTTACAGTTTTTCAGAGAAAAAGAGAGATATCAGCTGATGGATTGACTTCACTGATACAGGATGATATTTGTGACAATTAGATGTTTACCTGGGCAAGCACGTAGAGGAACCGCGTGTTTTGTACTGGTGACCTTTTGGGAAATCAAGGCAACAGGCATGACAATTCTGTAAAAATGCTCACTTATCCCCACTCCTTGGCCTTCTTCCTAACTTGCTACTGTGGCCTCTAGGTCCAAGGTGCCTAGTTCCCTCTGACTTTATTTCACATGACAGAGGCTTGTAACCATACTCATTTATCAAGAGCCAAATCATGAGAAGTTTTAAGAAAAATGCAGTTTAGTATTTGTTAGGATTCTAAAGCAAATTTCTTAAAATGTAGAATAATTTTATGATGGTTTTATCATAATATCTCCCGGAGTCTTATACTGGATGTCCAAAAATGAGGACCACACAATCTCTAAGCCCCTAAACAGAATGCTGCAGCAGGGCCAGGTGCAGAACCCAGTTGTCCAAGGCAGCGTTTCAGCTTTACGCACCCTACAGCAGTCACTTCTCCTGGAGCTTCCCTGGGTCATTCACTGCCTGGTGACTTCTGCAAAGACGAGTGGGGATCCTACAGATAAGATCCTGCTTCTCTGCACAGCCCTGCTCAGCCTGCTGCAGCCTGTCCTCCCTGTGCACTGAATCATGCAAAAGTTGCATTAAAAGAAATATGCGGTCTTCCACTTGCTACTATTTCCTTTCTTCCTGCTTTTCATTCACCTCCCATTCATCCCCCCTGGAAGCTGGTGTGGATGGCAATCTCTCCTCTTTGATGTTACCTTGATTACCTCTGAGCTCTGAGGACACAGGAGAGAGTGTCTTTGATCTGAGTCACCTCGAGTGCTACTGACAAATAGCATGGTGGATGCAGCCGTCAAAATTTATCACGGCTACCATGCCCCTGCCATGCCCATGCTAATGGACTTTGTTCCAGAAGTTCATAATTTGGCTTTATTTAGCCACCTCTTTCTAACAGAACAGCAAAATGGATTCTTAGCTGTAGGGCTCCTTTCTGTAAACTTCAAATACCTGTGCTGGAGTGAAGCTTTACACCAAGCAGACTGCTGACTTTTATTCTTTTTTTTTTTTTTTTTTTTTTTTTTTTTTAACTAGGGGAAGAAAACAGGCAAAATGTAATGCAAAAAGGCAGCCTGAATGGTTTAAATTTGTTTATGTTAAAGCAACTAAAGTCAGGATCTTAAAACAGGATGCATCAAGTGAGATAAGTTATATATGGCACTTTCAACTTTTCCTGGCGTGAAATAGAATGCCTGACTAAGAATGAAAGGATACGGCCCTTTGGAAGGCAGTGAGGCTGTTCCTGCTCCCATCTTACTCAGAGGGAAGAGAAAATGCCCTCTTTCTTGCTGTGGTAGGATTAGTTTCTTATGCTGTACCTATCTTTAATTCTCTGGATTCACAGAAGGAAAGCACAGCAATCATTCACTTATCCAGAATAACATGTAGCAGGCTCTGACATTTACTCATAAAGGATTAAAAGTATTTCTGAAAGCACAACTGTTATTATAATAACTCATAATTTAAAATTGCAGCAAAAGCTTTTATTTTTTAATTTTAGCTTCAAACTCTCAGTAGAAATTGTAGCATTACTGTCAAAAAAAATGTAAGAAGAGGCAAGGTTGCACTTTTCTGACAGGGAACAGAAGACTCTAAAAGAGAATCCATGTCCTTGTTGCTGCGTTACTCCTTTCTGATCTGAGACAACAGCTCTGTGCTCACAGAATTTGCAGGCAAGAAGACAACTTATTCGATCCACTTGACAGAGATTCACAAACACAAAAAATGTGTCTGTAGAGGAAACAGTTCAGCTACTTCATGAAGTAACCGAGATGTTGATAGTACTCACCTCTTCAGATTGACACCAGCTAATGGTATTTTATTTTCAAGTGATTTCATTATAGTAAAGGAGAAACACTTTTCTTTTTCCTGATGGCATACAAGTGGAAGAGACAGAGCGAAATGATTCTAAACAAAATGAACGAAATGAGAAGCTTCATCTGAATAAAAAGAGGAGCAGCAACATGGCATGTAAGCTTCCACCCACCCTTTACACCTTCAGAGGGAAGAGCTAGGCAGTAGTGGTTGAGCTTGCTGTCTCTTTGCACTGAGTCAAGGACTGCTTTGTTCCAGGCTGGGGAAACATATAATAAATGCAAGCCACTTTCCCGAAGAATTTACAATCCAAAAGGACAAGGCAAACAGAGGAAAATGACAGTCTGAGTTGTCATCACGAGTCCCTGAAGGTGCAAGGCTGTAACCTCATCTGTTGTGTAACGAAGAGACTGCTGGGTCCTACCATGGCTGCAGTCAGAAACAGGATCTGAATTGGCACCGAGCATGTCAGCTCGCAGCAATGTAGACTTAACAGGCTGTATACCGCTGTCAGTGTAAGGCAGGACATTTATTGTCTTCTGTTCTGTACAGTGAGAAAAGGATTTATAGACACAAGAGAATTTCAATAGCAGGTTGAGATGCTCACCTTCACTCCATTCAGAAGAATGGAGAAGGGTACATTAATAACTCCACAAAATCATTTTGGCTAGCTTTTCACTTCTCAACTTCCCAGCTGGCTACCCCAGCAGAGCTCTTTCTAGGGCTCTCTATTTTTCTGGAACTGGATTCATAGGTACTTCTCCTTCCTTTTACTTCTTGTGACCTTCAGCCTCGGTGCAATAATACATCTTTATTGGAAGACATAACATCAGTCACAGTTTCACCATTCTCATTCCTCATTCTTTCCAGCATCCAAAAGGTGAATGCATCCAAAACGGAATTGAGATTTCTTTCCCAGTTGGATCTTAGAACAGTAATAAATGAGTTACCATCTGCATTTCTAATTAAAAATCCAATTGGTATAATGTAATGAGGTTTCTGGATGCAATTAGCAACTGCTGGGGGTCTCTTTATAGAACCAGCACTACAATTATGAGGCAAATAGATTCTATCGTATGCAATGAAGAGCTTTTTCGAAGTTTTTCTGTCCTTAGCTGGATGGATTCGCAATAGGGAGTTAGGCACTTTTAGATACTGTAATCTACTGAAATGCACAATTCAGGTTAGTACTTGGGTTTCCTGCACAGTTCAGGGCAGAATTAAATGCCTAATAGAATCCATTGAGCCTTCAAAATCATGCCTGACTTCTGGAGTTTTACATTTACTGCAGAGTCTAAGTCCATATGTTTATGTTTGGATCACAAGCACTGCATTAAGAATAAATAGCAGAGATATTTACTTTTTCTTAGAAGTGGGGCTGATAAAAATGGTGAAACTTTCTGGGGATTTTTCAGGAAAAAAGAGTTTTACCTGGTTTTTAATGGTCAGTAAAAATTTCAAAGCCACAAATTAGTCTTGAAGATATTAATGGATCAGTTCTTCTAGATCAAAGTTTCATAACTTTGTTATAGCAATGACTTAGAGTTCAACAATCTTTTACAAATTAGGTTTTGTAAAGAGAAGAGTGAGAACAACAGAGAATATATTTAAAAGCCTCTTTCTCCACCTCCCTTATCTCCACGTGTATATACACACATAGCTATACTCAAAGGCTTGCAGAAATTTTTCGACCAGAGTATTGCCATGTGTCTGAAGTGTTCAAACAGTGACATTTATAAAAGAAAGACACTCCGCAAGCAATGCCACTCTTAGCCTAGCTAAATCATCAGCAGCACTGTCTTATTCCCCAGCTTCAGTATAGTTAAAGAAAACCGAGATCATCAGTATGACCCAAAGTCCCAGGTTGCCTGGATTTCAGGATTCTCAGGGGCAAGCCTGAGAGATGTTCTCAGGTTCTTTCAGCCCATTTAGTGATCTGTCTGTCTGAGCATGTGGAGGCACCTCCTTCCCTTTTTCCAGGGCCACCATGTCATCGGGATCTTGCAAAGCATGAGAGTGGCTGTGTGGGATGGGCCTCCTCCCAGACCTGCGAGCCCCCGAGATCAGTGCTTCCTAATTCCTGTTTGATCCTTAGAGGAAAGAGAAGCTAAAGGACACAAATGGCTTAGAGCGCACGTAAGATGCCGTCGCTTCCTCACAACGAAATCAAAATGACTCCCGCTCTAATGATACAGTAACTGAAGCAACAGAGCCAACTCTACAAAATGCATTTTTTAATGCAAATTTCTCTGTATTCTTTGTCAGAGAACATAGAACATTTGATAAAACTGCTTCTGGCTCTCTAAACATGAAAACAGACAGACTTTAGTTAAAAAAAAAATGATCATTCTATTTGGTTTGAACTCAACTTTTTCTTAGTTTAAGTCAAGAAACTCTGCTAGCTGACCGAAAGAGATTTATTCCAAAATGAGATTAGATCGCAGATTTGTTGCCTTTACTAGCGATCTTAGCAGTAGCAAAGGGACCAGGCTGCAAACTGAGGCAGTCTGAACAATGCCTCCAGCTCATGATTGGTATTTGCAAAACGCTATTGCCGTGCTAATATTTGCTCTGTGATGAACCTCTTGGCTTACTTTCAATTTTTTAAATAATTTTATATGATTTGTAACATGTGGCTGCCATTGAGACTGTCTGAATCGGGCAGCAGGTAAATTTAGGAAGCAATGAATGAGTGAAAGAAAGCAGCAGCATGACAGGCAGTATTCAAACTAGTCAGAGCAACACTGCTTAATCTGCTTCGCCCCAATTTGATGAGTATAAGAAGAGTTTTGTGTCTTCCTTGTAAGTCAATTACAATCAATTCAGCTTACACTTGTAGTTCAAGGAATTTCTCTGGAGTTCAGCAGTGAGATGAAAAGAAGGGGTTCCTGGGAGCCTCATTTTCTATCCCCTTTGCACCAAAAGGATTGCAGATGCATACCGTGGTTTAACAAGGTAAGAGCTGGGCTTCCTTTTGAGAATGGGGCTGTGAGCTGTGAAGCCTGCATAATCACGCAGCGACCCCACGCCGGGACAGACACGCTCGTGGGGCTACGGACTACACAATGCCCCTTCACTGAGGCTGGAGCCACTCCTCGCTTCAGCAGTCCCACTCTTGAAGAGGAGACACTGGGAGGAGGTAGGTGGTTTGAACCTCCAGGTAGTGTTTTTGCTTTATTTTTGCCACTCTTTCTAAACATATTTACCTTGACTTTGACAGACTGTGTGAAGCTTTCTACCCATCTTCTATCTTTCTCCGATAATCAGCACAACCTCTGCAGTCGCTGACACATCTAAATCGCTCTGGGTGCCACAAATCACGCTGCTGGAATACCTCCCCGTCAGCACAACTTGCAGAAGTATCTTGAGCAGTGGGCAAACTACTGTGAGGAGAAATTTGGAAAGTGGGGATAAGTTTCCCATAGCAGGAATACCCATTGGTCGGCAGGAGGGGCCATCACGGCTACCACCCGTGAAACCAGCCATCAGCTGGCATCTGGCCCTAATTGTACAGCACCAAATAATAGTCCTACAAAACCAAATTGCACTTTGAGAGGTAATGGCCAAGGTGGCAAGAGCAGTTACAGCAAACATGCCTGAAGAGACTCCTGTACTGGTTTCCTTCAAGTCAGCAGAAAAAAATAGGCAAGATAATAATCAGAGATTATCAGCTACTGATTCTTCAGTGTCATGATAGGCTGCTTTGCTTTGCAGAGCCAAAGGTGTCACAATGTGATAATACAGTAATTTTTTGGTTGTGGTTTTTTTTAGAAAGAAGCCTAGTTGTACATGTCAAAGACTGTCGGGGAGAAAAAAAAAAAAAGGGAAGAGAAAATCCGATTTTTCTGACCTTTAGGGCATATACAGCAGTATGGTTAAGTCAGGGAGCAGAGCTCATCATTAATATTTAAAAGATTGCAATGTCTAAGTTACAGTCATTGAAATTCAGATGACTCGGTGCTTTTCTGCCTAATCTTGCACTCTTGATTCCACTTTGATTCAATTCACTAGGGGGAGGTTTGGGCTCTTGGTCACTAACGTGAAGTCAGATACAATATATCAGTTCATTTTTTTTCCTTTTGCCCATTCTTCTTGAGTTAAGAAGTCTGATAATGCAGAGCTGACATTTGGGGAAAATCTAGAAAATGAATTCCTTTTTATCTCCGGGCTAAGCTGCACCAGTGAATAGAGTACTATAATAAAACCTATTTGTATGCCTGTCATACAAAGACAAACCTTTTCCAAAGGAAATGGATTTGAGTATTTGCAAGAAACGATAAACAGTCAGACAAAAAGGTACTGAATTTCACTTTGAGATGCATGGGAGAAGTAGGTCTTAGCTTCCCTTGTCAGGGAGGAGGAATTCATATGAAAGCCATGTCAGCTGAGAGTCTCAGAAATGAGATCTTATCCAGCTCTTCGTGGAAAGAAGTGACTTGGAAATATCTTGAAGGGAGTGGTTTAGAGTTATGAACAAAATGTCAGGCTGCATTTTTATCAGGAACAAATCAAAAAAGGCTTATCCACTTCTGAGAAAAAGAATTACCCAGATTTCATTTGTGCAAAGTCCTTGTGCAAAGCTGTGTTAAAATCTAGTCCTCTCTGATGTGTATAACTGAATTATGGTGAATAGGTGCTTATACGAGACAGAGTGCTAATATAGAGCCTAATGCCTAAGCGCTGCCACTCTCCCAACTCTCCCATGAAGCCAAAGCTGTATTTTACTGACAAAACAGCCTTGCAGCCAGAGCCTGGCCAGTTCCTGGCCACCTTGGGCAACCTGGGTGACACATAGCCCTGCAGCCTCACAGCCTGGGCAACACACAGCCTTGCAACTCCGCAGCCTGCGCGACACACAGCCCTGCACCCCTTCAGCCTGGGTGACACACAGCCTTGCAACCCAGCTGCCTGGGTGACACGTGGCCCTGCAGCCCCACAGCCTGGGTGACACACAGCCCTGCAGCCCCGCAGCCCCGCAGCCCCACAGCCTGGGTGACACACAGCCCTGCAGTCCCGCAGCCTGGGTGACGCACAGCCCTGCAGCCCTGCAGCCTGGGTGACACAGAGCCTTGCAACCTGGCTGCCTGGGTGACACGCAGCCCTGCAGCCCTGCTGCCATGCCCTCCCTAGCGAGCGTGGCAGGCTGTTGGCTGCCACCTTGTTCCTGGGATGAATCTCTCCCCTTGCTACGTTTTGCCGTGACCACAAAAAAGTGGCTGGCGGCAGCGGTCTGCTGTGGAAGCTGAAGCATCTCATCACGTTTGAAGGTATTTTGGAGTGGTTACAAGGGACAAGTTTGTCTAAGATCAGCCTTTTCCACAGGGAGTCGCTGAGTTTATTGATGTAAGCAATCAAGTAATATCTGAGACACTTGAAAAGGCAAATCCTGCACTAAGGAAAGGCAGGTGGAGGCATGTGAAGGCAGGTGGAGGCACGTGAAGGCAGACGTGTGCAGTTAACTGGAGAGTTTGGGCCTGCGTTACGCAGAGGACACGGGCGAGTTCAACAGCTGCGTATTAGTTCAGGGCTTTTGTGATATTCAGAGATCTTTTAGAGATTCAACCAATCACTGTAATCCAAGCCATAATGAATATATTTTCCAAAACAATTTAATTGTTGGCTAAATGTAGTTGAAGGATACTGACATGTTTAAGTTTAGAATGGAGTAGTTAAGACACCTACTGCCGCAGAAATGTCATGGTGGGTTAATGCGTAATGATGGTAATTATACTCAATGAAGAATGTTCGAGTGCTTACCAAGCTTAATTAAACTTTGCAGCACTCCTAAGACAGAAATATTGTTATGGTAATTTTAACAGGTAGGTAAATTGCTCATCCTGGCACATGAAGGTTAGGTAATTTACTCAAGGTCACACATCAAGCCACAGTAGAGCCTATCACCTTGACTCCTAAGCTGACTTCCAGCTGCAGTCATCAAATAATTCCCTCTCTCCTAACATTTTAACTTTTTTTCTGAAACAGAAACTGGCTTTCATTCATAGACCTGATTGTTGATAAATTCCTCTGTCCTCAAAGGACATATATCTCCAATCTCTCCCCAGTAATTCATGCCAATGTGGCAATTTTCTAGAAAGTGAAGGATATGAGGGCAAAAAAGAGGACAACATGAAGAAAGAAATGGAGGCAAAAGCTAATAGAAGAGTGGAATGAAAGGAACAAGAGGCAGAAGAAAATCATGGCATACAAGTGAAAGACAAAGGAGTCAAGAGGGAATGAAGGGTCAAAAGAAAAGTGAAAGAAATAGGAGAAAATAATGAAATGAGAAAGGACACCATCAGGAATTAGCAGACAGGAAATTGTGAGTAAAATCAAAATGCTGTAAGAACAGAGATGCATTTAGTGGAAATGTATTAAAAGTAAAAATCTACTGTCTCCACTGCAGTATTCTGTTTACATTCCAGGAAATTTCTTACACCCTTGATCTATTAAGTGGTACTGTACATAGGGACAGAAAAAACTGCTGCCTCTGAGTAAAGATGAAAAACACAGCAAAACTCCTGCAGAGTAACCCTAAAATGGTAACATGAGCAGACTGTGGAAGGAGTCCCTACTGAGATCTTTTGATTAACCTTGCTATGATGTAAGTGGGAAGCCTAGATTAAACCAGCTATTTCTTCCCTTTTTTCCTCTCCTTTTAGGTTACAGTAATGCAAATAACTAGTAGAAATACATATATGAAGGTGGAGGGTTTTTTTTTAACTCTTAGTCTTACTTCATTAACTTGACAAGTAACTTTATTTTTTCCATTGAAAGCAAGAGTAGCTCAAGATACTGTTAAAAAGAAGTAGATGGGAAACTCAAAGACAAAAACCCACATCTTAGCTGACAGATGTGGCCTTCCTAACCCAATTAGGAAATCAAAGCATTGAGTGTGTAGAAGGAGTGGGAGCAGACCAACTGCTCTTGATCCCAAACCATTTCTCCTGGCATATACAACATGCAGCTGACTAGACTCCTCTTCCTGGTGCTGCTGATCATTCTTATGCATTGTTTAGCTAGCGTGCAAAAAGCATTGTGGTGGTCTGAATGTAAAGCTCTTCTTAGGTTAATGTTTTTAATCTGTGAGAACTTTCTTATACCCATCTCTGTGGTTCCTTTCATGCAGACTAATCCTTCAGAGAGATGCTGAGAAGCATCTTCCCCTCTCTGCAGCCATAGCTTTTAAGAAGCTTTGGTCCTACCAGGCATTCTATCAGAAATAGCTGACTACCAGCAAAACAGAAGATCATTTCTATTCTCTCATCAATAGCATGTTCTGCTTCTTCATTGGTTGCCTTGCTTAGACTTCCCAGCATGGTTTGCCCATGGAGGTCATATGCATGGACATGGTAGTGACACAGTACAGTTGGGATTGGTTTGCTGAGCACTGTTTGCAGACAAACTCCCCATAACTTGTCATACACAAAATTTACTGAAGTTTCCATATCATGACATACTACACCTGTTGATCAGTTTTCACCAATTCTTTGGTCAGACAGATTGGTTGCTTTACTAAGAGTGGATGGCTGCTTTTTTTTCTGTGTGATAACACTTATTTTCAAGTTTAATATTCATGTTAGGTGTTCCTATAATGCAGTGGCTAGAGCACACGTGTGAATGGGAGGAAATGGCAGAAATGCAGCCACGGTGAATTCACTTCTCATCTGAGTGAATATTTACACAAAGGGTTTTGTTTTCAGCTCACCGAAGCACAACCAGCCCTCATGATTCAGTTCATCAACCAACTGTTAATGACTTGAGGTTAAGAGTGGGTTTCTTTTCTTAAACTCCTGACTGCATGTCCTGGCTACTAAAGAATGTATAGATGCAGTCACGTGGTACAAGGTCTGATTTAAAAGCTCTCCAAAGGAAATTAATAATGTACTATTCATTGACCCATTTTGTATTTTTATTTGCTACAGTTTTCACTTGGGAATGTGAAATCTCTGGAGTGGTAGCTCTGTTTTGTGAACTGCCTGTTCTGGCACAGTCAGGTAATCAGAAATGTCATTGCCAGTGGCTATTCACCACATTTTCTAACTTTTGATTAAATATATCTCATTATTTTTACTCAATATTAGTTATTATTTCCATGACTTTGAAATGAGAATTGCAAATGCTTTGATAAAGGGATAAAAGTCTCTAACTTGAGGAAAGGAATTCTTACAGAGTCCTGTTTTGTAGCTTTCTCTTGCTGTGGCTGCTGAATCTCAATAGTTACTGTCTCTTCAACAGCAAGATCAAAGACCAGTGCAGGTAATACAGGTAGATAATTTAGGTACAACTCAAGCCAGGCTGTTCTTCTAGTGGCCAGGTGGAAAACAAAATGCAGGGAATGAATCCAGCTCCTGGTCCTCAGGATCAGAGAATCCATTCCTTCAGTGTCTCTCATGATGGTCCACACACCTGAAATGTAGAAGGCAGCCTCTGGACTTGGCAGCTTTCATGGACCAGACAGTACAGCTGTCCAGCAACAGCCTGGGCACGTGCTGCAGCCCTCAAAATACAACTGATTTGAGCAACCCTACTGCTCCCAGCGTTGGAACAACGAAATACTTCCAGACTTCCTGCGACAGTTCCTCTTCAGGCTTTACAGCTCTTCGCTACTCACAAAGGTAGTCTGGGTTAAGTGTTACGCCTGGGCCAGTAGACAAACATCCTGGCCTATAAATTTAAGCAAATTTAACAATTGTAGAAATTCTGTACTCTTCATGGCCAAATGCTCTGGAAACTGAAATCTGTAGTCTGCTACCTGAACAAAACCTGCTCGTTGCAGTCAGGCTTGCATGCTACTTTTCTCAAGGTGCTGTAAAGCCAGTTGAAAGTCTCTCATGCCAAAATCTGTGAATCTGCTACATATTCCCTTCTCCACATCGTGATACACCATCATCACAGGTTGCCCAGGGAAACTGTGGAGGCCCCATCCCTGGAAGTGTTCAAGACTAGGTTGGATGAAGCTTTGAGCTATCTGGTCTAGTAGGAGGTGTCCTTGCCCATGGCAAGGGGGTTGGAACTAGGTGTTCTTTAAGGTCCATTCCAACCTAAACCGTTCTATGATTCTATGATCACAAAGAAACACAGCAAAATTAGTAGTGGAGCAGAGGCATAACACTAACCATTTTCTCTGTGGTCATAGACAAGAGTAAGGAAATTTGGGGGAAAGAAGAGAGGGAGGGGATTGCCTTGTAGAATTGTTTGTTAAAGAAATATTTTGATTCAAACTCAGATACCCACATTTAATAGAAAACTTTGCCAGAATGAAAAAAACTTGATTCCAAATCAGGAAAAAATATCCTGAGAAATTTCTAAATTCTCCATATTTCAGGTGCTCATTGTTCTGGACACATTTGGTCCATGTTTCATTAAGGGAATGGAGATGTCTTCCTCCTAAGGATTCCTGGTCTGCATCCCTGTTTCCAGGGGCTCCCCTGCTGTTCTCCAGAAGTTTGGGTCAGTTAAGGGAGCCCCATCCAATCCAGGTCCATCACTGGTAGCTTGAGTTTGTTCTTCCAGAACAGTCCTTTTTGGACTGCTGATTCCTTGCCATGAGGATGATTAGCTACTACGCAGAGACTGCAATAGTTTCTGTGGCTCCCTGCTCCCTTAGGGTAGATCTTTGTGCCCCTGCAAGAGCTACAGTTTGCAGAGATTTTGCCATCTCAGTTTCATACCTTAAAGGCTAGAAAATAATGTCTTCATTTTTTGAGGAAGTCAGTGATGGTGAGATGTGTTGCAGCTACAGCTTCTGGATGATGTAAGGTTTCCAGACAGCTGACCCTGTCTGGAAAGGATCACAGTAGGGTGAAAGCAGGGTGACCCAGGGGCTTGTGGCTGTAGGATACCCTGAGGTCCCTGGTGAAGGGCACATGGAAGAAGTGCAGCGACATGCACTGAGGCTGCAGGTAACAAAATTCCACACACCACAGCAGCCTATACCTGCCATTCTTCTGGAAAACTTCACTGAGAAGGAGACATTTTCAGAGATAAAGTGGCATTTTCCTGACCTCGCAATATAACACAATTTTCTCTGACGTGATTTTAGTAAGTCTTATTAGTAAGTCTTATTATTATGGTATCTTGTGTCCCACAATCAGGCACAGATTAAATCATTCTTAACAGTTTTATAAAGCACAGAACAAACAAACATAACAGAACTTGATTCAATGTATTTCCTCTGAAAGCCATTTTAGATTAAAAAAATAAAGGCCTGTAAAAAGAAAAGCTCGGATCTGGTTTCAGCATATGGCTATAAATCCAGAGTCAGTACACCAAAGGCAATGGAGTTATTTAGATTTTCGTACCACTAATGATTAGTGTTATACAGTATTGCTATTCTCTCACCAGATCCCTCCCAAATCAAGAGAGATGTTTTAAGGCAGCTACTTTAATATTCTGAGGGCAGAAGTTTTTGTATAAATCCACATTCACTTGAATGTTTACAAGATTTTTTCTTTTTACAAGCATTCTGATATACACAAGTGTTTGTGGAATGCAGCTGAGTGGTTTAATGAATAGCAATA
Source organism: Burhinus bistriatus (assembly GCA_013397275.1). Taxonomy (NCBI): domain Eukaryota; kingdom Metazoa; phylum Chordata; class Aves; order Charadriiformes; family Burhinidae; genus Burhinus; species Burhinus bistriatus. The sequence continues at coordinate 67,336 of VYXH01011833.1, read as the reverse complement.
AAGCCAGTCTTCAGTTTGTATTCAAAGGAATAGTCTTCTTATATTCTCGTTAAAATATTCTTGAGCATCAGTTACGGCATTTAACAGCTTTTGGGGATGACTGGATTAGAAATAGTTAGAACTTGTACATTTTTTCAAGAATATAAAATTTTGTTTTTCAGACAGTTATGTGAAAGATCAAAAATTTCAACATTTCTCATGCTTATTGGCAAAATATCACCAAAAATGCTGGGTACCTTTGTAATCTGAAGTTGCAGATGGGTTTATATCCAACTGCAATAGTTACTCCTCCTCTCATATACGCTAAAGAGAAAATCATGCCCTATCCCGTGCAGCTGGTTTCAAGCCCCAGCCTCCATATTGCAGAGCTGTCATGAGTGACCCCCGCAGGATGAGGGGGCAGGCACATCGCTGGATAACACATGGCAGTGTATGAGGACCTGGTGCCGCTTGCTGGGGTAGCTGTGGTCTGTGATGCTAAACGTGCCATGTGTGCAAATGAATCAGGTCAGCAAAGGCAACCGCGGGAGCACTTGTGTCTGCAGTGTCTCCTAATTAGCAGGCTCTTCTTGGACCGTAGTGCCTGCCTGATGTTTGTGGAGGAGGAAGAACTGTATGTCAAAAGGGCATGTACACCACATGAGATGAATTTTAAAAGGAGCATTTGTGGTCTTCCTGTTCAGCCTGAAGGATTACTGTCCAGTACCTTCTGTGAGAGCAGAGTGTCCACAGGCACCTGGGAGCAGCTGAAGCTGATGCTTTGTCTGCTTAGAAAGGTAAGGAAGAGAAAACAAACTCTGCAGGAGAGAGCTGAGGATATACACTTATGGATCTATTCTATAAACACCTTGGACAGAAATACAAGAGAGGTTCTGCTGTGAGGTGCCATCCAGAGGACTTGGACAAGCTCAAGAAGTGGGTCTGTGTGAACCTCATGAGGTTCAACAAGGCCAAGTGCAGGGTCCTGCACCTGGGTTGGGGCAACCCTCAGTACCAATACAGGCTGGGGGGTGAAGGCATCGAGAGCAGCCCTGCCGAGAAGGACTTGAGGGTACTGGGGGATGAAAAGCTGGACATGAGCCGGCAATGTGCCCTCACAGCCCAGAAGGCCAACTGTATCCTGGGCTGCATCCAAAGAAGTGTGGCCAGCAGGTCAAGGAAGGTGAGACTCCACCTGGAGTACTGCATCCAGCTCTGGAGCCCTCAGCACAGGAAAGACATGGATCTGTTGGATAGGGTCCAGAGGAGGGCCATAGAAATGATCAGAGGGCTGGAGCACCTCTCCTATGAGGAAAGGCCAAGAGAGTTGGGGTTGTTCAGCCTGGAGACGAGATGGCTCCGGGGAGACCTTATTGCGGCCTTTCAGTATCTGAAAGTGGGCTTATAAGAAAGATGGGAACCAACTTTTTAATAGGGCCTGTAGTGATAGGACAAGGGGTAAAGGTTTTAAACTAAAAAAGAGTAGATTTAGACTAGATATAAGGAAGACATTTTTACAGTAAGGGTGGTGAAACCCTGGAATAGGTTGCCCAGAGAAGTGGTAGATGCCCCATCCCTGGCAACAGTCAAGGTCAGGTTGGACAGGGCTCTCAGCAACCTGATCAAGTTGAAGAAGTCCCTGCTTATTGCAGGGGGATTGGACTAGATGACTTTTAAAGGTCCCTTCCAATGCAAACTGTTCTATGAGTCTATGAGCCTGCATGGGTCAGGTCTTACCGCAAGCAGTGGCTGCTTTGAATGGTACTTTCCAAATAGCAGAACAAAAGTCCTCCATGAACCAGGATAGTCTGTGAATGGCAAAGGTCTGGTTTAACCATCTCCATGGGAATCACTCCCTCCCTGCGCTCTTTCCACACACAGAGATTTGTGGCCTGTGTCCCAGCCTTCAGTCTGTTCCAGCCTGCTGTCATTCATGGTTTGGACTGAGGCTCCTGGGAGCTACACTGAGCACCGAAGTGGTCCCAAAGATGCTGTGAAGATTAACGTATACATTTGGTGGTAAACAGCCATTTCTAAATCCCCATGGGAGCTGCATTTCCTGTTTACTTGAGCTTGCACAGCCTTTAAGCTGGAGTCACTGAGCTCCCCGAGACAGAATTATTTGATAGAAGAAATAACTTTAAATGAAAACTATGAAATAGTCACACACAAATGCAATGTTGACTTCTAAGAATGAGTGTTCACACCAGAAACCAGACTCTGTGGGACTTTCATCCATCCAGAAAATAGAAATAGCTTTTGTATAAAATTAAAATGAATGAAACCAACTTGACTCTTAAACACTGAACAGTCACAATAAGCTGCTTGTCCATAGCCTGATGTATTTACTAAAAGCACATTCAAGAGAAACAGGAGCTACTCAGAAGCAATTTACAAACAGGAAAACAGAGGAAATTGGCTAGGTAATTTATTCTCCAGGAAGTATTTGCATGGTTGTATAAGCAAGGCACCCAGCAGAAAGGCACTGTCATGTCGTACCTGTTCACGACTTAAATATCAGTGTCTTTCAGCATATTCGTTGTGTTCGTGCCAGGTGCCTGCTAATGCAACTTAAAAATTGCAGTTTTAAGTGCCAAATGAAGATTTAATTTTAGGATTTGTTTTTCCTCATGGAAGAAAACTGGAAATCCATTAAAGCCCAGGTAATTACTATTTTGCTTCCTGGTGACTAAAATTTCACGCACACACACAAATACATACGTAGAGCTGAGCCGCTTACAGTAGCATGTGGGATGCTGGGACACCGAGAGCAGATACTAAGTTTTCATCTTTGTGCAAGTGTCCAAAAACTTATCCCTCATTATATTGGTTTCTCCCTGTCATTCACTGCCCCTTTGCTGAGAAGTTGCTATGCCCACTCCTATTTTGTTCTTTGCTCTCTTGTTTTGTGAAGCTCTTCTTCTTAACACTGTCCCTGGCCATTTAAATGTAAATTAGTCAGAAGGAAACATCTCTCTCTCTCATCCAGCAGAAACTCAGAATGAACTGTGCCTGCAACAACTCACTTGAAGATATGAAGTAGGACATAAAGCAGAACTGAAAAGTTGTGGGGTGAAGCTAGATTATCCTCTGGATGTCCCACCTTTCGGGTGTACTCTTTTTCTGCACCTTTATCACTCATAACAGGGACAGAGACTGACTGCAGCTGTGATTTGGGTGGTCACGTCCCTGTTTAGAGACAGGTCTCCAGGTTTCTCTCTCCAGGACCAACATAGGCACAAAGGAGTTGAACTGCAATAATATCTAGTGAGCAGAAACCCCAGCCGAATTTGATCCTTTGACTTTCTGCTTTTAATAACAATATATTTATCAGTAACCGATGACACTGTCCTGGCAGCCTGACAAGTGGAGACTTGCTCCAGCCGAAGGAGAGGGGGCAAGGGAGGGAACAGAAATCAGCTCACCCAGCGAGACCCTTTCTCCTCCAGTTACTCAGCAACACTCTCGTTACGTGACTTAAAACATGACTTAGAAGTAATTGTTCAGCATTGCAGAAGAATAGCTGTGTACCCCACCATTAATGATTAGCTTCATTTTGCATGAATTAATTGACTTCCTGCAATTACTTCTGCTTTTCCCCACCAAGCGACTATGGCGTTCTGCTTTCCAAAAGCAATAAGTTGGCAGCTTGCTGACCCCGCATGCCTGTGAGCTACAAGGTGCTCATTCTATTTTCTGCACCAGTCGTTGGGCTGAGGCATCCAAATTCCAGCAGATACAGGATGGTTTATGGTTTGCTGTCTGCACCAGAAGCTTAGCAGGAGGGACAAAATGAAGGGAGAGTGTGGGAGAGAGGAATGTGTTCACTTTGCCAAGCTGACAGTCACCCGTAAAGGAGTCTATGTGGTTGTGGTCAGAAAAGTGACCCCATTAAGAAAAACAACTTGGTGTTTTGTATTTCTTCCCTTTCCATAATCTCCACCTCCGGGGTACTCCATCTGACAAGGCAAAGTGCTTTGCTAAATGCCAATTCATCCCTGCATCTGGAAAATTAAATAAAGCACTCCTTGCTTTGCACTTCATTGATAAGAGCGAAGCATCTGCAGCTGGAGCTTGCCTGGTGCTTTTGTTGATACGCGAGGCAGTGCCGAACACAGCGCGCTGTGCTGCAGCCATCCTGCCTCTGCCGCTTGGCTCCTGTTAGTGCGTTTTATTTCCATTTAAGCAGAGCGCTGTGACTCAGAAGGCAGGCAGGAAAAATGCGAAGGCAGCAAGGTAGCCTGTCCATAGCCATGGATGTACTTTGCTTTTCTGCTCAGCGTGCTGCCACTTTGCAGCGTAATCTGCAACCTCCGGGACTGACTGTTGTGGAGCAGGCATTTCGTGCTCGGACACAGCTGAAACTGCAGTCTGACATTGCAAAATAAGGAATATGAGCACTCTGGAATAAAGGTTTAGACTTAGCAAGGCCCACCGGTCCCAGCTGTGGTGAGTGTGCCAATTCACACCTCAGAGCTGCTTGGCAAGGGACAGAGATACTCAAAGAGCACAGATGGGCTCGCTACTTCTACAGAAAATCCCATGTTAGCAGAATATACCCAAAGCCGATGCTTGGAAGAGGATGCTGGACCAGGGAAGGAAAGATGCCTGCAGGAATACTGGGAACCTGCTGAAAGGAGGCTGTCAGGGAATGATGTGTGCATGGAAGAAAATCAAGAAGGTGAATAACCATGCAGGGAGGAGCCATGAGAGAAAGCTGTGATCCTCTCTAGAGTGGAGGTCTGGGCTTTTGACTCTGGACCTGGTCCCAAGGAGTGGGGAGAGAGGGATCGTTCATGTGTCTGTTTCTTCAAGGGAGTTTTCTGTGACATTTTCCTACAGCGTATTAACTTCTGTTTGAAATTACACACTGAACATGGGGTTCCAGATGCTCTTGATTACGCACCTCATCAGACTCAGCAGGTTTTCAGTAACATAGCCTTCTGTCTCCAGCTCCCGCCATTTATGGATTAAGGTGAAGGCATCCAATACTCCACAGTCATCATAGGTGCTCTGGGCAAGGGACTTTATAAACCAGAGCAGTGCTACTCCTGATGGTCTTTGCACTCCTAAGCTGAGCTCCTGAGGAGCCATGACAGCTGTCTGCCAGATCAAGAGCCTCGAAAGAGAGTATGTATTTTCAGTGAAGTTGCTTGTGCTGGCACAGCTTGCTTGATCCTCCATACTGCCGTTGATGTTATCACTTCTGTGTCCTTTTCTGCACTGAAGTGAGCTTTCTGTCCTAGGAAGAGCTGGGAGAGTCCACAGGGGTTGTGAATCCCAGAGTACAGAAACAAAAGCCACCCTGAAACACACCCTGCCTCCTCCAGGCTCTTCAGACCACCTCCAGAGAGCCCTCAGTAAGTGCTTGCCTACCTCTGACATCCCAGACACCTGGAGGGGGCTGATGCAGATGCACCAGTTTTCCATTATTTATTGGCCTTCCCTGACTGCTGTCCATGAATGCACTGATACCTTTGCAAACTAGAGTACATTTAAATCAGATGTTAAAGCTGGATTTTTGATGGCTCTGTCTGACAGGCTGAGAGGAGGAAGGCTCAAAAAGATATGTGCAAAGGGAGGAGGAATGCATGTTTACTTCTTTAGGACTTGTCTACAAGTGGCACCTCGCTGAAGTCCAACGCTGCACTGACCAAACCTTGAATGAACATGAACTACACCAAAGCATGAGACTGTGAAGAAAATGCAATTTCAGCTCTCCAAAGTGGTATAGCTGTATATTAAACACTGAACCTAGAATAACAGACTCTGTCCCTCTGCTTTGGGACCCCAACACTTTGGAATATCACTGTCCGTCGCCTGGCAAAGACAAGCGCTGAGAGCCATAGGCCCAGATTCAAGAGCTTCACTTGATGGCTTAACTGATTTTGGAGCTGAGCTGCTGGGGGCTGCCTCTGTAGCTGGTGGGGACAGGTGGCTGCACAAGGACATTCAGCCCTGAGGTGTGCAGGACCTCCCGCTGCTCTGCCCTCGGCAGAGGCAGCCTAAGGGGTTTGGCTCCTAGCTCAGATCCACCAGCAAAAGAGTTAGTAGCAAAAGCATAGGTGAGTTTTAGGAGTGAGTAAAGCTCACAAGTGGAAACAATTGCTGTGAAGTGGGGGCTGCTCAAAAACTTTCTTAATGCAGGTCCTGTTGTCGTATGTCTATGAGTAAGTCACCTTCTGCTGGCACGAGGCAAAATGCCATTAAAACAAATGGCTACAGGAAAAAAGAACTATTAATGAAAGCTCCATGACAATGATGAAAACTCCATGATAATGGTAAGCACTCCAGCATAAGTGATGACAAAACTTACTGAGTTAGTGAAAAATGCGCTCTGTTTGAGGTTGTGCTGCTGTTGACCCTGGAGATGCATCACTCATACTTGCCTGCGCTGGCCCCTTGGGCACATACATGGGTAAGGGAGGCTGAGGGGAGCTTTTTCCCTGCCCCAGCCTTGTGCTAGTGTTGCCCAGCCCTGACCCCAGAATTTGCCAGTGTCCAGCCACCCAGCAGCACCCCAAAGCACCCCCAAGAGGAAAGTATGCTGCTCCGCTGCTGCCTGCCCACCCTCCATCAGCAAATGTTCTCAAGATTTATGGGGTAGTAGTTGAAAAAAATATTGTTGTAAATAACACTGAAGCTCAACATACCTTTGAGTGTGCAGTATTTCCTACATATACGTAGGAAATTGCTTGATTTTATGTGCATGTAGAAGTGTACTATTACATTTGCATTTTGGTATGTGTGTGGAGAAAAAGTATTTCAAAGTCTCTTCTAAGAATATACACCAAATATGAAATCTCTCAAAAAAATCTTCATGCAGAAATACTTACATTGGCAGGAAAGAGTCCCAGTACAATACAATTTATCTGACGGTATTTGAAAATTCAAAATATTGAGCGTGCTGAGGAATAGCAGTCCATTTATAGAATTAAAACTTGAGAAAGGTACACACCGAATGCTTGAAGACATTGAATGAATTTGAGAAAATAAAATCCTATTAACAGAAATATTGTGTTCACTAGAGATAGTAATTATGAAATTACTGAGCTCTCATGATTACAATTATTTTAAAAATATATAATACACATAGCAAATAGAAATCCAGCTTTAATTCAGTTATTCTGGATGTATGATTCAGAAAAGATATCAGATAATTACATAGGTTACTATAGTTAGTCTTAAATATATACAGTAATTATAGAACTGTAGCAATATAGAACTTAGCCAACCCTCAACACTGCACAGCTTCACAGCACTGTTTTTCATTTGAGGCCATTCATCTGGTTGTAATGCAGTTCAAAATCTGAGGCTTTTCATCATGAGCCACTGCCTATTTCTGACAATCCCATAAACATCAAATCTTACTTAAAGCAGCCCTAGTCTGAAAAGGGACTCTGTAAAACTGATGCCTTCTTACTCAACTTACTGGCTCCGCTGTGTACCTTCACAGTCATACTTGTGAAAAATTGCACAGAGAAAAAGCTAGACTCAAGGTAATGCATTTCAGGTATCTACTTCCATCTTCCCTTCTTATGTTGTCTTTGCTATGGTATCAGAACAAGGGCATGTGACAGGTATAAAGGAGCTTTGGGTTAAGCACAGTTACTGTCTGTTTAAGAGCACAACCCATTTGTAGTGCAGTTTGTCTCATTTAAGGCAGTAAGCTCCCTAAATTGAAAGAAATATGCAAATACCATGTAGACACATGCATATATAAAATAACATCCATGCCTATCTTAATTCCCTGCTCTCCATCGAGGCTGCATTACACCATTATCGAGGAAACCGTGCGAATCTCTGCACCCAGCTGCAGCTCTGTGGGCAGAACTGGCAAGACCCTGTTGTTCTGAGGCAACGGCTGGCAGCAACATTACACTGAATTTCACCCCTGAGATTGCCACCATTGCTCACGGGCAGCAAGTGCTGCGTACCAGTGCTCTGCAGCCAGGACATCCCCATAAGCAAGGCAGCTCTGTTCCTTGCAGCACTGTCACCAAAGTGCTTGCAGAGAAAGGGTCCCTCCTGATGAGGCTGGTGAGTGCAGGTGACAGAGATCTGTGATGGATTAGCCTCAACTGTGGAAATCAGACCACCTCCTGTGCCCTACACATTGCCTCAGCTCTAACTTCAGCAAAACTAACACGAGCATGTTAATGTACTCTGGAGTCTTAAGGAAAGGAGAGATGCAGGACACAGATATTAAACACCTATTTTCCTCTTTGAAGAAGGGTAAAGACGAGAGCAGAGTGATGGCTCTTAGATAAGCGGGTCTCCTTGCTGAATTCATTACTAGGAGAGGTGTCAGATACCACAATGCAAGAGACCCTCAGAGAGGAATAGGTGGCAGAGAGCAACATGAAGGACCAGCCATTCGTTTCAGGACTTACTGGGCAAAATTTAGACTGAAAAAAAGAAGCATGAGGGGAGCTTGCTAATAGTTTCTAGGTACGTAAAAAGTTGATTTGAAGAGTGAGACAATTAATTGGGAGCAACGTGACTGAGTTACCACAGAGGTGACTTAGGAAAATCTGCTTTGCAGTAAGCCAGTTGTGAAATCTCTATCCCTGACCTTCCTTACACAGGGTTGAGAGAAGCACTTACTCAAAATAATATGGAGAAAAGTGGTTCTGCTTTGGGAAGAAGTCAACTGCATTGCCTCCCAGGGTCCTTCCCAGGCCTATGCTCTTCCACTCATTTAATATTTTAATTACTTGGGAGTTTTGCTCTAACTCGTACTTGCTAAGTAAGGCTGAACATTGTGCAGCTGAACGCTGGGGGAGAGGGACTGTCGTAAGTAGCTGCAGCTGGCAAGGTCCTTCGAGCTTCATGACTAGTGTGGAAGTGAATCTTAATGGCTGTTCATTAAAAAAAATCGGTAACAAAATACTCTTACTTATCTTTTTCATAACTAACTTGCTTTTTTTATGTCCTCCAGAGCATGATGTTTCAGTGAAAAAATACACTTCCGAAGCACAGATCTGTCACTGTTTCTTATCTTCTTTTTACCTGGGCATCATTAAGAAAGCAGAGTGTTCTTCATTCATCCACTTCTGCAGCTGTTAACAAGCATCAGAAATAATTAAGCTATTTTACCCGGCAGCAAATCGTTAAATATTCCTTGAAAAACACACTTAATTGAAAGGAACATTTCCCCCCCCTATCTATTATGCCAAAGCCTCATTTTCTCTGCTTCATGCTGTAACGTCCTTGCACCTCTGTAGGTATGTTTTGCCAGCTGTCTCAGCTTTGGCAGGCTTGGGTCTTCCAAGCAGCATCATAAGGAAAAAAATGGGTTCGGTAAGAGATGTGTATAAAATATACTTTTAATTCTGTTATGCCAGGAATACAAGTGGATTAGGTGACTCCAGCTGCATGCAGGTATGTTCTACCCCGAGGGTTATAGATGAATTCCTGAAAAAAATCAGCAATATATCAGGCTCTTGCTTGACAGCAACATGGCTGAGGGATGGGGAGAGTCTCTCATCTTCACTCCCTGACAGTTCATTCCTGCCCCCTATTCTCTGTACATGCTCTGCTATTCTGCTTTTGCTAATAGTGGTCAGAAATGAAGTGAGCCTTATAAAATACATATTGTAGTTGCCACTCAAAATAGACATCAGGAAAATGAAGTAAGCAGCATGATAATAGTTGTTTTCCTCTAGTCAAAAGAGAAGCTCAATATACCTTAATGGCAATCACTAACCAGGAATGGTCGTGGGGGCGGGTTTAGGCTTACAAGTCACTCTCTTTTCCTCGTTATTTATTAGGATGGAGAGAGCAACAGGCATGAATGACACAGAACGATGAGCACAAAGCCAGCCTTATGATCGAAGAGCCTCAAGCAAGAATAAAATCTTATCTCCGACTGCAGGAGGAAGAAATCCCGCTGCAGCAATAAATCCAAAGGAACAGGACGAGGCTCTTAGTTACATCCTTTGATTCAGCCGTAGGATGGGAGCAAGCAGCTTGCGCAGGAGCAGAAGAGCAAAAGCCCAGTCAGGTGGGGTTTTTTGGTTTTGTCTAATATAGGCACAGCCTTTTCTTCTACAATTATCCTCCTGCCCAGGTGATCCCAGTTCTGTCCTGAAGGATCTTTGAAGCCTTGTCTTTGCAGTGCATGACCTGAACCCATTACTCCCTTGCTCACAGCATTATCATTATGATTTGCTATTTGTGCTCCTCTCTGGATCCTGCAATTACAGTTGACTGTCCTAAGTTTACCCAAAACAGTGATGTTTTGTGTTGTTGTTTCTAAAATAATAGTTTCCAGAGGCCATTCCCCACCGCACAATAAGCATTTGAAAGCAGCATTGTGTTTGGAGGCAACCTAATTCCCCTGCGGCACTTCCCAAGCCCCGGCACTGCTGTGTTACTGAAGATGCTGTCTCCCTCCTCCCAGCCGTGAAATGCCAAATATATCCTGACTACGGATGTTGCAGATGATATAATGACATCAGATTGTAATTCAGATGATGATTTTACTGCCAAGTAAAATCTTAGCACTGACTATAAACCTAGCAATATTCTCCAGCGAGAAAACAGTATTTACAGTAGGATTTCAGCCACAGCAGCTCCATGGTGCGTTCAAGCATCTGTTTACAAAAAGTTCAAAGAAGCTGAATTGGGTACTGCAAGAAGTGATCGACTTACCACCTTATTATCACATACCTCCATACATACTGCCACCAAATATTACCTCCACTTAAATATTAGGATAAATTTTGCAGGACACAAACACAGAAATAGCTGCTTATATAACTTGGAATTGTGGCACAAACTTTAGCGGTAGGAAGAAACAGCAAGGGGAAATCCATTGTTGGGTGACCGTCTTTGACGTAGTCAGGGTTGTGTTCTGCATTGTGTTGAGCAACCAAGACCTAAGCCCAGATGGAGACATTAGCACTGTCCTAGCTTTTAAATTCCTGACGCACGCTGATTTGTATCACAGCCTTCATGTTTTTTAAACAAAGCAATTCCTGTATGTTTAATACGGAAGCTGTGATTTGCTGTGGAGTTTCCAAAATTTACATGCCTGCAGGATATTTAAAAATATTTCCAAGTCAGCCTATCAAGGCAGGTTTTTCTCCTGTCAAGAGTGTTTATAGAATACAAACAAAGATCTCAACAAATGCCTCCCTTGTAACTTTGCCTGTGTACAGAGCATGAGGTTTGTATAAAACAGGTGTCAGTTAGACAGTGTTTCCCTGCACTGCTAAACATCTAGTCCACTCTCTAAATTACCAGCTCCATATGCAAACATAGCAGGTTTGCTGAAAAATACACTGCAACTGACAAAATTCAGATTTAATCTACCAAATAATAAGGTTGCAAAACTACGGGGTGCTATATCCCTTTAATATTACCCACTTCAGGGCTACCAAACCTATTGTAATCACCTTCTCCAGCCTGATAGGTGGGCCCTACTAGGAGGAAGGGATACCTTATGGCAAGATGGGGTTTAGGGCGATTTTATGTTGATTTTCATGGGGCACATGCGAGGCAGAAGCCACAAGAAAGAAAATATTTAGAGATCCCCACAGTATAGTACAACAGTGTGCACAGCTGTAGTTTGATGGAAAGGAGGTTTGGCAGCAGAAGGGGATGGAGCACTGCCTGACACAAGCCAGGAGACAAAGTATGCACATTTTAACAGAGGTGCACTCCCTGCTTTGAGATGACGCCGTAGCAACGCCTTGATCAGGGGCTGCAAGTAAATGCACCACATAGATGCAGGCAGCAGCACCAGGCAGAACTGCGTCGCAGGCTGTGTAAGGATGCTGCTGGCATGACCAGCCCCAGCACTTGACTTGACCCAGCATGGAGCCAGCACTGCCCAGTGACACCCCTTCCCTGCGTGGATGGTGAAGGCGATGTTGGTCTCTCTCCCAGTTGCAGAAGGAGGCATCAGGTGCCCTTGTTACCCCCTGCTGGTCCCAGACTCCAGGCCCTCTCCTTCCACTCCTAAGGGGTCCTTCAGCCACTTTTGGGATGTTTCTAGATCTTTGACATTTTGCTGCCATTCTGTGCTCCCCTTCGTGCTTCTTAATGCAATATTCAGCAAAGCTACCAATTCCTTCCTGCTGGCATTTTAGCCTTTTTTGTCTTCTACAGCTGCTTTCCCTAGCAGACGTTCTTCAACTGCCATCTGAGATAATCCCGTCCTTGCCATGGGGGTTTATAAAGCCCACGACAGCCTCTGTGCTGCCCCTGCTCTGGAGGTCTCTCCTCCAGCAGCTGCTTGGGTACTCACCCCGCTTTCCTCCAGAGACGCAGCCAAGAGCCCATTGCCCCAGCACAATGGCACGAAGGGTCTTGACATGAAAGAGAAGCAGACTCATCTTTTCCTAACTACAACCAGCTTGTCTGCATGCATAGAGGAACAAAAAAATGGTAAAAATATTATTCCACAGCTCACTAACTATTCGGGATGGACAAAAACACAAAGCAAGGCAAGGAAAATAAAAGGTTGTGAGTATGGGCAGCTTTAGAAAAATATGCTCGCATGAAATTTTCTTCCTTGCTGGGGGAAGTTAGAAAAAAACCACAGTCTCGGAAGAAACTGTAGTAGTTCCCTTCAGGAAGCTCTATTTCAGGATAACATAAACTATGTGCTGGTTGGATTAATATTTAACATGGTTGAAAAATAATATCGCCCTATTACAAGTTCCTCCCAAAAATGGGCACAAGCCAAATTCCATTCTAAAGTAATACCTATAAAAATGTAAGCACCTCATAGGAGGCAGATACTATCACAAATCAAAGTAAATGTTTACATATTATGCTTATAATTAAGAAAATAAAATTAAGAAGTTAATGACAGAAGAAAAAAATACAGCTATCTACATCTTGATATTCTGTTGAATCACCTTTATTTACGTGGCGGATAAATCATCTATTGATTTAGAATTGTTAAACATGGGGATCCTTTTCCAGATTTGGAATTCGCTTGGGAAAAGAAGTGCAATAATTCATGCCAAACTACACAGATGCACAAGTGTATTTTAAAAGCAGTTTATTAGGATAGAATCATGCTCTTTTTTCACCAGTGTTTTGAATCTTTCTAGGAAGAATGGAGTATTTTTCAACTTTCTTTATTAAATATACCTGTTTTTTCTAGATATCGCAAGTCCTCTCTTATTACCTGTGACAGTGAAATACCAGCCCTTTGGAGTCTGGTTCAAAGACATCCTACATCTTCCTCCTCTATTAGCTCTGAATGTTTTCTGTGGCTAAGATTCATGACCATACAGATGGTCTATTCATCATGTTAGGCTCAATTACCTCTCAAAATATATGGGGGAAAGCATGTTTCCATTGAAGTCAGTGTTAAAATTCCTATTACTGCAATGGGGGTACGATTTCACTCACAGGGTTTCAATGGCAGCTGACCTTTGAGGAGGTCCTCTGAATCGGAGTGAAATTCACACAGTGTGTGTATTGCTATGTTTGATAGCAATGTTTCTAGAATATACTGTTTCTGTAGCATATATTATCGCAAAAAGTAGTCATGCCATTTGCCAAAGCAATTTTTCAAAGCTGGATTTGTTCAATGTTTTTTATAATTAATGGCATTATGGAGACTCTTAATTTAACTGTTCAACAGTGTATTCTCTCTTTTGATGGATGTCATTGGTCATTAATCTTCTTGCTTCTTTTTCAATTAGCCTAGATAGATTTTTGCCCTTACTGGTTAACCCTTAACATGCACCCAGCAGAGAGGGTGCAGCCCTAATCTGACACATGGCATGACACAAGGATATGCATGTTGCACTCTGTCAGCAGTGCTAATGCTCACACACACAATTTACAATGACTTACTGACCTAGAAATTTCTTTGTCAGCTTCTTAATTTTCCTTCTCTAAAAATGGGCTTAAAAACAGATCTAAAATTCTAATTATCTTTGTGTCATTCTATCCTGAATTCAAACCAGGTAACAAAATGCCACTTCTCTTTTTCATTAACTGTACTTCTTGCAGAACTTCAAAACAGTGTAGTAGACTCCAGTTCTCTCTTAGTACGTATTCAGGATTTCAAGGCAAACCTTCTCAAAGTAGAAATCCTGAAAGATCACTGTATATGTTTTGTTAAAGAAAAGTAGTCTTTTAAACACCCTGGCATTTCTCCTGTGTAAAGACTTGAGGACTAGGAGCCTGTGTGGTGACTAAGTACCCAAAGAATGTCCTGATTTTTAAATTGCACTTATAAAAAAAACTTATTAATAACAGGTCAAGGCCTTAAAAGGATAGAGCAATTTACTGCTTATATAATAAGAACACGTGTGGCAAAAAGGTGTAGAAAGCTTTGGATAGCAAAATTGCTTGCAGACGGCAAAGCTGTGAGTACACAAATCACGGCAATGAGAACTGTTTCAGGAATATTCATTTCAAAGGCAAAATGCAGGCACGAAGTATAAAAGACTACCTAAAAAGACTGCTAAAACGTTTGTCTGATTTATTTTTCCAGGAATAGCAAAAGTTCCCTGAACACCATCTTACCTGACAGATGCTTCCTTACACTCACTGCCAAGAAAACACCTGTGGGAACCACAGAATATCACACTAATGCACTTTTCACTGACTCCTTCCTCTTTGAATCTGCATTTTTGGTGTTTAACATCCCAAATGTGTATCTCAGAGGCACACTTTTTGCCTCACACTGAGGGCTTGGCTGACATGTGAGGGTGCGGTGGTGGCTGTGTGGGTGCTGCGGCACTGGCACGTGACAATAGTGCAGATCCACCGTAAGGAAAGGGGGACTTGTGGTACCCACCCTGATCAGGCCAACTCAGATATCTTCACAAAGACATCTTCTTTCCCAGCAGTGATGTTTTGCTGTCCCATCACCTTGTCCTGAGATTTAGATGGGGCGGCGGTTGATACTTTCTTATATAGCCGGTCATGTCTAAAAACTAAAAGATATTTTCTAAGTCTTCATTTCCTTCAGAGAAAACCTTTCCCTGGTTCACCTTCCCTTTGAGGAGCCCCTCCCCAAGCAGCCCAAGACGGCTCTGTCAGCATCCCCCAGGAGATAAACCATGCAGCACAGCTCAAGAAAAGATTGACACAAACTACTGAAAGTGAATTCAGACTCTCCTTTTCAGTCAGATAAGGTACCTATCTGTAGTGTCAGCTGGCCCAGACCTCATAACACAGAAAATAACACTGTAATCTTGGAGGACAAATGGCGTGAATCTGGCTACCCTTTGTCTGTCCTCGTGCTGTCCTTCGTCCTAGAAGAGGTGACATGCGACCTGCATGTTGAAAGCAAAGCCGTGGCAGAGTGACTTCCAGGTGGTGTATCAAGCTTGGGAGCTTTGAACTGTGACCTTCCAAATTCCCACATAGGAGAGAAGAAGCATGACCTGGATGTCCCAAAGCCTCAGAGAGCATGACCTCTGGGAGCAGACAAAACTGACTGGCATTTAGAGAAACGTAGAAGTTTCTCTAAAATGTGCCAAACCTCAGCATTAACTCAAGGAATATGCAAAAATTAAGATGATTTAAGGGAGATATGTTTTCTCCATCCCATCAGATATTCTGGACTCGCAGCTGAGGCTTTTGTCTGCAGAATTCCAAATCAGGGCAGCCAGCCGCCATTCGGTGATTTATACCACTAAGGCAGCACAAGTTTGATTAATAAAAACACTTTATTTACCTTTCATTGAAGCTACTGAGCTGCTGTAAAGCACCTCTTTTACCAGATGCAGCAATCATCCTAGATTTCTGATCTCTCTCCTCCAGTTTATGGGAAAACGTGGATTGTGGGCGACTTCTGTATAGTTGCTGTAAGTGTGGAGAGAAAAGACACACTTAGCTTTCTTTCAAACTTTAACCCGGCTTTTCCCTTTGGAGTCCTCACTTCTTGTTCCATCTGGAAGCAATGTGAGGGCTACATACTTAGAAGGTCATAAGGAACGTATTTCTCATAGGGCATAGCTTCTGGTACCACGCAGAAAGGAAATGTAATCACTGTCTTTAGGAAGTCTAATGAAACGTACTTTGTAATGACTACAGCATGAGAACAAGCATCACAAGAACATGTGAACAGAAAAAAAAAAAAAGATAGGCTCGTTTAAGAGAGCTTGACTGTAGAGTATGAAACTCCTTGTTTGATAGCCTTGCTAGTATCTGCTCCTTTCTTTTCTGTCTTAAAAATATTTACCATTTGTTTTCCAAGGTCACTGTCCTTTAACAGTCCAATTTTTTCCTTTTTGCTTTTCTTCTGTTTACATTTCCAATAAGAATGAATGTATATATATAGTCATTTGATGCATCAGAAAACAATAGTGTTCCTTTGGTTCGCTGCTCACTCTGTGAAAAAACCTGCCTCCCCTCCTACCAGGAACTGGCCAGGCTGTAACAGCTCACCAGAACCTTTATTTATTTTATGCGTTTGTTCTTGGTGAAGCTAAATAAACATTGTATCCCCATTGGTAAATGTTGTATCCCCATTGATGAGCAAAGCTTTAAAGGGTTGAATGTCTAGTTTGGATAAACACTCAAGTGTTCAGCATTTGTCCAACATTAAAATCCCAGAAAAACAAAAAAACTAAAAGAAGCATCTAAAGGGTGATACCTTCTGTCCTTCCGCTGCTAGTCATGGGCTTCACCAGTCACGCTGCCATACAGCACATGCTCCTCTCCCTCTGGCCTTTTTACCTCTGCTAAGGGGAGGGCTTTGCATGATGGGGGGATCTGTTTAGCACTCAGGGCTGGACTTAGACATGCTTGTTAGCAGCTCCAAAACCACACAGCGTTGAGTACCCCCTGCTGCCTTGCCTTGCCTTGCCTTGCCAAGGTTTGCAAGGAAAAAGCAGGGAGTTTGGCAGAAGACAGGTCTAGTGACAACTCGTGCTGCTAATGGGTAGATTGCAGAGGAGAAACTCCTGGAAGCTCCTATTTGTCCTGATTTCACATTTTCTCTCTTAAATTATTCTCTCTGTCTTACAGCTCTCCAGGTGAAAGTCTGTTTACTCCTCTGGTTCTGTACCATGGGACCCTGACACGTGTGCTGAAGCTCAGCTTCACCAAAGCCTCTTTTCCTGCCTCCACTCGGGGAGTCAGCTGTGGGAATGGGTCCCACTCATAAAATACCTGAGAGAGAAGACGTGCTTTGAGCTAGATGAGCTCCAGCTGTGCAGACCCTAGGGCAGGCAGAGGGGAGGAGGTGGAAACAACTGGCTTGCTGTAGACCACCAGACAACATCACTCCTTTTCATAACAGCTCACATTAAAATAATTGAGAAACTGCAGCCACATTTTGATCAGACTCTGTGTGTAGTGTAGGGGATGGGTCTACATCTGAAATCATGCATATGACCCCTTCTGTGCTGCATATTCAAAGAAAAAAATATCTGATAATTTGCTACTTTTCTTCCACAATGGCTGTTTTTATAGATGTTATTTCTTTTTATAGCTGAATCACTCTTTTTCAAACTTCGCTTCTTTGCACACATGAAATGTTTTTGATCAGATTATATTTACGATGAAGGCAAATACTAATTTAATATCTGTCACAAGATCTTGCAAGATTTCCCATGAGGTCTCATGATTGTGTATCAGCATGTAATTAAATAAGAGGGCCAAGTCAGTCTCTGGTGTAAGTCCTGGGAAAGCAGTAATATTACATCAAGGAAGTGTTTTATCCTACTGCAGTCAACTCTAGCTTGCCTGACATCTTCTTATTTTAAATTTCTTTGGCTTGCTTCTTTTTTTTTTTTTTTTTCTTTTTCCCACCAGTTCTCATTCATTTGTACTTCAATTCCACCTTTCATTTTGCTTTTTGCCATTTTCAATCATCCATGTGAAAGTGTGTCACTTGTCACAGATTCCTTTGATATGCAGCTTGGTTTCACTTTGTTTTATTCATGTACTGGTTATCTGCTTATTTATAATTTAATCCCCAACCAGATTGATGCCTACTGCTCAAAGGCTTGCAATAGTATAAAACATAGTGTTGTGAAAATGCCTAGAGCCTTAGGTAGGCTTCATTCCTTTTCATATGTTTCCTTGAACTGTTCCACACACACTGTATATTCACTTACAAAGAGACGTTTCTATTTTCAGCCACTCTCTGTAGTGGCTGTCCACCCCATTAAGCTACACGCTGGCCTTGCTGAGCCCATCACACGTGTTCAGGTGTTGCATGTCACCTCTGGCATCCTCTCCATCAATGTCCCCGGCTGCTGTGAACTGCTCCTTGGCAGCAGGACACAGACATCTATAGAACGCAATGCTGCCAGTTTCTGCAGCTTGAGATCAGCCTTTTGTCTGCAGGGAGGGTACATCTGCAGGGCCCAATGCAGCACTGCACAGAGATACCTGCACCGCAAGCCAGCTGCAGGCAGTACATTATAGACGAGACTCTGCCCAGGCTGACCAGCTCTGCAGACAGGTGAGATGCTGGAGCCAAGGCAAAGGTGCTGCTAAAATGGCAGCATTCCTTCAAGAGCTTCTGCAAGAAGGCTCAAGGCTTGTTCAGGTTTCTCTGTATGTTGATGCATCATGCTGTGTGAACAGGCATAACGTGCTGGAGCGATTCCTTCTTCTGCTGGAGTACACTGGTATGTCATGAGTAGGTTTCTGCCCATGCTGGAGCTCTAAGGACAGCCGCAGAAGAGGGCATTCAGCTGGCATGTAGTGTGGCCACAGATTTCTAGAGTGACTATAGCTACAGCACAAGAGATAGGGGAAGATGGGGGGAAAAGGCGCTTTCTATGGTTCTTTCCGTTGAAAATTTTCAGCCAGAAGCATTAAGGATTGGGAGAGTGAGTATGGTCTTGAAAATCAAAATTCCAGATCTGCTGAAGAAAGACATCATCTGTGTGGTCAAACCACAGTTTTCTATTTAAAAATATGCCAGTGGATGCAGTATCCTCTCACCAAATCATTGAGTCTGTCTTGTGCTTCAGTCCCCTCTATGGAAAATGGAGACATTTCTCCACCCCGCAGGAAGGAGCTATAGCCACAGCCTCCAAACACATTTCACACCCCTAAGCCCTCCTGGCTTCTCTCCGCCCCTGCAGTCTTCTCCACACTGGCAGTCCCCGTGGGGACCCTCCTGCCCCATCCTCCCTCCATCTGCCCCCAAACCCACCACACTGTCCTCCAGCTTACTGACCTTTCTCCTTTCCCACTTCACTTCCCTGCCTCCACAAAGCCAAATTTTGCTCATCCCACCCTTAGTAATCTTGGTTGCTTCATACAATCCCACCTTTGTCCAGAGCCGGTGGCAATATGCTTTCCTTTTATACTAGATTTGCTCTAATACAAACTTCACTAAAACATGTCCAGTTGCTGACTGCCAAAGTCAGTTCCTATAGCACAGACCTTTCCAACCAGTAGTCTGGCTGTCCTCCAGGCTGTCTGCCAGACAGATATTCGAGGAAGAAGCCGAGGGAAGGAAGGCCTGGCACAGGATCCAGATTTTTCTTCTTTAAATAAAGCTGCAGAGAGCAGCAGTAGTAAGTCTGGGGTTCGGGATCCCCACAGGCATTGTTAATGGGAAGAGAACTGGGAGCATCTATTGCAAAGTTTGGGAGGACTGTTAGAGAAATTAAGAGCAAGTCAGTGATTTGCATGGTGTATTTATTTTCTAAAATGGAAATTAAGGTTCTAATTGAGCATTTTATGTAATTAAAATCTTTTACGTGGAAAAATGAAGTCTCTGCTACAGAGGTAATAGGAAGTACAAAAATACTTTGGATGTGCTAAAGATAGTGCAGATAATTAAATGTTCTCCATGCTTCGGTTCTCTCTCCAACCAGATCAGGTAATTAATGTTTGCTTGTGCCAGATGCTGGATTACTCCCGGATCCTGCTGTGCACAATATGATTCTCCCACAAATTCCCATTTGTGTCGAGGTGAGTTGAGATAACCTCACTGCTGTTATCAGTCTCTGTACTTTTTACTCAGTCAGACATATCCCTCAGAGAGGTTCAGAGTCCCACTGTGCCGGGTGCCACGCAAATGAAGAGCAAGTACCAGCTTGAAAGTATTTCTCAGCAGAGTACTTTTTGATATTTGGGGAGCGGGGGTGAGAAAAGGGGTGTACAGAGCCTTATCCTAGTGCTGGCGGTTGTGCCTAGTGTGAAACAAGTGTGTCTTACTTCCAGACAACATGGGGAACAGAAAAAGATGACTTTGCAGCGGGATGTTTTTCCTGGTGCTGGCCAGTGAGAAAACACTGTGAGATGAGAGAGAACAGGAGAACCTCAGCAGTTCCCAGATGGACCACTTGGTGGATAAGGCTGGATGTTGGTGGATGAGAAGCTCAACATGAGCTGGCAATGTGTGCTCACAGCCCAGAAAGCCAACCGCATCCTGGGCTGCATCAAAAGAAGCATGGCCAGTAGGTTGAGGAAGGTGATTCTGCCCTTCTACTCAGCTCTGCTGAGACCCCACCTGGAGTACTGCATCCAGCTCTGGTGTCCCCAACATAAGAAGGACATGGACCTGTTGGAGCGAGTACAGAGGGCCACAAAACTGATCAGAGGGCTGGAGCACATCTCCTATGAAGACAGGCTGAGATAGTTGGGGTTGTTCAGCCTGGAGAAGAGAAGGCTGTGGGGAGACCTTATAGCAGCCTTACAGTACTTAAAGGGGACCTACAGGAAAGATGGGGATGGTGTCTTTACCAGGGAGTGTACTGATAGGATGAGGAGTAATGGTTTTAAAATGAAAGAAGGTAGATTTAAATTAGGTATCAGGAAGAAATTCTTTAATGTGAGGGTGGTGAGGCACTGGAACAGGTTGCCCAGAGAAGCTGTGGATGCCCCATCCCTTGAAGTGTTGCCCCATCCCTGGAAGTGCTCAAGGCCAGGTTGGATGGGGCTTTGAGCAGCCAGGTCTAGTGGAAGGTGTCCCTGCCCATGGCAGGGGGGCTGGAACTAGATGATCTTTAACATCCCTTCCACCTCTAACCATTCTATGATCCTATGATATTGGTTCCATTTTGTCCAGCAATTTTGGTTTTTTTAGAGTCAAACCTGAACATGTCTACTTCATTTCAATGGCAGATTTCCATGCATTTCCACACATTTCCAGCATGATCCCAAAATAACTGCTTACTGGAAGCTCCTGGTTTCCTCTCTCTGTGTGGGTTCTCTGGAGGCAGGAGGGACTCGCACTTGTGTGAGACACAAAAGCTTGCCTCTTGATGGGAGCATTTTAATCTAGGATGTAAAAATTCTCTCTTTTCTTCCCCCTATGTTTCTTGAGCTCATAACAAATCAGCTACTATCAGCCAAGCAAAAACGTGAAAAAAAATCTCTTTGAGTAGCAATATTCACTGCCCCCACCTTTAGGATATACAGCTTCAGTTATTTTTGTTCCTTGTGTGCTTAAACATCCCTGTGTAATTTCCATTTCTTTACACTGTGCCTTTCTTTATTTCACATACACAAATGCGCATGTCCATTGCAGAGGCAATAGGACAAACGAGGCGGTCCTTACTCAGTCAGAATCTCCATTGATTTCAATAAGCAATTCGATTAAGCGGAGGCTATAGGATTTGAGTCAGCCAATTTCACCAAGATTAAGGGGAAAACACGCCTGAAATTGATTGATATGGAAGCAGCAAGCCCATGTCCACTGGGCACTCACAGCCTGTAGGTATCATGCATGCTGTATCAACACTAATATAAATTCGATAAGAGTACATGGTCCAGAAGCAGATTTAGCTTTGATAGATCTTTAAAAGCTGCACAAGGAAGTTCTGCCTCTAAAAGCATTGCAATCTTTCTTGTCAGCAGGATGCAGGCTCAGCCAGGTAATCGATACCATGCTCTTGCCCAGCTCACTGTTGGGTTAGGATACCTCTAAATAGGCAGCCCTTTTGTGACAAGTCTTCCCTTTTATCAGCAGATAAACTCACACTGCTGTTGTCAATAGCACTACCACAAATTTGAATGATGTAGGGGAAGACAGGACCTATGAAGGTGAGACACCTCCTGAATTACAGTTTGATCCCATTTTGTTGAAGACATCATGCCACCTAATCCTGTTCATAAATGTATCAAAATTTATCTTATAATATACAGCATGGAACAGCTCTGTGCAGCTGCCTTCCTCTTTAAAAGCTGATTTAAAGGAGAAATCCTAATATGATGCTAATGCATAATCTTCCTTTGAAGCCTATGGAGCCAACCACCTCTTTACAGTCAGCACTCCCATGTTCTTGCTTACTTTAATTTCTGCTGTAACCAGGGTGCAGAAGCTTTGGTGATTGCCGATACGCATTCCTCTTGCACAGGGTCTCTGTGGAACACACCTTGCACAGCCTGTCTAACCTCCCAGCTGGAGACAAGCCCATGCTACGGGCTGCTACGCTGTGGAGCTCAGGAGCATCTTCCCTGTAAATCTTCTCCCTTACTCTCGCTCTCATTGGCCAACAAGTGAGCAATGCAACTGCTCCTTTTAAAACAAGCCCACAGACAAGCAGCTGAGCAAAACGGTCATCCCCAGTTCACGTTGTAAAGGCTTTACGGAAAAGGAGAGAAAGATTTCAATGAAAAATGCTCTCCACTGGAAAAGACAGTTCTTATCTGCACTCCAGCAATTTCCAGCAAAATTTACGGTTTCTTTTACGTAGCAAATTCTCTGTAAAAATGATTATATATACAAACATCGGAAATTTCCAGGTCCCAGAACACATAATAATAGTTGCCACTTATAAAGCCTTTTTCATCTTCAAAGCACTCTGCAAGGACCAGCTAATGAATCCTCAAGTTATTCCTTTGAGGTTAAGTGATGTGCTCAAGGTCAAAACTTGAATCAGTCTCAGAGCCAGGATTAGATATGAGCAGATTTTTGCCTTTGCATTCCCTACTTAACCCATGACCTTCATACAAGCAATCCCTTGCTGTACTTTAACAGAAATTCAGATATAGAAGCATAACAAATTCTTTAAGGGAAAAAAAAAAAAGTTGGATGTTTCAGAAGTCATTTCTCACCTTTCCTCCAAATTATAACTACCCTCTGTGCTTTAAAAATAGCAGCCCGCTGTGTTTTGCAGTTTGGCAGGAATGCTTGCCCACCTGCTTTGCAAGATGAGTCGCTTTGTTTCTCAACAGCTTCTGCCGCCTTCTTCAGTCAAGCCATCCCCAGGCCTACTTCCAGATGACAACCCAGTCGTCTTCCTAGCCAGGTGTCAGCCCTATTCCAACATTACCCCCTGCCCTGTTTTCCCCAGCATTGAGTGTGTTCATTTGCCCCCTGAACTATACGTAAAGAAGAAAGTCTTATCACAGAGACCTAAGCATGATATAATTATATCACTGAGCATGTTTTGTTTGGGTCATGCAGAAAATCAGTGCAGTGTGCTTATCAGTACAAATTTAACAGGATACTTTCTTATCAAGTACAAATCTTGTCAAGGCGGATTTTTTTTTTTTAGCATTAAAGCAAGGAGGGTGTAAATTGGTGTAAACCTTAGGTTTACTGTCTCAACACCTGGGATTCATTGCAAAATAGCTCCAGCTGCACACTGATCTTTGAGCACTTGGGGTTGCAGAGACCACACAGTGCAATTTGAGCTACAAAAAGTCCTTACGAAGTCCCGACCTGGCATGACCGGGGTGCTGCCTCCTTGGGGCTGCCCAGCTGGAGGGTGTCCCTGGGTCCCCCGCTTCCTGCTGGAGCAGCTCTGCAGAGCTGCTTGTACCCCTCCTGCCTTCCTCCATCTGCCTCCAGCTCCGCTTCAGATGCACAGTGCCTGCAAACCCAGCACCCATAGGAAAATCTATCCCAACAGCTCAGCGGTGCGTGACTCAGCCTAAGCGAAAAACAAGATGGTTTTTCATTGGAGCTGGTTTGGAGTCACTCTGATAACATGTGATTATAATTTAGGTGGGTGGGAGCAGGGCAGAGGGAAGGGGACATCTTGCAAACAGCTTGAAATGTCCTAAAAGTTTCTGAAATGAGCCTGCAGTCTCTCTTTGGCTCTTGTAAATGTTAGTCAGAGCCCAGCATGTATTTATGATCTGAGGCTTACATTGCCCAGTTGACTCATGTCTTCCAGATAGTGAAGAACCAC
Source organism: Burhinus bistriatus (assembly GCA_013397275.1). NCBI lineage: Eukaryota > Metazoa > Chordata > Aves > Charadriiformes > Burhinidae > Burhinus > Burhinus bistriatus. The sequence continues at coordinate 43,316 of VYXH01011833.1, read as the reverse complement.
AGCTACCTCGCAGTCTTCCCATGGTGCCCTCCACTGGCAGCTTCAAGCTGCTCAACAGATAATGAACTGAGTATTTTAGAAGACCTGTAAGTCCAATAAAAGTCTATTATCAGCCATGGTAGAAGTGTCCCAGAATAATAATAGGAATTTTGTGACTATCACTGCTATTCAGTAACAATAAAAAGACTGTGTGATACAAAAGGCAGCAAGAATCCTGGGAAAGAGCAACCCAGTCTTGGGATTTTCACTGTCTGCCCACCTAGTAGGATATACTCGTGCAAATTCTCACTTTTTCTCTGATTCAGTGAGTCTGAAATGCCCTTCTGCATAATCAGCCTCCTTCAAGAAAGGGGATTCACCCTTTCCTGGCACATGGGATGTTCATATTTCAGTCCCACCCAGCAGAAAAGCATCAGGGTCCCCCACATCCCATGATGTTATTATCAAAACACTATATCAAAGATGGCACAGCCTAGCACTGCCTCTCTCATAACTTTCAAGTTAAGTGGCAGCTGCTGCTCTATTTTGTGTGCGACCTGGTCCCCTGCCTTTCATTAGGTGTGCTTCAAAAATCAGGCCCTTGGGGTACCCTAGCTCAAATTTGGGCAGGGGTGGGAGGCAGCACGGTGCTGCTGGGACTGACACAGGCCCGGAGGACACGGAGACCCTGTCGCAGGTCTCATCACGATTGGCACTATGCAACCCAGGTGCTTCCAGCATCTGCAGTAGTCAGTTGGGATTTTTTGGATGTATTTCTGGATTTAAGTAGTTAAAGTCCTCCTAAGTCCTTCTTTAGACATTAAATCCTTTACTGGATCTAACCCAAAGCATATAAGTAGGAAAAATGTGAATTTTCTGCTCTCTCCATAAAGATGTCTAGCTGTCTTTTAAATTCATTCCTGTTATTTGCTTCAATAGCTTCACCTAGCAATAATTTATTCCACATGCTTATTACTTTTTGATTGAAATAGCTGTGCCTGAATTCCCCTTTCACTCTTAATTTCCTAGTTTTTAGACTGAGTCTCTTGTTTTTCCAGACTTCTCATCAGACTGAAGAGTTTATCTCATTCCAGTTGATCAAACCTTTTTACAACTTTAATATTTCTTCAGGTCTTCTTTTCTCCGATTTTTCTGACAAGAATAAATGCTTCCCTTTTTAACAAATGTAGACTGTCTGCTTATGCTTCCATCTCCAGAAAGGCAGAAAGCTATGTGAGAAGGTAACCATGTCAAAAGCCCGTATTTCAATCTTATGACTACCCTGTTTACTAATAGCAACAGTTTTGGAGGGGAGAAGTCAAATTCCTATGTGCCAATTCCCATCTTCCGTTACTTTGACAGCTCTAGACTTTTTGAGCTGGCAGAGCAAGGCGTAGCTTCTTTCATGGCTGAAAGTGTACAAATAACCTCATGAATGACAGGGAATGATTTGGGAATAGCTTTTTACTCATTATCTATTTTTTTTCCTATTCACAATGCTGCAAAAAAATGCAGGATACAACAAAAACTGCAAGGTTGTACGTGGCTGTGTGTGGAGGAGTGTGTGTTTCACTGATTTCAGAAAAGCCAGCTATAGTAACCATAGCTTGTAATGACTTAGCTATGAAGATGTGTAATCAGCTCAGAACAACAACTCATTGAATTTCTTTTGTTATATTTGTTTTTGCCTCTCACTGTGTTTTCCTTTTTCAGCAAGATGTGTATTGCAATCTCAAGGAAGGTTTTGGCCAAATGTCCTGTGACACTTACAGGACAGTTCCCAAGGCTTGAAGTTATTGTTTTAGCATCCTTGTGGAGTGTGGCAGATTTCCCTGAATTGGTACATTTTCTGAAGGTTTTTTCTTGCAGCTGGAATGGTCCAAGGCATTGTTTGGGAGTGGTAGCTTCGTTTTGGGGATATGTGCCTTGAAAAAGAGTAGATTCCCTAGTGAACTGCAAAGCTGTGGATGGACATGTGGCTCCTGCCTGGCACTCATTGAACAACTGAGTTCCACCTAGCTCTTGGGCTGGGCAGCAAGAAAACCAGCAGAGGAAGAAACCCTGCATTTCAAACTGGTTTTGAGTGTGATATAATTCTCCTTTGGTGACTCAAATCTCTGCTTGTAATCCTGAACTGAACCTGCTCTGCAGAGACTGAAATCTGTCCCCATCAAATTTGTGCCAGATAAGCATTGTGGGCCTCCTCTCTTCCTCCCATCGCCTGACCACAGTGTGCAGCACACCCAGCAAGCAGGACTCTGAGAAGTCACCTGGCCCTGCAGTGGGGTCCGATATTGCTACTGGTACCCAGGGGACAAACAAGGGGAGAGGCAAGATAGGGGAATTGCGGGTCCATAAACATTGCCCTGCTGCAGGCCAAAGGATAATAAAGTGGTAATTTGGTTCTGTTGGACTGTATCAAGAAGATACTGCACGCACATTGCCTTCTCCAGCTGTTCACAAGGCAACCTAACAAATGACGTAACTACATCTTCACATGTCTGCTTTTCCTTATAAACAGTGACAGAGCCGGTGGAAGGGGAAGCAAGCTGCTGAAGGAAAGGAGCCAGCCAAAATGGGTAATGAGGAAAGGGGGGCAGAAACACATGCAATTGTCCTTACCTTTCGTGCCAGTCTTGGCAAAAGGAGAAGGTGGCCAGAGGGAAACACGCCAGCAAGCCTAACTCTGTGGCTCAAAAAGTTTGCCCATGTTTTAGAGGGGGAGGCTGGAACTGCCCTCAAGGGGTTTCCAGTTATATTCCTGCTACTAGTGGTGCACATACAACATATTATACTGTATTTTTTTCTGTGGTGTCTAGATCTAAAGATATTCATTAATATTAGCAACAGAGGAAAAAATGAGCTTGATTTTCAATAAATACCTTATTCATTGTTTTCCATTAGTGTCACTACATGTGATAAGTCAAAGTTGTGTTTTGTTAAGCATCCAACATCCCCTTCAGTGATACAGGAAGACCAGTGAAAGGTTCAGAGTACTGAGCTATTTTAATTAAATTTTCAGGGCTTGAGGATGTAGATAAATTAAAAGGGGAGAAAGGATTTAAGTAGGGAGTGGTTTGAGATCCAAAACACTGTGGTTTTTTGTCAGGGAATAACTCTCCAGAATATAATTCTGTTTATCTTGACTATTTATCAGTGTATCAGGGAGAGGAAAATAAGGTATTGTCACTGCCAGATATGGAAATGAGAGCCTGGTGACTGAGTTTGCATCTCAACACATTGCAAGTTTGTCCTTCAAAAGGGGAGCTACAACACAGAGAATTCAGTACATCCTGAAAGGACACTAACTTTGGAAACTGTTTTTTATGGCACTTTTCCAGGAGCACAGGAATCCTTGAAAAATGTCAGCTATATTGATGTGTGTATATATATATATATATATATATATATGAGATTGGCTTAGCAAGAAAAAATCTTTTCCTTCTTTTTTCTTGGCTCTTTCTGGTTCCTTCTTTATTTTTATAAATAAAGGTCTCTCTTCTGCTGTTGAAAAGAATCCTGTAGCCTCTAGAAATATTTTCTTAACTGCTTTGTCATGAGTAGATTGCAAAAAGCATGAACCACCAATATACAACTGCATAGAGGTGTCCATTCCAGTTCAGATATGAATATCTGTGTACAAAAAAACCCAGAAGATCAAAAAGAGGGGTTTTTTTTGAAAGAAGAAAGTAAAGCAAGCATGGACCAGTAAGCATTAAAAAGAAGACAGTTAAGACACAGTAAATAAAATGCCCAGAGACAAGTATTCCCTTTGAAAAGGAACATCAGAAGGAATGGAATTAGTGTTCAAAACATGCCTGACAATACCCTGGTGACAGCGGCGAGGTGGTGATGGAGAGTTGTCTGGTGCACCAGCAGCAGTTACGGCTTAAAACAGAACTTAATTCCTGAGCAGAATGGGCAAGATATAGGAGCAGGTTTTTCTGTTCCTTAATGACAATGGTTTTGTCTAGTATTTCCACTTGTTGTGATTAGCACTCTGGGAAATGTACACGAAAAGCAGTGCTAATCACAAAAAGCAGTACACTGAATACTCTGTGGGAAAACATCATGGGCTCAGTGCAAGATTTCGGCACTGGAAGAAAGGTTTCTAACACCTACCAAGGAATTAACACTAGCAGATGCAGAAAAAAACCCCTCTAAGAAAAAGGCTTTCTGTACCAAGATGGCTTGGTACAGGGATGCTACATATATATCAGAGATGCTACACATACATCAGAGATGATATATGTAGAAATTAGTAGTGAAAATAATAAAAATGGAATATCAGTTGAACTCACAGTGATTCTGATTTTGAGTTGAGTTAGTTTGGTGAAAGGTTTTTAAGCCAAGAAGTCTTGAGAAGGGAATAAAGCTGTCAATGCAGAACTATTTTGACATGAAGTGTTTACTTTTGGAACTGCTATAACGTTTCACACAGCTGTTTTCCTAATGAAACTTTTCAGCTTGTATTATGAAATATGAAAAGAAACTAACCTAAGTTAAAAGATTAAGCAAAATTAGAAAGTTTGGTAACATAAGCAAATATTTCAATTAGTTTCACCAGTGATCCCCCAAAACATTGTTTTGGTTCAACTCAAGTACAATATTTGTCCTGTTTTCTTTTCCTTATTTCGAACATAAAACTAAAAAAAAAAAAAAATCATATAGCTTTAGCTGAATGTTCCTACTAGGTTTTTAAATATGTAACTGGAAGAAAAGGAACCAGTGAATATAATCTCTAAGAACTGCATGCCTGTGAAATTGCTACTTCACTGGGAAGTTGTATCACTATCATAAAGCCATTCAGTAGTAGGGTCAGACTGTCAACAGCGGGAAAAATGTACGTCAGAAGCTACAAAAGACAAGGTGACAATTAAATATAATAGACTAATAGAAGATGCAGGTGCAGATACATCGCTGTGAATTTTCATGCAATGCTAGTAAGAGGCTTTGTGTTGATCCAAGACTTTCAGATGTCTAATATAAGAAAAAAGAACATGAAAGTAACAAGAGAAAAGATTAATCCTAAAACCAGAAATTAATTACCCAACTGAGGAAACTCATGTACTATCCTGACCTACGCAACCTTGCAAGCCTTCACAAGAAGCTAGCAGATCGTCTCTGGGAAATGTATGTTCCCGAAAACAAAAAAAGGCCCTGGTAGAAACGCAGACAAGAGCTGCAGACCACCATGAAGCCAGTGACCAGCTCTCCTACCACACAGGCATGGGATGAGAAAGGAATTAACACTGGCACTCAGCATATGCTAATGAATAGGAGACTCTAGATGGGAATAATATAGCCACATAAAGTACTCAAAACCTGGCAAGGATGACAATTTTATTTGGCCAAGAGAATGTCTGGTCAACCTCTGGGGACAGATACAGTCCCAGTTGTTCAAGCATGCCAGAGACAGATTGATATGACCTGTCAAATCGGTCATGCGAAAATTGCCCTGAAGCTGCGCGCCTCAAATGCTCGGTGCTCCTGACAGGCGCTCTGGTTTTGCAAGTCTGTGTTGTTGCAGGATGCTCTCAGGCTGTGAAGTGCCGGCCGTACCCCCCACCGGCCAGGGGTTGCTCTCAGCAGCCTCTGGAGGGGAGTGCGGGTGGCCGTCCCAGCCTTCTGCTGACCCCTCTTGAAGCTCCTCAGCCACCTGCTTGTTAAGAGGAGATGTGCTCCCTCTGACACCAAATCCAGGGACTGAGAGGGCATTGTGCCGGCAGTCATGAGAGGATAAGAGGGAAACAAGTCTTAGCAAAACCTGAGATTTGTTATACAGCATTAGGTCGTCCATGTTTCACATCAACCAAGTCCTAACTTATCTATCCTATTTAAAAAAAAAAACAACAAAACACTACATTCTAAAAAAATAAGTGATACTTTAAAAGACTGTTCAACCAGCATCGTTATAATGGACTTTGTAAATAAACAAAGTAGAATTCTAGAGAAATTTAGAAATAGGGACCTCTCCCTTTTTAATGAAAACAATCAGTGTATCAGTAAGTCATCTTTAACAGATTAAACTGAAAGCACAATTAAATGCTTGACATAACATTTTCCATTATGTACTAATTCTAAAGCCACTTCGTCCTTAAAAAGCAACAAATGGGCAGCAACAACAACAATAAAAACCCAAGAAACAACCAAACAAACAAACTTACAAAGCCAGATGGGCCACAGGCATATTTTCAAATAAACACAAGCAAATTCAGACTGAGGCGCACTGGCCCATTGCTCAGTGACTTCAGCTTTTTGTTCTTCTTCAATAGTTTAACTAGCTGCAAACTCCACTCCAAACCCCAAGCTTTTGCTAGAAAGCCATAGTTCAGCTTTTGAAATGAATGTAGACCCATGCAATCTGGCCCATCTCTGCAAACAGTCCGTATCTGGAAGAAGAATCACCATACGGAAGAAGCATCACCAAGTAAAACCAGCCCTGAAATTTCTAGCTGGCTTTGAGCTGAATTCTAGCCCTATCAAAGTCACAGATGTTTGTATTTGGGCTTTTATTCATTTGTTTACACTTAGCTGTACCAAGTAAAACTGGTTTTACTGTCAGTATGTGGGGATTCACAGAGGAACAATAATCAGGTCTGTTAATGTCTAAGAGTAGTTTACGCAAAAGATATTTAGGATTTGACTGAGGAAGAAGTTCTACTCACTAAAATTAGTTGCTTGGCAAAGGAAATTCACTCTTGGCTTCTGTGGTGGCAGCACTGAATCCTGCTGAGATCTTTGCTGGGTCACCCGCATATGTAATGCTCAAGGTTGGGACCCTCCAACACAGAGCAGGTACACCAGATGCTGCACAGAGCACACCATGTGCAACACCTCCTCTGCAGCCTTTTGCAGCCACGGGCATTTCTGGCTCCATGTATACTCCATACGTCTCTGAAGCACACCTGGTGCTTGCTGTGACAACGTGCTCTCTTCCACCATGCCCTTGCTCCTGCTGCTGCTGGTCCCTCGGCTACTGCGGTGCCCATCACCAGGCCAACCTCCTCTGGGCTGCAGAGAGGACACCTGGTAGGCTGCACTTTCCAGTCTGGAGGAGATTATGCTGCAGGATCTGCAGGACAAGAAATGCCTAAGGTCTTTGGCACTGAACCAGGACAAAACGTGGACAGGCTCCTGTTCTCTGAGAGCAGAGCTTGGGCCCAGCAGACCAGCAGCTGGGAGTGACAACCCCCTAGGCAGCTTGTTGAGTGACTGGCAGGTGACTGGGGGAGTCCACATTCACTCACACTGTTTTAAGGTGTAACCTGTCATCCAGAGCCAGCGTGCTGCCTTTTGGACACCTCTGCCCACCAAGAGGGAGGTGTTCATGACCCTTTCAGCTCAACAGCCCCCAACCATTTTGGACAAATAATTTAGTATGGGGCAGTAAACAGTGATGCCATCTTGCAGGTCCGCAGCACAGCTCTCATACTAGCCCCCTGAGGGGATCAGAAGCTATTCACCTCCTAGGAAGTGGTGACACCAACAGGATTCATATCCCCATGTTGTGTTCACATAGGTTTTATGGTTATATCACCTCCATCATCTTGCAGACCCTTGTTGATCTCAATAAAACATTAATGGATAGGATGACCAGCTATCCAAACCACAACACCAGCCTAGTGGTCACATACACTGCCCAGATCTTCTGCAGCTTCTTGCTCTTCTTCCAGAGCTTCCACAAAGTTCTAATATCAGTATGATGCCACACATGTCCTGTTACTCTGGGTCACATGGATAAGCTCCTAGAGTGTGCTTTAGCTTTGCCATTGGTGTCTGCAGGAGCAAGGCAGCGTGAGCATGCAGACAGCTGACTATATAAGGGTGAACGCTAAAAGGCAGACCAAAAGCCAGCAGCTCCACTATGGCACATCATGATCTTCAGTGCCATGCCTGACCTGCAGTGCCTAGCACAACTGCAGCAGTACCATGCCTTCCATGTCATGTGTGCCGAGCTTTGCCCTGCTCCTACCAGTCATAGGAGGGAAGGGTCCAGTGTCACAGTGTCACTGGCAGTCAGGGTTAGCACCATCACAGACCCACAAATGGAGGCCTGTGTGCCCCAAGTGCCCTCACTCCACCCATTGATGACAGAACAGGGAGACATCCACTGATACCCCAGAAGAGGTACGAGAGCTTTCCCCATAATGGTCCCCTGTGGACCCATCCTTATTCATGTGCATAAGCTTGAGGTGGGCTCTTTTCACCCTTGTTTTGTTGTTCAAGAGGTCTCTTGTCCACATCACCCTGCATCCTCTGCTTACCAGCCTGGTCCACCTCCTCCTCACTCGGCTGTGGGTCGTCATGTCCCTCCCCATTGTCCCTAGTTTAAAGCACTTCTCATTGGGTTGGCCAGCCTGTTGACTGATCCTCAAAGTCCCTGGTTCTCAAAGAGGGTCCCACATTTGTAGAAAAGAAATCCATGTAGTCAACACCAGCTGTGCAACCAGTTGTTGACCCACAAGACCCATCTGCTCCTCCTCAACACGGCTCCCAGCCCCTTGTCTGCTACCAGGGACTGAACTAGTCTGTAGCTGCAGACTGTAGGTGGAGGAGGGTGTTTCTGTGACTCTTGGGTAATGAAAACATGTGATGGAGGAACTCAGGTTTGGATTCCCCCGTGGAGGCCCCAGTTCCTTTGAAGGGGATCCATAAAAGACATGGTGCTAAGTCAATAGAGTCCATGATGCTGCAATAAGATCAAATGGACTTAGACAGCACTGCAAGGAGACACCTCCATTCTGGACTTTCCTCCTGCATCCTGAGAGTGGGTACCCCAGACCTTTCTTTGAGAAAGTGAGCAAGATCGCTTTCAAAACAGCTCTGGGGAAAAGGGATCTGAGCGGTTGGGAAGCCAGGCCTTGCTTCCAGCCTTCTGTGTGATATTTTGTTTTGTTTGGATTAACACTGCTGCAGAAATTCCTGCAGATTTGTTTTATGGTATGTATTTCCTGTATTGCCCAGGCCATACAATTTCTTTCAGTTAATTCTTAATAACACAACTGCACTCAATAACCAGACATATAACCCACTGCCTGTGTAGAGCAGCTAATGTCCAGGCCTTCCTGGAGCTTCAAGAAATGACTATAGTAAAAGTTGTAACTGCTGCTGGCATGACTAGTAATCCACAGACAAAGCACAGAACACCCTGCGGCAGGGCAAGCAAATGGTCCTGGTTTGCTGACATGGGCACGGTTAACATGGTTTGCTTGATCTAACTCTGACTCTCCAAAAATATCATGCTCTTAGCCTCAGGCTTTAGGTTTTTTCTCCATGCACTCAACCCAGCACTTGCCTTCAGCCTAACCTGAATTAAGGTAATAAGGGCATAGGGCTAAATAAGGGATAAATGAGAGCACAGCAGAAATGCAGGTGGGAGTGTGTGCAAGGGCCTCAGCAGCTGGCACGACAGTCGTAGTGGGAAGGGGAACTCCTTGGAGACAGAAGAATTGGTTTGATCTTCCTCAGGGAGAAGGTAAAATCACACTTGGCTTTTCCTGGGTCTGGAGCTGTCTGTCCCTCCCGTGCTCTGGGTAAGGGACAGAGGCACTGAACATGGGTCTCTTCACTCCACACCCCCACGTGTGCCGTGCAGAAAGCTTTCAGAGACAGTCCTTAGGTTCTTCTGCCCAAAATCTTTTAAGGATTTTGCCAAAATGTCTTATTTCTTAATTGTAAAATGGAAACAGAGTGTTAGGGTAAATAAAATAAATGCTAGGAAATACTCAGGCAACACTGTGAAATGGCATCTGTCCTGGCACAATAAAGAGCTTCTTAAACCTACAAGACCACAGTAAAGCATCTGTAGCATCACCTACCTCCACCACAGATTAGCCCTATTATATACATAGGCTACAGACCCAAAGCTGCCCAAGTGGGTATATTTTGACCTAGAATCCTGGGTTTGCTCCGTTACTACATTTTCCATTTATGCAACAACAAATTCAAATTAATGTTTACCAAGGAAAGGAAGCCTGGCAAACAACAGAGGAAAAAAAATAAGTGAAAAAATGTTTTCTCCTCTCTGATGTGTGATGAACCTATTGCAGAAGCACAGGCGGCTGCAGTGTCTTTGGATGGAGGATACTTGGTGCCTTAGCTTGACTGGCTCTGAGCTGCAATCGATGGTTATCTCATCTGGGCTTATCTCATCAGAGCTTTTAAAGAGTTACTGGAGTCTGGAAGGAGAGGCGCGCTCTGAGCACAGGGACTGGGCAGCGTCTGGCACTCCATTGATAGTCCTAGTCCTCAACACTAGGACTGGTGCCCATGTGAAAATAGGAGTTTTTCTGCATGATGTGTGCCTCCCTTGGAGCAATGCTTAAAATAATTGCACACAGTCGTTTTACTGTCTGAGAGCTTTGTTGTTTTGGCTT
>VYXH01011833.1:0-32864 GCA_013397275.1 Burhinus bistriatus | reverse complement strand
TTTTTTTTTTTTTAAATGTGAGGATCCTTGTCCAAAAAAATAGTCCAAAGGTACAATTTCATTCTATTTTGCGTTCCTTCTTGCCTCCCCTGTCCTGGTTTTACCTTGTTGAAATGCTCCCCTGCCCTCAGTGGAAGCAGCAGACAGTGTTGTCTCAGAGAGTAGGTGGGAGCAGCCCCCTCCATAGCTGCTGCTGATTCACCCTCCTGAATCATCTACCACGGGTGCTGCTTCTCCGGCTGCAGGAGTGATGCAATGAGCATGGCCGCCTCCATTTTGGTCTCCTTCCACCGTGTCCTTCTGGGGCCGGCACACCCTGAGTGACACGGGCTGCTCGGGGGCCTGGGAAACTGCGGCGGTTCTCAGCAGCGCGGCTCCAGAAGGGCAGTCGCATCGCTCTACCACCAACATCCTCCCACCAGCTCGCCTGCGAATGCAAATAGCTGGGATGTTACCAAACACATCCAAGAAAGCCAGACAGCGAGGAGTCAAGCCTCCCACCCTGTGCTGCCTTTATGTTGCCTGAGGTCAATTATTATAAACTATCAATTTTTCAGGAATGCCATTAATTTAACTGCTGTGTAAACTGAGTTTCTGTTTCTCAACAATTATAATGCACAAGATCTCAAGCAGTAGTAATCCCTGAGTTTTTGCCTCCTTTTTCTTTTTTTTTTTTCCTTTCCTTCCAGAGTTAACAGTTTCCAGCTGTGTATTCTTTGGATGTGTTTCCACACCAGCTTTTTCCATAATATAGAGCCGGCCCATTTCCAAATCCCAGATGTGCTATTTATTTACTCTGAAGCATCTGGGTCCCGACATGGTCTTGTCACTGCAACGTGGCAAACTTGTGAAAAATCAGAGTGGCAGCCAGTTAACAAGCTGTACTACACTGGCAAGCGGTGAGAGCAGTTCAAAGGGGAGAGGAAGAAGGGGGTGGTGGAGTGGAAATGAAAAAGGAGCAAATTTCATGTTTTCCTACACTGTGCTTTCCAAGGTTACAAATGACTAGTGGCAGTCAAATTGGAAACTGGGGATTTTGCTCTTTTGTAAACAGAGCCATAAAGACACTGAAGCCTGACAGAAGCCAACCGGGGTGGCTGTGAGATGTTAAACACCCTCTCCCCAGGTGGATTCTCTGAAGAGCTTCAAGCTCAGGCGTGATGCTGCAGGTCTTACGCAAGCTCATGCACCCTCTTGAAGACCCTTGAAATGACCACAGACACTAGAATAAATTGAGAGAGGTATTTTAAGTTTGTCTCTGAATTTCCCTGCTCAGGAAGGGGCCAGCAGGAGGATTTTCCATTCAATCTTTATGCCTGAGAAAAATATCCCTATTGCTGTCATGTTGTAACAACAGACCCCAGGTCTTGTTTTAAAATGGGGAGTATGAGGAGAAAAGCAAGCATGTTCTGAAATGAAAACTGCAGTGCAATAGAAATACGGCAAACTAAACTGCAGCACCTCAGTTATGACTGGGGTCTTTGGCTTGTGTTTAGCACTGCCTTCGAGCCAAGAATCTGAAATTGCTTTAGGGTTACTGAGCTTTCAGTCTTTATGTGGCCCAGGAGATACTGTTGTTGAAGCAGGTGTCAGCATTTGTTTTAAGAAATAGAGGCAGAGCCGCATGTGAACGGCTGAAGAGTCCAAAGGCTGTTAAAGGCAGCAAGGGAGAAACAAAGTACTCTGTGAAAGCAGTATGTTACCTAGTTTGAGTTTAATCATCCAAATGTTTGATCACCCAGAAACAGAAGGGTTTTCTCTACCATTGGATCTTGGCTGTCCTGCGTTCTGCTTATTATTTACATTTTAGAGCTAGTAGGATATACATGTTCCCCCTTTAAAACTGAGGTAGGACAACAGGTAGGAAAGATGAAAAAAAAATTTTTAAGGAGTCTTGCATGGAAAGAGAAGGGATGAATGCAGGAAAAAGGGTTGGCAGCACCATTTTTTCTAAGCTAATGATGTTCCTTACTTTGTGTTAGAAGAAAGCAATATGTGACTGTGTCACCTCCCAGATCTGTTCCTCTCTCCGTGTCCATCACACTCCATGCATGAAGGAAGGGTATATAAATGTCCTTCCTGCAACACAGAAATCAGTCTTCCTCAGGTCATTCCCTTTCCTGTGTCCTGTTTACCATTCAGTTAGGCAGTAAGATATGCAACAGAATAAACAATTCCCAGGAACCAAAGTAGTTCTGTCAAGAGCTGCTGGAAGATGATTAAAAACTTCATAGGAAATATTTTTAGAATTTTATTCAGTGAGATTTTTCATCTTCAGATCTTTTCACAAAACTCTTGGGTAGCTATTTTGGTACTAAAACATATCAAAAAGTTACTGTCACTAAAAAGGTACATATGGAAGAGGAGGTATAAGGCAGAGAAAGAAGACAAAGGACTGAGCCAGTACTGGTTGTACATGACCAAATGCAACAACACTAAGACACAGGCAATTTTGTCTGATCTCATGTGTTCTTTTTTTTTTTAAAAAAAGTCTTACAGCAGCATCAAGAACCTTTTAAAAACTGCCTAACTCATGAGACACAGAGAACCAAATCCAGATGCTTCTGCTTGGCAGACCCGGAGGCTGGGCAGAGCAGCTCCCATTGCTCTGGGAGCTTGCTCCGTATCAGACAGATGTTGTCCTCTCTAGTGAGCTGGGAGCCAGGGTGCTGTGATTGTCTGGTGGCAAGTTGCAAAGAGTGGGAATAGTAGAGGTAACAGGGGTAACCATCCCTCTTATATCTTTACAAGGAAAAAAAAGCACTTTCCTAGCTTTGAGAAGCTGAGGTCATGGAGGGGTGTGTGCTTCCAGCCTCAAGTTTAGGCTGATCTTTTCCAAGTGTTGCACTTTTCCCACCATTATAAATACAAAGTATAAAGCTTGCAACCAGTGTAACTGAAGCACTCAGATATGAGTATCTGTCTTTCCATCATTTCCTATGAGAAGGTGCCATTTTCAGGCACTCGATGGCTCATACAGTGCTCCAGCACCAAGTGGAAGAGGCACATGTACCACCTCCTGGAGGCCTCTGCTGCACCTGTAATTTGGATGTGGTGTCATTACTTCCAAGCTGGTGTGTCATGGTGCCACCGCAGGCAGTGGCAGTGACTACCAGTGCTCCTAACAACACCTCCCTGAACTGTTTACACAGCAGCGAGATTAAAGCTCCCTGTCACCTCAGTTCACTACGACTACCATTTCCTGAGATCATAAAATTACTGCATAGATTAAACATGATATTTCCCTGTTGTCAGAAAGCTTTAGGATGCTTTGCAGAACAGCTTATCAAACCATCTGTTCAATTCCCATGGGAAATGCAAGTATCACTTATGGGATTGCTATACATGGCCTTTAACTGTTAATGGACATCAGCTATTTGGGTGTCCTTTCACTCTGACATATTGCTGCATACAGTGGTATAGTACATCACATTCTAAGTAGCAAAACACAATTATTGGCCTTTTAAGTCTTGGGAACTGAGCAATGCTCAGTGAAACTAGCAACTCAGACACCCTCCTGTTTTGGCCACCGGAAAGTCAATCCTCCAGCTACAGCCAGAGAATGACCAAGTAGATTTTATTTAAAAGAAAAAAATTCTAGAGACAAAAGTAAGCTGAAGCGTTTGTAACCTAAGCAATTGAGCATAACCACTGCTGTTCACAATCAAGTTGTCAGTTATTACTGATGGCAGACTGACCAAATATTTCACGCTGTGACTGGTAGGTATTGTGAACTGAGTCCACCATCTTTGTGATACAACTGATACACCAAACATTTTGAAGACTGCTTTCAAAGCCCAGGGGCCAGTGGATTTGACACAAAAGAGAAGTACAGCGTTTCTGGGGCAGTGGGTTCTCTGCAGGTATCCTGCACCATCTCCGGGTTTATCACTTTGCATGCTCTTTAGAAGATCACCCTGGCCATTGCTGCTCCCTTTTGGGAAGTGAAATGATAGATCGTTACCACACAACCGAATACACCGCAAATGTTAATCTCATTTAGAACTGCACATAAACGCTTTGCAGATTGGTACTCCTGCCATCATTCAAGGTCATCGCTCTGCTGTAGCCAAAAGGGTAATGTCTCATTACATTAAACCGTGAGTGCTTTGGCCCCGGGCCGGATTCAGCGCAGTGATGTAATGCTGCAGGCATAAGCTATCAAAAGATCCCCAACAGCGGAAAATCTGCCTTGAGATGGGTTGAGTCTAAGATGTTGCTGTGGTGGGTTGAAGGTGTCTGTAATTCTTGCTCTTCCAGGAACTTACCCCTTAATGCCCCTTGATCACCAGGGAGCCTGTGTAATCGCTGTCTTTGGAGGACAATGCCTTCCAATGCCAGCAGGAAAGGGTGGATGGCTTTGAAAGCTCCACCAGAGATCCTGCCGAGTCCAGGTTTCAAGGCAAAGCCCCTGCCTTTTCACAGACGCTCTGGGATGTCAGCACAGCCTACTCTTTTGGGGAGAACTGCCCTCAAGGAGACGTCAGCAGAGATGTGCATTTCCAGCAGGGGAGAATGACCCAGTAGACCAGAGACTGCTCACAGGGTCCCTTTCAGCTAATTTGGTGTCTAAATACAAACCTATCTCAGGAAACCTGCCATTTCCTCTTGGGCAAGCAGAAAAGCAGTGCCTCTGCTGCAATAGACTTTTAATTTCCCTTTTATTGCCCATCCCTCAAATGTCCCATGCTCCGAAGCACCCCTTCCCCTTCCTGAAGGCATGTTTTTTTGTGCTGTTGGATATTTTCTTTTTTAACTACGCATGTTAGCCTTATATCTACAACCTTTCTCCACTTTCCAGAAAGGAACTGTGGTCTTAGAGGCCACATGAACTTTTCCATAAATCAGTGGCCTTGTTATTTAAAAAAAATGATTAGGTAATTCTCATTCTAGAATTTTAGGATACAGTAATCTTAAACAAACTCATTAATTTTGATAAATTAGGGTATTTTTACTGAGCCAGAGTAGCTGCCACAATATACGTCATCTTCCTCGAAGATCTTTTTCTTTATTATTTTTTCCAGAGTCTGTACACATTAGAACCCAGCTGACTTGTTTTGCACATAGCATCGGGAGCTACATTCACCCCTGGAGTAATTCCACTTAAGCAGAGGGAATTACAGGAGGCTGAAGCTGGTTCCAGCACGTTAGATGGTTAAAACATTCCTGGTGTTGATAGATTGGCGTTTCTAGATCCCAGCATATCTGCATGGAAACAATAGTCCCAAGAGTGTGGCTGGTCTCCATGCCTTTGGGTTTTTTTCCTGCTGCTCTGAGCTCGTTAGTAGAAAAGGGAGTTGAGGAAAAGTTTGTCAATCCCTTGACAAAAAAAAAAAACAGAGCAGTAAGCCAGTCTAATTTACACTAATAAAAGTCTTGGTCTCCACAACCACTGATTATAGCTTCAGCTGGAGTGGAAAGAGAACAGTGGGTACTGCGAATCTCTACTGCAAATGAAGCAAAATCAGAGGACTTGGCTGTATTCATCAAAGGCACAGAGTGACCTAAGGCACACAGAATTCATACTAAAGGTCTGTTGGTTTTGCTACAACCAGGACATTCAGGAAAAGAAGTCTTTGAGCTGAAACATAGTCACATACTTTTTGCATGAAAAACAAGAAAAATTCTGAGTTTGTAAGTTGTTAGAAGTAGTTTGAATAGCTGCTGGAGTTATCAGCTCTGGACATTGATTACTTAAAATTTATCCCATTTGGTGATCTCAAGTCCAAATAATGATGCTACAATGCCAGCCCTGCCTCTGTTATATAAGTGGGATATTTTTTTCCTGAATAAGAAAGAAAGTACTTGATTCACAAGCAAGAGAGAAGTGTTTTTAATATATTTGTAATTCAAGCAAAACCAATTCCTCTTTCACAGCTAAAGGAGCTTATATCACGTCTGTTGAAGATGAGAGTTTAATGTAAGTTGTAAGTTATATCTGACAATTTTTCAGAAGAAAAACCAAAGCTATTTGGAAAACTAAGGTTCTCTCAGTGGAAATGTGAAGTGAAAAATGTCAAATGAAGCATCTCTTTTTTCTTCAGGAAGTTAAGAATGAATTCAAATAAGGAAAAAAATGTTTCAACTGTAGGCCCTTCTTTTCTTTTTTTCTCCTGAGCTGGAAATGCTCAATGCTGTAAATGTTTAAAATTAAGCTATTGTTTTCAAAAATTTCCATAGAAAATCTAAATGTTTTTACCTAAATTAGCATCTTCCAGTGGAAAAAAAAAAAAAAAAAGAATGTGGGATGTTTTAGCTAGGAAAGCTTTCTCTACAAGAAATTTCAGCCAGCTCTATCTGGAAGCTATGGTAGCTGCAAAGAAGGAGCAGCTAGGCTAATACCTAAAACTGGAGGAGAACTTGGGTTGGGCTTACACGGGGTACTCTCCTATAGCTGTCCATACTCCTTAACTCTTGGCACGTTCCCCAGCACCAGTTTTGGCCATGCCAACAGGCACTTTCCTGGCCTGTGCCCAGTCATGACTCAAGGGATAATGCATGCAAAGGACCATTGCCAAAATGTCCCTGGTCATGTTATGGAGGGGGTAGAGCTCACTCATGCTAATGAGCAGTGCCCTACCCTCTGGCTGCAGGGCTACTGAATGGATCCGGACAGCTCTGTTCAGAAGAACAGACACAGCCTATGAGCCTGAGGACTGCGGGGAGAAAAGATGCTGTTGGATATGATGGGATGGTGAAATTATGCAAAATCTACCTGTAGGTTTCCTGGAGTAATAACATTTAAATGACCTGACTTTTGTGAAAATGTCCGCTTCAGCCTCCAATGCATTTGCTTTCCTACAAGGAGAGTTTTTCCTGTCCATCTTCTGGAGGGTGGGCAAGCAAATGTGACCCAGGCTGCACATCTGCTTGGCTGGTTGTGGGATTCCTGGCTGGTTTATGGTGGTGTGTGTGCTGCTGGGGCCCAGCATACAGCTCTAGAGCACTTCTAGGACGTCTTTGTCCAGTGCAGCTGGGGGTAGGAACACAGGATAAATGGTGGAACCTGCGGACACTGATAGCTTTCCTGTCCACATGATAATGACAGCAGAACTGAAAGCTTCCCGAGGTCTTCCTAAAAAGCATTGGGTTGTAAGTCTGGGAGACTAACAATTACATTCCAAACAGAACATAGATGTATCCTCCCTCCCTTCATCCCTCCTAAGGCAGAAGCTGTGTCCATTATTTGGGTGGGATTTTGCCTTATTGCAGTGCTGGAGTCATTAAAGCTGCTGCTGACCTGTGGAGTGACCTGGGACAAGGCTGGGAGAGGGGCAAGAGAGAAGCCAAAGGCATTTGCAGCTTTAGAGGAAGAAGAGAGTGGTGCATGTGATGGAGGAGACATGCAGCAAAAGTTAGTCCAACGTCCAATCGCAAAGCAATTTTGCTCCTGCCACTAAGGAAGGTGTTAGAGTTCATCCTGAGTGCACTCACACGGCATGTGAAGGACAACCAGGGGATCAGGTCCAGCCAGCATGGGTCCATGAAAGGCAGGCCCTGCTTGACCAACCTGATCTCCTTTTACGACCAGGTGACCTGCCTGGTGGATGAAGGAAAGGCTGTGGATGTTGTCTACTTGGACTTTAGTAAGGCCTTTGACACAGTCTCCCACAGCATTCTGCTAGAGAAGCTGGCAGCCCATGGCTTAGACAGGTGTACTCTTCGCTGGATTAAAAACTGGCTGGACGGCCGAGCCCAGAGAGTTGTGGTGAATGGCATTAAATCCAGTTGGCGGCAGGGGCGGCAGGTCTCAAGTGGTGTTCCTCAGGGCTCAGTTTTGGGGCCCGCCTTGTTTAATATCTTTATTGATGATCTGGAGGAGGGGATTGAGTGCACCCTCAGTAAGTTTGCAGATGACACCAAATTAAGCGGGAGTGTTGATCTGCTTGAGGGTAGGAAGGCTCTGCAGAGAGATCTGGACAGACTGGATCGATGGGCTGAAGCCAACTGCATGAGGTTTAACAAGGCCAAGTGCCGGGTCCTGCACTTGGGTCACAACAACCCCAGGCAACGCTACAGGCTTGGGGAGGAGTGGCTGGAAAGCTGCCTGGCAGAAAAGGATCTGGGGGTCCTGGTGGACAGGCAGCTGAACATGAGCCAGGAGTGTGCCCAGGTAGCCAAGAAGGCCAATGGCATCTTGGCCTGCATCAGGAATAGTGTGGCCAGCAGGAGTAGGGAGTAGGGAAGTGATCATGCCCCAGTACTCAGCGCTGGTGAGGCCGCAGCTTGAGTCCTGTGTTCAGTTTTGGGCACCACAGGATAGGAGGGACATTGAGGTGGTGGAGCGTGTCCAGAGAAGGGCAACAAAGCTGGTGAGGGGTCTGGAGAACGTCTTATGAGGAGTGACTGAAAGAATTAGGATTGTTTAGTCTGGAGAAGAGAAAGTTGAGGGGAGACCTTATTGCTCTCTACAACTACCTGCAAGGAGGTTGTAGTGAGATGGGAGCTGGTCTCTTCTCCCAAGTAACTGGCGATAGGACAAGAGGAAACGGGTTCAAGTTGCACCAGGGGAGGTTTAGGCTGGACATTAGGAAACAATTTTTCACTGAAAGAGTTATCAAACATTGGAACAGGCTGCCCAGGGAGGTGGTTGAGTCACCATCCCTAGAGGTGTTTAAAAGTCGTGTAGATGTGGCGCTTAGAGACATGGTTTAGTGGCAGACCTGGCAGAGTGGGGTCAATGGTTGGACTAGATGATCTTAAAGGTCTTTTCCAATCTAAATGATTCTATGATTCTAGAGTAATGGCAACAGCATGAAGAGAGGGTCCCTCCCAGAGCCGTCCCTCTGCCTCCTTCATCCATAGACCTTTAAGCCCACCCCATTACCCCCCACTAGATCAGGTAAAAACCATGTGTTCTACAGCCATCTGAGCTTCTAACTCAAACTCCAGAGCAACCACCAACCATTTTGGGGTAGGTCAGCAGACCATGGTGCATGGATGTTTGCATATCATTGGCAACCAGGCACATCATCCAGGCAGTTTGCCACAGCTGCTGTATGAAGACGTGACACAACACTTTTCAGTTCTGATGGGTAGTGCTCTACCATATTAGCAGGATGTTTCCAGTGATATTGTGGACCTTGACCTGAAACAGAAGGGATGAGCTCCAGAACAAAAAGCCAGGAATGGGTTCAATATCATAGCAATATCAAGGCACACTTGTACTTTCAAAAAATTAAAAATCATTTAAAGCCGTATTCTATCCTAAGGAGAGGTCTCAGCATATTGCAGCTCTTTGTCATGTTACATTTTCTGCATTGAAATGAGCATGCACAGGAAAAAATGCCCTTTCGTAAGAATAGATAATCACATTTGGTAGTTTAGAAAGTTAAATGCTGCTTTTGTATTAAATCTCAAGAAGGTGCCAGAGAAGCTCTGCCGAAACCATAGTTGCCTGACCTGGGAGGCAAATCGCATGCATTGCTGGACACAAGCGTGTCACAGCCATCTTCTGAACTTTTGCTGTGGGCTACCTTTTTAAAAAGGGTTCAGTGTCTCATTCCTTAAGGAATTAAAACCAAGAGAACCAAAGGAAATCCACATTTATAAATAACAATGTCAGGGAAAGCAGGCACTGTTGATACAGAACAGGGCATTTGAAGAGCACGTAATTCAGCGTGACCAAAGGTAGCAGGATGTCGTGTGGCCTTACAGTCTGTGGTGGCTGTGCTGCACCTGTGAGCCCCCAGCTCTCCCAAACCGCTGCTGCTGTGCTGTTCCTGGAGGCAGGCAGCACAACACTCCTAACAAGCTTGATGGCCGAATCTTAAGTTAACTTTACGGGGCTTGTAGGACCTAGCTAGACCTGGTTAGCGAAGCTTAGATTACAATAAGCATCACCCAACCTCAGAAACCTGAAATGATGGATAACAATCTGAGAGAGGAAGATAACTCCTTTTCAGGAACTGTCCAGACTCGTTCCGTTTCTGGGTTAATTCCCAGGCGAATCCTGGAGACGTCTGGAGTTTTCTGCCAAATGCAGCCCTTACAGACATTATCTCCCAAAGCACACCCTTGGTAAGAGACAGACACAGTGCACTATGTCCTGCGACCACACAGAGAAAGCCAAGCATGCTGATAAGAAACTGGAGCATATGCCTTGTTTTTGTTCATGCTGCTTTCTCCCTATCAGAAGTTATGAATCGTTACAACTACACTAATCAAGTCAATGTTGAACAGCCCCACAGTTAAGACATTACTTAATAAATGAACAAATGAATAGACTTAGGATGCTGTGAAAGCTAAATGGCCACTCAGTGAAATAATATGGGGTTTAACCTATTATTGGTAGCAGCTCAAACAACTCAGGACTGATGTTCAGTCCTACCTGCAAGTGAGGGAAGTAGGAGCACATAGATGAAGTGTAAATATATATATATATTGTGCTGAAGATTGTCTGTGATTTCCAACAACAGGAACGATGCCAGCTGAAATCAAGTTACTAGCATCAGGCATTCCTGCATCTTGAGAGAGTATAGCAGAGAGGCCAGTTTCTGCTTCTTCAGAGCCTGGCTCCGTGGGAAGAGTGTGGCTTATTTTGTGACCTAGTCTCCATAGCTCACATGAAACTTCCTCTTCAGCTGCTACAAGGTTCTTTCTTAGATTTCATTAACTGTAGAGAATAATGCAGAAAGAGAAGCATGGGTTATAAAAAAAAATCAATCAATCCGTCAGTCAGGAGAAGCACAAGGAGAGAAAGAGCTGTGTGTACTTGCATATATGTGATTTGCTAGATGTAATCATACTTGCTAAAGCAAAAGAAGAAAACTGCACTCATCTTTTCAGAAGAGTGGTCTGCTAGACACGTATCACCTAACAACTGGACACTAATTTCTCCCCACGCCTTGATGAAACCCATCACTAGCTCCCACTGATTTTTCAGCTTTATCAACATTTTTGCCTGTCCCTAGGCAGAATTCATCCATGGCTGCTGAACCATGGAGTTATATCAAGAATTGATTTGCCAACCAATCTGGGTCCTGTAAATTACCTATTAACCCTCCTTTCCCATTCCTCAAATTAAACGGCAAAGAAAGTGGCTTTCTGTTTAAATTCTCATACGGTTATGTATTGACTTAACACAGATAAGGCTCTCAGGCAAGTTTGGGGAAATCAGCTGTGCAAAGATGTGCAAATTGTTTTGCTGGGAGAAGATAAGTGGGGAAAGATTAAAGCTGCAAAGCAACTGTACTGCTGATTATTGCCCATATCACTGCAGAATAAAAACCTAACCAAGTAGCACAGGGCTATGTGTCAACCAGTATCTAACCACCTAGAAAGTGTCATCCTTGTGAGACCCAGGGAGTAGGGCGAATGTTGCCATGCAGCTACTGAATAATCCCACCAGCCCTGGTGACACTGAAGCAGAAAGCCAGGGAAAGCAGAGCTGGTGTATCATTCCATTGTCATGCTTGCAAGCATGGTGTGAGGCTGTCGCGTCCTGCATAGGAGGCAAGTGTCTACTTGTGCTACTGCTAGATAACAATCACCTTTCTGCCCACAGTACCAGGCTGCCAGACCTTCAGCTGGTCCTCACAGCCAGCTCTGGCAAAGCAGGCAGGACTGGGGTGTGCTGCTCAGCATGGCAAGTGGAGTCGGCATTTAATGGTCATCCATGCTGCTATTTAGGACTAACAAAACACCTTAGAGCAGCCAGACCCAACAAGGGCATGCCCTCTCCTGTGTGGTAACTCTAGGCTGACCTCTTGAAGGCAGCACTGCTCTGGGACGTACCCCAAGATCCCTTCTTGGTGCAAGAGGAGAGGACTGCTCTGTGGGTTTCACCTCACCTTGCAAGCTTTGCTCTGCTGGTGGGCAGGCGAAAGGGATGAGAGAACTGAGCAGGCTGCACAGCAACCCAGGGAACTGTAAGCTTTCTTCTGGAGTTCACCACCACCTCCCCGAGTACTCTCTGAGTACACCATTACAGATAGCAACTAGAAGCCACTGATGGGTCTCACAGTGGGAATTCAGCTTGCCTGACAGACTCCAGAGTGAACAGCTGCCAAAGGACAACCAAGAGACTGTGAACGATGGGCTATTTAATCATTGTGAATACATTTGTGTCTGAGCCCTGTCTACATTGCTGTTCCTACTTCGAGCTTAACATTATCTGGCAGAGTCAAAAAGCTACCTGAGTTGACCAGCTCAGAGGTGGAGTTGGATTTATAACTGCAGAAGTCCTGAATCCCTCTCAGGTTTACCCGTGACATTAGATTAAGTTGCTTCCCACAAGTAGAACAGACAAAAACCATGTCTATTCAGTTCCTCTCCAGTCTCAGAACCCTCAGATTCAGCTCTTAATCAAAAGAATCATCACTTTTCTAAAATTTTGTTATGGCTTTCTGTACAGGTTACCGTGGTGCTCGCATGCCTTTGGGGGAGCACATTATTCCTCCTCCTGCTCAGCCACCGCATCCAGCCGCTTCGTAAGCTACTTTCCAACCTGGGCAGAACTTGCCTGTTCCTTTTAACAGGCACCAAAACAACTTCTTCAGCTGAGACGGATAATAGAAGCTTTCCATTTCCTGGCACACGCAGCTAGCCTTTAATCACTGATCTGGGACACAAACACGCAGACTGACACATGCGATTCACAGTTCCTGGAAACGCCACGTAGGTTTTGTAGCAAAGGGGTGGCATTGAGCAGAATGATGATGCCAGCTTGGGCATCGCTGCTTTGCAGGGGATCCCTTGAGTACCTGCTGTCACCAAACATCACTCAGCTCTCTAGACATGCCCTTTCGAACAGTTCTCTCTCTCAGGAAAGCATCAATAAGGCAAACATTTGTAATTGTTTTTAATACAGAAAGGCCATAAACAAAGGCTTTTCTTTGCTGTGAAGGATGCACTTTGATTTTCAATATCTAGAGAAATATGTCACTATCTATCTATATTGCTGCTGTTGTTATGCTGTTTCATCACCAGAAATAAGTAGCTAGCTCAAGAGAAAGGTTGAGGTTTTAATTATGCAGTATACTACATAGAAAGTACACCAGAAATAGCTTGCAGAAATACAGAATTTTTTAATACATATCAGGAAAATTAACAAAAGATTAGGTCTTTGGGAAGTATCATCATTTGGTAAGCCTGGATGTATTAGGCTATATTTCTGCCACATAATCCTACTAAATTAAATTGATTTACATCACTAGATAAATCTGAACTCCATAAAGTAGCTATTTTTAACTTCTGAAATAAATTTTATTCCCTTTTAGAATTTGGTTTGTTCTCTACATTTTATTACAGATATTTGCTTTGCTGCAAATAGCATTTGGTGGTAAGGCTTATTACTAGGATTCTGCTTGCAAATAAATCCCAGTATTACTGAAGCCCTGGAGGAAGGCAGGCACTCGGAACATTTGAAAAACAGGGTATTTGGATCATTGGGAGATGAGGACTTCTATCAGCTCTTTCCTTCAGTTAAGTGTATGATCAGGTAGTGTGTGATGCTGAGGGATAGGGCTGCTCTTTGTGTGATCAGAAGATAGACTACTGAGTTTACTTTATAAATAAAAAGACCACAGTATGCTTGCTTGGTCATTCATCAGCTGTGTACCATTAGACAATTTACAGTCATCAGCCTGCTCACTTTAAATTAGACATGGGTCCATCTTAGAAATCCTTTTGCTAGAAATTCCAGTTTGAATTTTGGAATGAAAAGCAGTCCCACAATTTCCAATGTTCATGTCTATGGATTAAGATGTTAGTCTTGCAAGTTGTCCAAGATTAACATCAGCAGACTGAGAAGTCACAAGAGCATCCCTTCATATGCCTCACAAACTCATTCTGAACTCCCTTCTTTTCAACCATACCCCAAAGCCAAGCATCACTCAAGGGCTTCGTAGTGAAGAGAAGTGCAAGTGATAAAGCACAAAATTGTTTTTCTTGCTTGGTGGCATTTCAGTCTGTAGAAGATGTATAGAATACAGACAGATGTTAGCTGTCCTAGCAAGAACTATAAGGAGGACTTACAAGAAGCTTAAGCCTGAAGTAAAGACGTCAGAGATGCTCAGATCATGTTGGGGGTCAGGGCTCACGTCATTCTAAAGAGGTCACATAAATCACATTCGATACAGAACAAAACTCAAAAGTTTTTGCTACCTGCCCAGTAAACTCAGCTGCAATGATGTCTATTTATTCCATGGGAGACCCCAAAGGTGATCTGAATTTTGTACCAACCCCTTTTTTAAAAGTGGTTCTGATTAGACAGTCATTTACACATTGAGATGACAGAAATCTTGATCAAGTACAGTTGATCAAATTTTGGTACAGAAACAAGACATGGGTTTTTAAATCACTTTTACTATCTTTTAGGACAGTTAGAGATACTGGCTTCTAAGCAGTGAGTATATTAAATGTGTTTTTGCTGCTCCCAGTGTTTGGTATTTTCCTTATACCTTTATACTTCAGTTTTGTTGCAAATCTAGCACTGTTTGATACCAGGACACTACAGGTTCTCCTTGGACAGACATTTTCAGCCTTTATGGAATACTTTACAAAAATATTCAAATAAGGGTCGATAAATCTTTTATAATATAGGACCTTCTCCTTAAAAAGTAAAGCAATGCTTCATCTACACACACTTTGATTTCAGATTAACAGCTCCTTTGGACCACATTATTCACTTGAATCCCAGACTAGGACTAGGTACAAATCTCAAATGGTTTAATAGCACTGCTGACTTAGCTCTTCACTGAAACATATTTTATGATTGCTTTAGTTCATTTGAATTAGAGAACAAGTACTCTCTTCTAAACACAAGGAAAGACATGTTCAATTTTAGTAGCTCTTTGTAAAAGCAGTAACATCTACCACTGCACAGAAATGAGTCAGGGGGTTTACAGTGGAATGGCGGCTGTGTGTTTCTCCTGGTTTCCCACCCTCAATGCTCAAGCCTAGAGTGAATTTCTTCCTTCTCGCCTGTGAAATATGATGCTCTTCACCCACTGTGCTCCTGGTACTACTTGAATTACTTCAGACCCTCCAATGCAATTAGCCTGCAGGAGATGAAATAAAAAAGACAAATAAAATTAGTTTTCTCTCCCCTGCCTTCTTGGGATCAAAACCAGCATTTAATGAATTACAAATTTAAAATTAAATTTATGTCGTGGTTTAACCCCAGCCTGCAACTAGAACCATGTAGCCGTTCACTCACATACACACACCCCCAAGTAGGGTAGGGAGAAGAGGCAGAAAAAAGAAAAAAACCCTAGTGAGTTGAGACAAAGATAGTTTAATAACAGTAAAGGAAGATAAAATAGTAATAATAATAATAATAATGGTAAAAGAATATACAAAATAAGTGATGCAATGCAATTACTCACCACCTGATTATTGGTTGCCCAGCCTGTTCCGAGAAGCGATTGTGGATTCCTGCGCCCCTGGCTAACTCACATTTATATACTGAGCATGATGTCTATGGCATGGAATATACTTTTGGCCAGCTTGTCCTGTTTATGCTCCCTCTCAGCTTCTATGGGAAGCTGAAAAAGTCCTTGACTTAATGTAAGCATTATTTAGCAACGACTAAAACAGTATGTTACCAACATTATTCTTAAAACACAGCAGCTACTAGGAAGAAAACTAACTCTATCCCAGCTGAAACCAGGACAATTTGAAATTAAATTTAGCGAATTACCTGTTCTTCTAAAATGTGGTCTGCGTACAGAAGTAGGCATCAGTCTTTATTGTCCCTTCTCCCTTCTGAAAAATGACAGAACAGAAGTTGTTTCCCAGCCACCCAAGGCTCATGGAAAAGAGGGTGCTTATTCAAGCTTTTATTCCAGAAGGAGTTCTCATGCTGTAAAATTTAGTTTCATTTCAAAATTCACTGTCCTCTTATTCATTCAAGGAATAAGATGGAGACCTTGATACTAAAAAGTGCCGAATTGACTTCTGCAAGTGTTTCTAAAAAAACAAACTAGTAGAGCTGAAGCTTTCTAGAGAACAGATGATTTTTTCCCCATCACCACTGACTTTAACAAAATGTAGAACTTGGCCAAGGCAGCACATACGTATTGCAAACTCTGCTGTTTCCATTAACCACAACCCAAGGTCTTTGCAGAAAGGACTGTGCTCTGGTTTGTTTGACTTTCTGACTCTGGGCCCTCTGAAGAATCAGATATCATAGCCTAAAACCTGTTAAAGTACATCTTTATTTCAAGTTGGTAATCCATAACTCAGGATCTGAAAACACACTTATTAGCAGAAAGGAGAGATCCCTAAAGAAGACAACAGAATGATGAAAGGTATTTTATTTACATGTGTCAGATCACAGTCTCTCAAACCACAATGTTCTCACCTCTGTGGGTAGGTCAGGGTTCTTTGCTTCTTTACCCCCTGAGAGTAAGACTATAATACTTTCTTAAGACTCTTAAAAAGCATTAAAAAAATGACTTTTCACAGAAGCTTGTTATACCAACACACAGCAAAACAGTCACAACACATGCTGACACATGCCTATCTATTGCCCTACACTATGTTCTTGATGAGGAAATTCCTTCCAAGTTGTCATATTGCAGTAACAGGATTTGAAGTTCAGGCAAACAGAGATACGTTCTTCACTTTAGCAGGAAGTTTGTGTAACACATATCTCATGGAAAGAGAGACTAGTTTAAGGGTAAGATCAAGACAAAATTAAAAAAACACCAAGACTAGACAGTGGGGAGAGGTCTTTCCCTCTGAGGCTGGGAGGGGTTGTTGCACATGCACAAAGCAGCTGTTGGAGTTATTCCTTGGCAGATCATTTGGTAAACCTTTCAACTTCTATTGCAATGCTCAAGAGCCCAAATCCAAAGTGTTCCTGGACTTTCTTAATGGTTATGTGCTGGTGCTAAGTAGGAAATTGTTTTGCATGGTGCCATGCAAAAGAGTGACCTTACCTCTACCATCACAGGTTTACACTGTGAAATGGATGTTGGCAATGGAGATGTACTGGGATCCTGAAGTCTCTCCTGCGGAATGGGTGCAGCACAGGAACCTACACCCCGGGTGCAGGAAGGGGTCACTTCCTGGGTGGGGGTACTCACCCACACCTGGGGTGGCAGGGGTGTGGGACAGGGCAGGACTGCACAGAGCTGGGGCACCCACACCTCCCACAGCAGGGGTGTGCGGGCAGGAGGTCCTACACACCCAGACAATGAAGGGTGTCTGTGACCCCCACAGCCTGGGAGGGGGATGTGTGTGGACACACAAACCTGAATGTGTATGTAGCACGTGTTGGGATCAGTTACAGAGGGGGTTTAGAAATTTGTAGTTGCATGTTACCACTTTATAAGTGGGTGGTATTGTGGTTATCTGTTGTGTTGCTGATTTTGATCCTGAATGTATTGTTCAATGATTGCCATTGCATTACATATCATTAATAAATCAATGCACCACTTTAACCCTGATTTGGCTTAAACTGTGTGAACCGATTGGGATTTGCTACAGTGTTTAGCCAGTGAGAGGAACAATGAGCTGAATTTTGTCAAATCCTCCTCAATTTGTCTGGTTAACCATTCTAATAAACACTGAGAAATAAGAGTTCCTAATGCACCCATGGGACTGTGAGGAAGAGCACCACTTTTTCCTCCTGTCTTAATCCTCCCTCCAGGCACCATTGCAGCACACCCCTGAAGGCAGCATTGCAGGCTTTCACTGCATGAGTACAACTGATCCCCTGCATGGCCAGAATGTGGGTACTTCAGTCTGGGACCAGTTGGCCAGTTAACCCAAACATTGTTCTGCCAAAGTCACCAACGACAGCGTCTGGGCTACCTTCCTTAGTCTTACTCAATTTCTCCATTTTGTGCTGTTTGCCGCTTCTTTCGCCTCTAGTGAAGCAAGGGTAGAGTGCAGCAGTCGGTGGGGTGCCGCAGAGCTGGGGGTACGCTGCCCAGTGCTCTCTGTGCACCAGCAGAAGTGCTGCTCACGGAGCTCCAGCCATTTGTTTGCAAGAGTGGGTTTGAATACGGTCTCTATTGAGCTATGCCAGCAGGGGGGATGTAGAGGAAGTTCTCACTGCAGTATCAGCATCCAACGCTGATTGTAAGTTACCTGCAGTCATTCTGCCCAGAAAAAAGGCCATTTTCATCGTATGCATATTTATGCTCAGCAGTAACCATCTTACAGAGAGATGGGAAGCAGTTTAACTTTGATGGCTGATTTTAAGTTTTCCCACTCTACCCCATGAAAATACAGTTGGCAGCGTACATTCTCAGAGAGCACATTAGCGCTGAATTCATTCAAACCTCCCAGCGTGGGCAGGAAAAGGACTGGAGCTATTCTTACATTATTCATGGCAAGCTTTGGCAACTCTCTCAGTGTCAGCATTCACAGCTTCTGCTCTGTAGTATCTCCATTGTCCCACATGTCTCCCATGTTCAGGCTCAGCATTTCCAACAGTAATAAATACGTTTCAGGCTTCCGGTGTCATTATGCAAAGGCAGGGAGGAAAGCACTAATGCAGCCTGCACACCAAAAGGATGAGGAAGGCATCTCCTCCGTCTCTTTTTTTGCTGGTGACCCTGAACCTCTTTTTCCAGAACACAGCTCGTCCTTTTGGCAGGATCAGACGTACTCAAACTCTTCCTCCACTTCTTCCACTTTCTTTTGCACCATTAAGCAGTTGCCCTTGAACTTGTCTTGGCTGGATAGGATCATGTGAGGAAAAGACTTGGGGCAGGGTAAGGAATGGCAACAAACAGACCTGGCAGCAGTAAGCCAAGGTGTGTGAATGCCCATTTAAAAACTCTTCCATAGTATCCTCATTTTGTCAACTCATTGTTATCCCAGATCATCCTCCATTCACCCCCAATCACGTATAATTCATAGTTGTTACTCTTTCTGTTCACAAGTGTATGATAACTGAAAAATCCTCAGCTATGGAGGCATAATAATATATCAGTTCACCACCAGTAACCAGCTGAAGCTGGTTTATTAAAAAATATATTTATTTAGGGACATCCTTCCTCGGCTGGCATGTGGCATTTCTGGAACCAGCTGGATTCCTTTAAGAATAAGGTGCAGATTGACTTTTGCAGAAAGGGCATGTTTGTAGGCAGTCTGGAGGCTTTGGTTTTGGGTGAGACATTGCCCCCCTCTAGGAGAAAAGGCATTTCCTTCCCTGTCTCCTGCTTCCCACCTGCTGGCTCTGATGCTGCGTCCGTCATCAAGGGAGCTTTGCAAGGGCAATTTTCTCACTTTTCCTTAATATCTCCTAGTCTTGAGTGATGGAGAAATATCCACACAAAATTATATGGTTAACATTTCCAAACGCCACAAAGTGGCTGTAAAGGACAGGTCCCCGGCACGGTGTTGGACTCTGATGTAATTTTTCAGATGATTTTGAAAATGTTTCCTTTTGTATCACATAGCTTTCCTCCAAAGCACGTGATTGAACTGAACTTCAATGGCTTTGTCCGGGTCCCTGTTCACGAGTTTTCCTTGTACCACGCTTGAGATGAAATGAAACTGCTGAGGCTCCTTTAACATTGCAAAATGTGCTGTCTGAGATTGTTGCCCTGGGGTTTGGTGTGGAAGAAAGACAAATGGAAAATGTAATTTTCCTTAAATCCCTGCTGTCCTTTCTTTGAGCATTTGACTCTAATCCTCCTTAGTCGTAAGAAGTTTATTATTTGTTTAACGCACCTCTGAAAATAACAGAATTAAGAGGAACAGGATGATTAATAATTGCTTACGGAAATCATACAGCAAACTGACAGCTCCTTCCCATCAGCATAGCGCCCAGGCCAGCCGCACAGACAGGCCATGGGGACAGGGACGCTGCACAGCTGTGATGCAGGGAACCCATGCCCAGCCACACACCAAGGCCTGCAGCTGCAGTGCTGGGGACAACTGCAGCTCTCTGAGACCTGCGCTCCGGCTCAGACCTAATTCAGATTCAAGCCTCATTGCCATGGCCAGGA
Organism: Burhinus bistriatus; assembly: GCA_013397275.1. Classification (NCBI taxonomy): domain Eukaryota; kingdom Metazoa; phylum Chordata; class Aves; order Charadriiformes; family Burhinidae; genus Burhinus; species Burhinus bistriatus. The sequence goes on along the minus strand of VYXH01011833.1, from coordinate 12,951 downwards.
GGCCACCAGGAGACCCCACCATTGCTTATTTGTGGGGAGGACCGAGGGCACAAGGCCAACGGTTCCTAAACACAGGGCTCCGGGACCATGGTCCCTGGAGATAATTTTATTTCATTTACTGCTGACTCTCCTCCAGTTTGTTCAATGAGTGTCTGAGGTCTTCATTGCAATGAAGCTAGTGGCCTGTGAAGGCAACTGAAAACACATATTGCTGTCTTCTCTATGGCCACCAATCTACCAGCAAGTGGAATCCAATTTTATATTTAGTGAGTGTCCCAGAGGGAAAAGCAAGATCTAATAGACTTCTTTCATTCCTAACTGCTCTAACACTGCTCTCCTTCTCCATATCCACTTGGAGAGCAAACTCAATTAAAATGTCCTTGCCAATTTACAAAATGATTAACATGTTAATGATTTTGCAGTTCTACAGAAGGGGAACAAGGAGAGAGGAAACAGCTTAACAAATCCATTCGTACTATGGTGATGAAGAGTTACAGAGAGCTGTGGGCACTGGGTTGTGATGAGAAATCTCAGTCCCAGGCCAGAGCTGCCTCCAGCTCTCCCCTTGCCTGGGGCAGAACAATCTCTTCCACCACCAAAACCAAACCCAAGCTGCGCTGGGGTAGCAGAGAGGTCACAAGGCGGACATAGATGAGGACAGACAAACGCTCGGTAATTCTTATCAGCAGGTGAACAAGAAAAGCAAGGACAAAGAGCAAGTACAGTTGTGCTACACCCCTAGCGGCTCAGTGAACACCTTTCCCTCACACCAAGAAGCACAACGTTTACTGCACTGAATCCAGTGGCGCTGCACTTGTTTGAAACCAATACTAGTGAGAACTGGGCTGGGCTGTCACTTCTGCAGGCATTTCAGTGATGCCTTACAGGCACTGCAGGACTCCAGCCCATTGCTGCGGGTGATAGCCCGGTGTGGGCAAAGAGTGGGAGACCCTTGTTTCCAATTACACTGACTTCAGCAAACTATGAAAAACAAGCAGAAACAAAGATCAAAACCAAAGTCTCCACGAAGTGCTTTGGGAGTGCCTGGCAGCTCCTTAGATGTGGCACATTGGGAAACTGCAGCGTGAGCAGGCAGCAGGTTTCATCTCCCCCTGCATGCCAGCTTTGCTCCTGGCACCTGGGGCAGCAAAGGGCCAAAATTCATCTTGAGCACACCTCCATGAGCTGCAGTCATGGTGGCTTCTCCAAAATGTCAAGGGTTTCTCACGTGCTCAAATTGCCCAATGGCTCAGTGAGTAAAGCACTGACTATCCCCTGATTTGGAAGAGAAAGATTTCTTTTTTTGTTATTAACTCCTTGTTAAGTTTCCACTTGAACACCAGTAGTGGCAGCTGTCTTTCAAGCGATGAGCTGTCATTTCAAAACCTTCCCTCTCACTAACTGCCCTTACTATTGCCCAGAAAACATTACAGATTTGGGAACGGTGGGAGCATGCTGTTTCCTTTTTTTTTTCTGAAAGGAAATACTAACAGTATTGCCAAACCTCAAATCTAATGTGCCATTTATGCCTTATGCAGGGAAAATTTAGGACTGTAGAGCTGGGAACAACGGCAGCTGATGATCCCCCCATACTTTGGCAGTGGGAGCAAGTTGAGTGAGGATCTGCCTGGTATGTTTAGGTTGGGGTGCAAGAAAAAGAAAAGAAAAGAACAAAGAAAAAAGGAAAGAAGAAAGACAATTAAAAGAAAAGAAAAAGAGAAGCCCCTATAAAAAATGTCAATGTGAAGAGCAACATACCTGCAGTGGCCATGCACTAAGGATGTGCCTGCATGATATTGCCAATGATCATGGCAGCAGGACACGTGTTCTTGAGCCTCTTTTTTGGACGAGCTATGGGGGGAAGCTCCGAGGGCCTCGGCTGATGTCAGCTGATTGGGATTTCATTGTGTCTTGGCTCTCCCTAGATTTGTACAAGAGCACATTTGTACAAGCCTGGGCACTTCACACCAGGGGCTACTTGTGAAAGCAGGGGTCAGTTTGGGGAGCACCAAATGTACATTAAACTGATAATTTTCCTTTGTTTGGGACTTTCTGTGAAAATGTCCCACATATTTCAGATTGCATAAATTAATGGCAGCTGATGGATTAACCAAAGGCCAGCGAACTAAGCAAGGCTGTAACACTAAACCCTAACTACCCTCTTAGGAGAGATTATAATCCAGCAGGTTTGAAAAAAAAAGCAAGCCCCGTCGTCCCAATACCATTTTTAAACTTTGTAAAATTGCCTAATTAGAGTATATTTTACAAGGATTTTTGGCAGCAGTGTCGACTTGCTAACCAAATTAGAGTGATAGAGCATGATAATGGCTTTTCTCTGAAGTTCACTGAACCCCACAGCTAGATCAGGGCTGCAGAGTTCATCTTGGGCAGATGCAGCTTCAGCATCAGTAAAACAATTCAAAGAAGAGGGAGGTGACTCCAAAGCTGTGGATGCCTGAGGATACTAATGGTAATGCTTGGCTGCTCCAGCTTGCAAGCCTTCCTTCCATGTCTCCAAAAGCTCTGCTCAGTATGGTTATATTTTCCCTGTAACACCTGAAAAGCCTTATGGAAAAGTCTAATGGAGCTTGGTCTTTTGGTTACTTGGGACATGAAGATGCCTTTTTTTAACCCGCTTGCCTGCTGGGATGTTGTTAAGAGACCACAGCTGAGGCTGCCACTAATTACGCTGTAAGCACACACGGAGAGATGCAGCCCTTAGCCCAACGGGTACATCATTCTGCTGGTCCACAGATCTGTTTCTTTTTGAGAGAAGCTGCATTCTGAGCACAAAAGGCCCAAAGCTTGGAGATGCTTGGAGAAGCTGGGGCAGGAGACCAAGATTTGGATTACTCCTTTGCAGAGAGCGAAGTGCTCAGCTGTTGGGAAGACGGAGAGCCCTGGCTCACCAGGCCCACAGTGGCTGCCCCAGATAAGCTCTCTGTCCTTCAGAAACCTCTCATGACTGTGGGTTTCTTCTCAAAAGGGCACAGGCAGGAAGGGACATCTGAGGAGACCAACTCAGTATCATTAAAAGGATGGTCGCAGAGGTGGGGCTTTTCCCCACCAGCAGAACATCCTTCTTCCCCTTTCTGTACCATGGGTGCTTTTTAATTACGAAGTCCTTTAGCTATGAATATTTATGAACAAGAAATACAAATGTATGCCTGCCTCTGGGATTAATTCTGAACCATGCACCTGCCAAGCATGGACTAAAGGAAGAAAACACTTGTTGAGAGAGTTGGGATTTCCCCTGCACCCTTCCTTCAAGTTGGAAGAGCTATGCTGTGGGATTTTGAAGAAGCCCCAGTCACCCCAGAGAAGTGATGGCAGCCTGGCCACGTTCTTCAGGTGTTTGCTGAAACAGCCAGAAAGTAACTGTCCTCTCCTGGTGTGCTCTGAGGGGCCGGTCTGCCTCAGGGACCAGGTTGCTCTGGTGTTTGAAGAGCTGCAGTACATAGGTACAAGACTTGCTGGGCCAAGGTTTGGGATGGCTTAACCATAGAACAGGAAAACAAGTCCTGGAGATGCATTTTAAGACAATAATTGCTTTTTCCGGCTTAAATTACAAATGAAAATGTAGATGTTGGGAAGATGCTCATTCTTCAAATGCCAGTGAGCTGACTGTACTTCTAGAAAGATTTTCTGAGCTTTCTGAATGAGTAATGAGGACAGAAAGAAAGAAAGAAAGAAAGAAAGAAAGAAAGAAAGAGAAAAGATGCACTTTAAAAGAAAGACTTTTCTGCCAGTAAAACGCATGTAACGAATACAAGTACAACACAACTGAAGGGAAATTTTTCCCTATGAAAAATTTTATATCAAAAGCAAATACAGGTCATTCCACTGGAACAGAAGAATGAATGTGTTAGTCATAGTAGTCCTTTGTGAAATAATAGGCTTTATTGCTTTCTGGTTTATTCCAGGTAAAACCTTGAATCTGGAGTTAGAATTGACCTGGGCCCAGGCAGCCACATTAACCAATGCCCCTTCAACTTAAAAAATAGATTCTTACATCAGATTTGCCCTCCTGTCCCAGCATAACCTCCTCTTTCCCTGGAAGCCCATGCTGTGCTGGCTGACAGACTTCAGGATTACTGACATAACTCACTCGGCCACAGTTTCTTGCCTGCAGCCCGTTTGGTGGCACACAAGGGTCTGGCATTTGTGTCAGGAGAGATGAAAGCTAGTTTGAATGATATGAAATTACAGGTGCTGCTCGGTCCTGCAATTCATAAGCTGTGCTGAAGAACTTTACTGCCTTTTGCTGAGAGCAGAGAGAAAAAGAGGACGAGGGGTAATCGTGGTATCATCTACTGCAGCAACCTTACACAGGACTTTACCCTAATTTAAATCACTGATGCGAGGGACAGGGCTGACTTTGATTTACTGAAGTGGGTGAATGTGGAAAGCCTCTCAGAGCTTCCTATAATGCTCTGCTTCACGTGGATGCTCTCCTTGGGACAGCACGGAGGAACCTTCCCTTTCCCATGATTTGCCATTCAGTACAAAACCACTCCAAACAAAACCAGCAAAGCTCCCCTCCCAGAAAAAATGTCTCTCCCCACATCGAACCGTATTTCAAAAGAGTAAGGTTGTTAAATAACAAGGATTGACATCCTTCCTTTCCACCTCCTCCAGCATGCAGCATGGGCCAAGGCAAAACTCACAAAGGGAGCTGCTGCCCCCCTGCTGCATTTGCTGCAGGACCCAGGGGCTGTGGGGTTTCAGCGCTGTGTGGTACAGCCAGTCAAGGCCACACATTGAACTCTGTGGGTAAAAATATTCAATAAATATTATTCACCCTGCATAGCAAGAGAGGCAGGGACCCAGAGGAGAGGTAGTCTGTGGTTGTGGCAATAAAGCATGGAGGATGCTGCAGGTGTGGAAGGGGAGGAGCCGCGAGTCCTGGTACCATCTTCTGGCTTTTCCTTACTTCACGTGCTTGCCTCATACCCTTGAAGTGCTCCAAATGTGAAATGTGGTTGGTTCTGGAAAAAAAGTGATCTCTGGCATGTCTTTGTCACTGCTAAAATAGAGCATAGTGCTGCTAAAAGTCCTGATTTCATTGCTCTGCCATTTCACGTTGGTGTGCTGCATTTTTTCTTTCTGAGCTGTGCGACTCCACTCTGCCTTCCCAGAGCTTGTGCTGATTTCCAGATCTTTTCCTATTGCACAGACCTGTGACTTAATCCTATCATTACCTGCTCAATACTAGCAGCCCTAAAAGACTGGCCAGGGCTTTCAAGTGCCTGGTTCATTCATGTGCAAGCGTTGGGCTGAACTTTTCAAGCCATGCCTTTACAAACTATCCCCGTGGACCAGGGTACGCCAGCACCTCTCGGGCAAGCTGAAGCAAAGAGCAAAACAACCCAGGGAGGAGGAAACCTTCAATCTGCCCTTTCCCCCTCCCGCTTGCCCTTCTGCCAATATCAGAAGGGAAATGGGCCAAAGTTTGATGCTCTTCAATGTGAATGAGGCACTTTGATATTGCTGGAGAGGGAGCTGATCAGACAAGCTCAGCTATTCTTAATTCTGGCAAACAACGGAGCAGTATGTTATCGACCCCTGCCTCAGGCAAGGCCAGCTTAGATCAAGCAAGAAACCAAATGTTGATGTTTCAGAGATTTCTTAGCTCTGAGGTACTCTAACACACTGAAATATTTGTGCCATAGAAATGAGATTCAATGCACTCGCTATTTTCTCACACTGTTTGAACACCCACGAGGGGTTCCCATGAATGCCTGCCTGAAAGCAGGCAGGGGGTTGCTGATGCCATAATTATCTCTAAATGGTTGCATTGTTTTTTTATTGGATTAGCATTAAAAGCCCAAATATGAGCTTTCTGTGGGATGCTTCAGTGTAATTAGATGTTAGAAGACATGTAAATGTATATATGCCAGGGCAGAAGCTAACTCAATCCGTTGCTTATGAGCAGGCAACAGTGTCACTTTGTCACTTCTGGATTGCATAGTCACCGTACTGGAGTTTGGGGTTGCCAGTGAGCATGGGTCTATTTAAGGCCACTTAAGACAGGAGCTGAACAAAGGATTAATACAAGTCTGACAAAAATCATGCTTGAAAATATATTTATTCCGTCAGATTTCATGAGTGGTAGCTATTGCTCCATTCAAGCTGAATGATAGCGTTCAGAGTGCACACTTACTCATCCTGACAGCTAACAAGATAAACATGTCAGCATGTGATTTGCCAAATATTTTCCCGTGGAATTCAGGCAGGAGTTGCCAATAGAGCTGGCTTTCGAGCAGAGGGACCAAGGCATTCGAGTGTACACATATGTGCCATGCACAGCAAGCAAACCCCACACCAAACCTCCAAGGGACCTTCTCCAACATTCCGGCCAAAACTCAGGTTTGATGGCGCTCTTCATCTCTGCCCACCATGACGGTCTCTCCTGACTCTTTAGTAAACCTCCAAAAATCCTGTTTTTGTGGCACAGGATAATTGCAAGGGAAAGATCTGCTATTCATGCAAGCTTAATAGATGGCAGGGCAATGCTCATCAGGCCTTGGAAGCTGTGGATGCAAAGGGCAGTACTGGCAGGCCCCAAATTGGCTTTACCTTTCATTGCGGGGTAATTCTTCCCAGGGACTGAGCTCGTGACCTTTATCATAGTGAGTTCTATTTACAGATTGGGAAATGGCAGGGTGTCCTTTAAGATGAAAGGAATCAAAACACAAGGGAAAAAGAAAGATTTTGCAGAAGCAGAAGATCTGACTGGAGAACTGTTTAGAGAAGTCTGTATAAACAGACCTGTTAGGCTGGTATCTCACATTTTAGCCACAGCTTTTTGGAGCCTTTAACTAGATAATGAAGGGATTTCTCAGGCTTTGGACTCCCCAGTGCATCTGTCTTTTAATAACACTGCACCTATTTCCTCATGTGTTTGCAGCTGACTCCAGTGTAATTTTTCCCTGCCTGCCCTATGTTCCCTTTCTGTCCTCTTACCTGTTACCCACAGGTAACAGTCACTGCCTTATCATTTTTTATCTTGAAGTTGCTCAAAAGCATTTTGCAGCCTCCTGGATTCATCCAGGTGTCTATTCCCATCTATGAAAGAAGGTTAATTGCTATGTTGCTAATAACAGCCCCTGTGTGATTGGTAGGGATCATGTCACACCACAGAAATGAATCCAGGCTTGGCAACAGGCAGGTGACCATCACAGGCACCGACAAGAGATGCCCCCCTGCTAGCCCCAGCCCCACTGCATGGTGCATGGCATGGAGCAGAGAGTAGCTCATGCCAGGCAGCTGGCCAGGACCTCGATAGCCTGGCCCATTGCCAGAAGTCCCACTGGTAGCCCAAAGTGGGACCCTGGAGTCCAGGTTGGGCACCACCATGCTGCAGTTCCCCGCGAAACCCAGAGGGAAGGATCCACTGCCCTCCCCTGCCAGTTTAGGGGATGCTCAGGAGAGCAGGATCCTCTCCCGTCTATTCCCCAGGAGAAACATCAGCATGAAGTTTGTGGCAAAGGCTGAAGTGTCTCTAGAAAAGCACAAGTAAAGGGCTGATATGAGAAGACCTCCTACTGTATCAGGCTGTGCTGGAGAAAGGGGCTCTCCTCTCTCAAGCTGCCTCCTAAGGACAGTGCTGGGATGAGGAGGAAGCCACTGGCTTTCCCCTTCACTGGCTTGCCCTCACAGCAACAGGCTATGTTTTAAGCTGAATCCACTGCATCAATATTTTTACTGAAAGAAATCTTTAAATGGCAGCAAACAACTACATATTATAACAAAGAAGAACTAGGAAGATAAATTATGATTTAGTGAATGCTCAACTGTTCTCAAAGGTGCTCTCATAAACACTGCTGGTTGTTATTGACCAACCCACCTTTCAGGCAGCCTGACATAGCCACCATTAGTATTGTTCACAGAGCAGTGAAGGTTTCTGCCATCCTACAGGCATGAAATAAAAATAGTTTGCGTTTCTACAAGTAGGAAAGACTTGAGCCTGATAACCCTCCTGTGAGGTGTCCCCAGCTGAGGAAGGAGGGGATCCAGGTTAACCACCCGCCCATAGCCACACAGGAAAGGATGGAACAGAAGCTGACCACCTGGCTGAGCTCCCCACCTGCATCTCCTTCCACCTCTAGTGGCCCATCCATATCCCACTATCTATCTGTCAAGAAAATATGAGATATCTGGGTACTAGAGTAGTCAGTGAAATAAAAATGTAGCCTGTCCATAAGGATCTCCTAGTTCCCAGTAGTTTTTTGGCTTAGCTTGCTTCTGAAATACTTCATCAGCATTTTAGTGGAAGACTCCTTTCAAAGGAGCTTACCCTCTGCAGCACTTGTAACAGTCCTACAAAGAAACACCGCTCTCGTCCACTTGTACAGCTTCCCTCCAACCCATGATGCATCCCACCCATCATTTCAAGTGTTCACCACTCTACCCCAAAGCCACGTCCCACACCCTGAGCCAGCTTTGCTGTGGCTGTGTTGTAAGAGTGCCCCCGCAGTGCCCCAGAGGCCAAACCCAACATATTGTCTTCACCATGCTCTTGAGAGTGTCACAACAAAGTCTGCCCTTTTGGCCTCCCCTTTGCATACTGCCCGCAAGAAAAACGTTCTCTCCACCACTATATAAGAGGCCAAGGTGATGCTTGCTCCACAGAAGCAATATGTGAGCTACCCCAATGGAGTTATGTCTGCAAACCAGAAAATGTTGAAACTGGCTAGCAAGACTGCCCACCATCCCCTATTTTTGATCTTGATTCACCAAAAGAAAGCATGCAGAAGTACTCCAACAGCAGCTAGGTTTGCACATGGACCAACCTTCTGGCTGTACTGGTGACTCCGACTGCCTTTGCTCCATCCCAGCATCCCCTTCCCATTCCTGACCAACTAAAATGCTGATAAACTGTAGTGGTGTGTAGCTATATGGTACCATACAACAAACAAAAAGTGCTGTCTTATCTCAAAATCAGGCACTGGTTAGCCTGGTCTTCAGTACATGTTAGAAATCCAGTTTGGAATAGGTGGTTTCATCTCAAAATGCCACATATGCTCCTCTCTGATGGATAGAATGCCCTCTGTGGGTGGCAGTAGTTTTTGGACATTTGTCATGCCCTTGGTCTACAGGTCTCCTTTTTGAACCCTCCTGTGACTGACTACTGGTGAAGCCATCATGCTGGGGAGAGAGAGGCTTCTCCCATCTTCTCTTGGCCTGCTGCTGGCTGGAGAGGTGTGAGGACTAAAGCCTTGAGCACTGCCTTTGGCCCTAAGTCCTTTGGGCAGTGCTTCTACTGCAGTTGGCTGAAACCAAAGGTCCTACGGATGACTGAGCCCCTCAGGCCCTGCCTTGGACTAGCCATAAAGCCAACCTCAGCAAAAAACTGTCATGAGACCCCAGGAGCTCAAGCAATGTAAACACCTTGGGGTAAAGGCAGAGGCAAGGGACTTCCCTGCAAGCCCTAAGGTGTGTTTTCGATGTGCTTTTATTTTGGGGTGTTTCTATCAGTTGGGGATTCTTTTATTTGGAAACTGACCTGGGACACCTGAAAGGACTGTGGGAGAGCCCAGTGGGCCTGAAGACCTTGGGACCTTCTGGTGGCCACCAGCTGTCCAGCTTGCCTCCCATGGCTGGGGCGAGTGCCTTTCCTTCGCACAGGAATAGCACCAGGACATTTTGTATGGTGCAGACATTTGGGCAAACCTTTGGGAACGTGAGCCTAAGTGCAGTGACAGGGAGAGGAGTACAGAGGCTGTTGGCTGAGACAGGACTAATAATTGCCTTTAAGGTCCAGAGGTGTGTGTTGCTGATCTCCTGCTTCCACTCCCTGTACCAAGGAAGACTTGGGAAGAGTAGCACCAAGAAGGGTTTTGCAGGGAAGTTGGTGACTTGGTGGTACCCAGAAGGGGCAGTGCGGATGCTGCACACCCTCACTTGGCTATAGACTAGCTCAGTCCTCTAGGCATGATCCCTGCTCATAAATTTCTTCCTCAGCCCACTCTAGTAGTTGGCTACAAGGCATCTGCTCCCAAGAGGAGCCACAGCTGAAGGCTTTGCCTCTGCTGGTGGTGATGGTGGGAAGACCAGCCTTTCAGGGGCAGAGAGGTTCTGCCCAGTGCCTCTGCAGAGGACAGGAAGGCAGCCTGTGTCTATTCCCTGTTTCTCCCATAGGATAAATCAACACTTTGCCTTTTCATTTGATCCACTGGTATTTCTGAAGGAATTTACACAGCCTTTAATGCAGGTTGTTTCCCCGAGTCAAACAGGAAAGGGCTATAACTGAGGCTACGCTTATATTAAAAATCAATAAGCCTCAATGAAGATCGACGGAAATACACTGTGTTGTGCGCAAAGGGCACAGACTCTGTCAAAACAAAATATATTTGAACTGGTTTGTGGTAGCATGGGTTTGGTCCGACCTGATGGTCCAGGTCTTTAGTCCCAGGACAGTGCAGGAGGGTGCAGGACTCTCCCCCAGAGCTTGTGCAGAGCAGGAGTCCCAGGGAGGGAAGGAAGAGAGGAGGAAAGGCTGTGCAGAGTGTTCTGGGAGCTGTTTTGGGTGTTTTTCATCCAGTCATAACAGATGATGAAGCAGATACTGAGCAAAGTTAACGGCAATAGCTTGAAGTTTGTGGCTGCTCAGGTGCTGGAGAACCAGCCATCAGTTCCCATTGCACTGTGCCCAGACCCACCCCAGTGCTAAGCGAGGCAGGCAGTAACGTGCCTTGTAATTATAGGCTGCAAACAAGCAGCACAAGATGACAAACAGGGAAAAGTATAGCCTATCAGAAGCAACTCAAATCTCATCTCTAAATATGATTGAAATGTTTAAAATTCAGAGATTTGCTGTAACTCTAAATACACTGGTAATGTGCTGTATTATAAGTGTAATTTTACCATAATGTAATTTAATGCTAGGCTATTTTTCAATATTTCAAGACACTGTCAAAAGGGTGAGCTGAATAAAGGAAAAAAAACAATATAGTGGAAGATTTCAAAGAAATGTAACATCTAAAAAGAAAACATCACACACCAATATAAAAAAAACCATTGGAAAATGAATTTGTTAGTTATCTCCTGAATGCATTAGAGTAGATAATATCAGAGGAGTTTTACCTTTCAACTTTCCCTTCTACTTTCTCATTGTTTGAAAAGTTAGTGAAAGGGGAATAAAAGAGAGCAGAATCTCATAGCCCAAAGGTTTACTCTGTCACATTCAATGACAGAAGAAAGATGGGGAGAAAATGGAAAGAATAAAAACCATTTAAGTCTTAAATTTGGAAATACCTAAATGTCTGTTTTGGGGGATACCCTTTCCCTCCTAAACTTTAGAAGGAAATGAATTCTTTTCATAAATGTCACTCCTTCTTTGGGGAAAGGAAGAGAATGATTCATGCAGAAAATTTCCACCGCTTCCAGTTGTAACATCTTTGCTATTTGAAGTGGTATGTAATCAAACTGCATTCTTACACCCATTTATGGATATTTATGTCATACAGGGTATGCAGCCTTGAACTTAGCCATTCACATACAAGAATATGAGCTGATACCAGGTTAATTTATTTTACATCATCTTGTAGGGATATCAGGTTAATTTATTTTACAGCATCTTGTAGGGGTATTTCACTAACAGACCACTTCTTCAACAAAAAAAAAAAAGAAAAAAGGACTATCTCGACAAATAAAACTAGAACTGGTTATGGAGATCCCACTGAAATTACAAACTGAAAAGGATTCATACGCCTGGAAAGTAACACAGCCCAGGAAGAGAAGATGATGAACCTCTACAGTGGATGAAAATGGAGCTATTTTGCAGGAAAGTCATTCCACAGCAATTTCTCTTTATAGGCATGTACTGTGCAAGCCAGGAAGTACACAGTGTGAAGCTTGCACTGCAATTTTTTTCCACTCATCATTCCCACAACAGTGTTCGAATCGATGGCATTTTAGTTTTCTAATCAGTATTCCTTGTGTGTCAGTTAAAAAAACCCAAACAGTTAGTGGATGTTTAACTATATGTTTAATTACAGACTTTCAGTTTTAAAACCCAAGGCCTGATGCTAAGATTGGGCTAAAGCCTCACTGAAGTTAATGAAATGTTTGTCTAAGTAAAAAACCCAGGGCTAGCTCTGGAGGCCAGGTGCAAATTGGGAGCTTAGCTTATATCACACCTGGCTACTTACAGGTATGGCCAATAGTATATGCAATTCCTGTTTGAACAGGGGGTTGCCTGATACAGCAAGCACAAAAAACACAGCTCCAGGATGATCATTTGAGTTTAAAGGGTATTTTCTTGCTTTCACAACTTTAATACTGCTAGCGCTGGATTTTCTGCATGGCATTCACATGCACATACACACATAGACTTACTGTACCAGAGAACTCAAAAGTTTTACTGGTGACTCACAGGCATCTACGTGAATTACAGCTTATTATAATAATTGGGACCTGCAGATCTACTCTAATTTTGACTGCAGGTGTGGGAAGGAGATGAAAGTTTATTGTTTCAAATTACTGTAACTTTCAATGCATTTTGGTAGGAGCGGTATGAAAAGATAAGACTGGGTTAATTCTGCCAAGATTTTTAATACCCTCCCGAATGCGATTAATATGTTAGAGCTGTGAAAAATAATCAAACAAACAAAAAATGTTATCAGAAGTTGGACAGGGTGAATGGGGAGAGAAACCTTTACCAGATCAGTCGCTTGGAATTCCTGACTGTGAAATAAGCCATAGCCAGCCAACCAAAAATACTCACTCTGTACACCAGATTCCAGCTAATTTTTAACATTCAGCATTATTAACATACTCCAGGTCCATTTACTTTATCATAAGTAGTACCGCTTGTTCCTTCTTTAAAGAATTTAACATTCATTTGGCAGTTACTGCCTAGATTTGGGTGCACATGTAAAACATCATGTGTCTTATACTTCTCCAATAAGATCTGCCTGTATTTATGCCTACAACTTAACAATGTGA